>CM066033.1:106947595-107516331 GCA_033557465.1 Ichthyophis bannanicus
GATGGCCAGAGGCAAGGCAACAGGTCCAGATGGTATCCTACTGGAGTATTATCATAAATTTCAAGTACAGGTAGAGCCCATGCTGCAGATATACTATAGCGGACTGTATGAGGAGGATCCAAAGGTTGGAGCCTTAGCAGAGGCTAACATAGTTATTCATCTGAAACCTGGAAGAGACCCACAGAAAGTGGAAAATTACCGGCCCATTTCTCTACTGAATGCCGATTACAAGATATATGCAAAAGTGCTTGTGAATCGATTGGGCAAAGTCCTCAGCACGTTGATACATTCAGATCAATGCGGTTTTGTACAGATAATGGGAGGCTACTGGTGCATGTCATGACCAAGGCCCAAATGACACCTGAGCCGCTTATTTGGGGTAGCACTAGATGCCGAAAAGGGATTCAATAGGTTGGAATGACCTTTACTATTCCAGAATCTACGATGGTTTGGGATTAAAGAAAATTTTGTAAAAATAATAGCTTTGCTATATACTAAACCGGTAGCATGTGTAGCGGCTAATTCAGGATTGTCTGCATCATTTGAACTTCAAAGAAGTACCAGACAAGGTTGCCCTCTTTTGCCACTCCTTTTTAATTTGGCATTAGAGCCATTAGTCATAGCCATTAGGCAATACAAAGATATTAAGGGAGTTGAGCTTGCTGATAGTCAATGCAAGTTGTCAGCATACGCAGATGATCTTTTGCTCTTCCTGAAACCCAGTTCATTACCAGTAGTATTACAAATTATTGACAAGTACTCAGCAATATCAGGATATAAAGTAAACTTAACAAAAACAATAATTCTTCTCAATCCTCAGGTGAACGCAAGCATGCTACAAGATTATCCTATTCAATATGCACAATCCTCTTTTAAGTTTTTGGGAATTATGTATGGTCACAATATGCAAGAGACAGTGAATATTAATATAAATATATGTAAAAAGATAGTTAGTGATTATGCTATAATCTGGACGCCACTACATTTAACCTGGTGGGGAAGGTTAGAAACAATAAAAATGGTACTGGTCCCCAAAATCAGCTATATTTTAAGCATGATCCCAATGATGTTCCCTCAAACATTCTACAAAACGTTGAATAACATGTTGGTGACTTTCTTGTGGTGAAATAGCATCCCCAGGATTGCAGCGTGGAAACTAAGATTATCTAAGAAGCAAGGAGGGGTTCATTTCCCAGATGTCTACTGGCTTCATATAGCTTCGCTACTCAAACAAGGTGTCCAATGGACTGTAGAAGGAGAGTTAGATGATTGCCCTAGATGGCTGCGTGTTGAGCAAGCCATCAGTACCCCTTTGCAAATTAATATGCTTATTGGAACAACTAAGGACTCGAAAAAAGAAGCAAAATGAGATCATCTCGGCAACACAACAAGTTTGTTGGTTAATAGCGCCATGTGTCGAAAATGGAGAAGACCTTACGTTGGAGATACCTATATGGTTGAATCCACGGCTTTTAATAGGGGAGCAACCTGTAATATGGAAGAGGTGGTTGGAGTATGGTATCAAAACACTGGGACAGTTGGTGCATGAAGGCAAATACAAAACCTTTGAAATATTGAAGTTGGAATTTGGATTGCCAGGTACGTGTTTATTTCAATGGTGTCAACTCAGGCATTGCTTAAGTAAAGCTGGAGCATCTCCAATGTTGCTACAACCTGGTTGAGCACTTTTGCAGAGATTTTGAGAGATCCAGTGTTGTACACATATAATATCCAAATTTCTCGCGCTACGGGGGGCGGAGCCTGATGTCTAGCGGGATAGACGCTTTGCGTTGAAGCTCCCGAGAGGCCTACTCAGAATCCTGAATTAATACCTGCATAAATTTCATTTTTTGCTCTGAACTTACCGGGGTGCCTCGGGGGGAACGGCGGGCCACGAACCAGTGCGACTGGACCTCGGGTCTCCCTCTACTTCACACGGAAAACATTCCAAAATAGAGTTCTTCCCCACAAAAGATGGCCCCACTTTGGGGAAACCCCGCAACGCCACAGGAGATCTTGGAGGAGATACGCGGTGTGAAGGAGCTGGTACAATCCAACGGAGCGGCGCTCCGAACCATGCGTGAAGACTTTGGCACACTTCAGAGCCGGCTTGAAAGTCTCCCACTACGACAGGACAACATGGCGGAGGTCCTTGACTCGCACGCGGTGCGCTTGGTGAAATTGGGCAAGGTTGAGCGTATGACACAGAATTTTCAAAAAGAGCTGGAGGATAGCAATGATCGCGCTGGTCGCAACCATATGGGGCTCATTGGAGTACCGGAGGATGTGAGAGCAGGAGACATGCGAGAATTCTTGGGCAAAACTCTCCCCCCCTTGCTAAAGATTACTATTTACAGAGATCTGGAGACTGACCGAGCGCATCGTGTTCCTGCTAAGCTGGCGCTCAATCGGACGACTCCTCGGGCTCTCATTTTTCGATTATTGCGATACCAGTAAGTAGAGCAAATTCGCACTGCTGCCCGGGCGAACTATCATCTTGAATTTGAAAGTCATAAAGTTTCTTTTCCCCTGACGTGGCAAAGTCCACAGTTGACCGACGGAGGAGACTCCTTGCTTTTCGCCCTGGACTTCCATAACTACAGGCTCACTTTGGCCTAATATATCTAGTGAAGCTCAGAATGACTCTCCATAACCCAGCCATAACATTCGAAGATCCCGATCTCCAAGCAATGTTTTTGGACTCCACATAACGCAGATCAGATGCGCTAATCCGACAACTATGATTCAACAATTTTGATCTGTAACTCGCCGGATTTACCCGCCATCTTGAACGGCCCGACGCGGTGATCCCAGCCTGGAATAGAGACTGTTTGGACTTTTCTTTCTATCTATAATTTACTTGGCCTTCTATCCCTCCATGATGTGCACCTCGGTGGGATTTGAAACATGCATAGTTTTACAGGTTATATGTTTTAGCTTGGGCCCTCTCTGGAGTTTCTCCCCGCAGACATTAGGTCGCCAGTAATTTCTGGGGTTTAGCTTCTTCTCTGGTGCACCTCGGTGCTTATTTTTTATACGGGGCGTTTCCATGCTTCTCCTTAACTCATTGATTATTATGTTATGTGCACAGTCATCCATAGTTAAGATGAGGGACATTGGGAAACTGTGTACATTATTGTGTTCTTTCTCAGAATTTATAATCTTTCTTGATGGCCTTGTGTCAGATCTTCTCATAAAACTTAAACGGCATTAATAGTCCAATCAAAAGAAAGAGAAAACCCTCAGCTATCTTAATCATGTGCATGTTAAGTTAATGTTTCTTCAGGAAATGCATTTAAATTCCGCTGCGGCATTGAAACTTAATACCACGCCTAATATGGCGACTGCCTTCTCTTCCGCTGTTTCCAAGCGGGTGGGGTAGCCATTTTGATTAAGAAGTCTCTGCAAGCTATAGCAATGGATGTTAGCTTTGACCGAAGTTTCTATACTTCTGATAGGTTAGTCAAATGACCGCTGCCCAGCGCAACAGATTTTTGATATGCCGCACGGCCATTCACATGCTAACTTATATTATGTTTGAATGCCCGGTACTACAATATTACTGGAAAATACTGGGGAAAAATAGGTCCCCTCTTAATCTCAATGAATGGTGGCATCCTGTCAGTCTATACAGTGAATATGAACGAATACCTCATCTGTTGGCTTCTTCCGCTCAGGCCTTCTATCCTTTGTCTGAATGGAGGATACTCCACGATTATGTTTAAAATGCTAAAATGCTAAATGCTCCCATCTGACTGTTTAAATTTATTTCACATGCTCAGTCTGTATTGCTGATCTTCTTTTGTGTGTTTGGATGTATAGTCACTGCTATATATATACGCCTCTTTGAGGATACTCCTCAGTTCCAGAGAAGAAGCTTAGGGGTGGGGGGTAATTGGGGTTGCTTTCCTTATGTGTATGTTTGTATTTGTCTCCTTTGGTTTGTTGTTTCGTTTGCTTGTTGTAAAATGAAAATAAAAGTTTCAAATTTCTCGCGCTACTGCAATCAGATATAAAGAGATAGTGTGTTGGAACTCAGTTAGTGTGGACAGCAGACACAGAATACATGCACCCGGAGATGTGGGAGACTATCTGGGAGTCACAAACATGTGCTTTATGGCTCATCAAGCATATATAACCCCTGTAAAAATAACGAAGTGGAAACGGCAAATGGGGAATCGCTGTTGGTCTTGGCTGGGTACAGAAGGACTGCAGGTCACCGCTCAAACTGTCTGCTCTGAGTGCCAGGATAGGGTAACCCCACCAGTACCCATGATTCAATGCACATGCTGAATAGCTGGCTACAGCCAATCAGCACATGGGGTCTGCACCTCTCCGGTACCTCAGGTTGGAAAGACAAACTGACAGTGTGTGATACTGGCACAGAGTAGCTACAGACCATGCCATTGTGCAGGTTCTGTGTTCACCCTGAGGGATAGGATGGGTGCCCAGCACTAAGTCTTCACTACATGTGGTGCTAGAGATAGGTCCTGCTGTACATCCCCATCACTACCAGTGTGTGACAGGTGTTCCTTGCAGTGCAACTGAAAGTAATGTGGTGTCCATCTGTATCCTGCAGTCACATGTAGCCCTGTGGGACCAGAAACCAGCCAGATTAGTGTGTACCCTGTACTAGGGTCTGGCTGACATGGGCAGCTGTTATCAGGGCAGAGGGGTTCCTAGAATTGCATGAGGTGTGTGTGTAGCAGTGCCTTTATAGGTCACAGTGGTATACACTACATACCCCAAAGGACCCACAGCACCTTTTTTGTAGTTAAAGAACAGGTGCCCTCGCCCCAGGGAAGCAACCTCCATCCTGTTTGTATTAGACAGCTCTCCAGGGTTGGTGGGCCAGAGCCATACCTATGACTGGGGCAGTGGCAGACCAGCAGCAATGCTGGGGTTAGGTATGGAAAACCCCAACTGCTTCCCACCACTGTCTGCCAGTCACCAGCCAATAACACAGTCAGACTGTACCTTATAGGTGTTCTGACCATGCACAGTCCAACTGCAAACAGTCCACCAGCCAGTCCACAGTGCATGCTCACAGAGGAACTATGTGCAACAAACAGGCATCTTAGTGATCGGGACCCCAGCACTGGGGAACACAAATATATCACTGGAAGCAAATATTGTAGAGCGCTATGTGGGAACCTAGACCTGCCATGGTCACTGCTCGGTCAGAGTGAGTGCCCTCCCAGCATGCCATGCTGTGGCCACCCTGTCCATGCAGGTGGTGGTCAGGCACTACAGTGTCCCAGCCATTGCCCCACACCCTGTGAAGATGCATCCTGGCCAATCTGCCCTGTCCGGGCCATACCCAAAATACCTTGCTTCTCATTATGCACCTAAGCAGGCTATTGCTGGTAACAGTGGGACATTTTGGGCCCAGTGAAGGGTGGACAGCCACAGAACAACGGATAGACATACAAACACGCTCACTCCTATTGCAGCATTGTACGAAGATAGGGGTGGCTGGCAACCCTGCCCGCCAAATTGGTCACAGTGCCGACATTGCTAAACTGGGCAGGGGGTAGTAGTAGTGCTCTGGTGATAACATCATCTCAATGCTGGGGCCAACAGCCTGACTCTCCATGCATCTTTGGATTGTGGAGCCTGTGTGAGTGGGTGTTTGTACCCCTGTTCGCCGCTGATTTGGGCTTTGCAAATGTTGCTGTTGTATCTGCATTGTAGGGTACAATATAGACACATGCTCTGCAGGAACCAAAGCTGGGAATTGCACCTGTGACCCTCTGCTCCTGGACACACTGGCTGGGTGTACTGCAAGACACTGTTGCCACAGATGCATGGTAGTTCCTGGGGCTACCTGTACTTTTCCTCAGCCAGACCTTGTATGTTGCACTGCACACCACGTACTGATGCAGGGCATAGCCTAGGACCACTGCAGGGAGGTGGCACTGCCCACTCCAGCAGGGGCACACACCTCCCTGCCAAGCTGACATGGCCATTTGCTGTCGCTGCTTGTAGTGCACAGTCCCAGGGCATCCACTGTGTAGGTAGGCGCATTCCTAGGGTGCAGGTTCCAGGGTGGGGGACATACATGGACATCCTCACATCCCCCCCATCACTGCCTACCAATATTATATCCCCTCCACATGGGGGCAGGATGGCTGGGGGGATGTCAGGTCAGTGCTCTAGCAACTATTGGCTAGGGTGAACCAGGTAGATATAGGTGGATTGTGTTTGGCCTTGGTCAGCTGCTGTGTTGCTGATTTCTGGTTTCTATGTTTCTATGTGCCACCTAGGTGCCTGCCTGGTCCACCCTGTGCACCAGCTGCCCATGCTACATGTCCCCCCTGTGGCTCCCTGTGCCCCATTTGCACCATCGCCATAGTGGCCATACTTTGGCACTATGGTGTTGCTGAAAATGGAACATTACTATCACAGTTTTTGGGCTCCCTGCCTAGGCTGTACATTGCTGACAGTGAAATGGGTTCTCTCTCCTGCAAATGTGCATCTAACGGCAGGTTTTCATTCACAGTAGGATTCAGCCCTTCAGATCAGCGCGTTAGGGTGAAAGGAGACTCTCCCCGCCCACTCTCCGCCCACTGACCCCTTCTCTCTGCCCTCTCTCCACCTTCTGCGGTGTTTACCGCGCCACGGGACGTCAACGATCTTTAAGCAACATTAACGCGTGTTAACGTTACATAACACGCGTTAACGTTTCCTAACGATCGTTAACATTACATAATGCGTGTTATATAACGTTACCGCAGTTTAGTAAACATACCCCTTAGTGTAACACTTATGTGATGGTTAACCGATAAGATATCAGAGCAGGAAATCACAATTAGATCACAATAGGACAGGACATTAGATCGGTATTCAGCCAGTTATGTGTGTTTTCTTTCTTGCCTGTTAAGGCTGTTGAACACAATGTTAAGACAAGGTAAATGTTAAATATATATGTTGTAAAACTCAATAAAGATATAATAAAAAAAACAAACAAACAATAGTTTGTGGAAGATTTTATACCACATATGGTTCTTCTCTCTGTAAATTAGAGCTTGAAATGTTGTGTGAGATCATCTCCATTGAAGAGTCTTCCCTTACTCGGAAGGGAAAAACTGTGGTAATGTCACCCTTGTTAGGTTCCGTGGTAAAGGTACAGATGCCCATATAAAGGCATGGGCATCATCACGGCAAGCTGCGTGAGGCAACGCGCAGTACAGGGTGCCCTGGGCTAATGCGCATTACAAAGCGCCATACAAGGCACCTAGCATGAGGCGCCCTAGAAGGCGCCCTACAAAGTGCCATAACCTAAAGTGCCCCAGGTCCAGGTGCCACAATGATGTTAAGGTGACCCAAGATATGGTGCCGTAGGGGCAGTAAGGGGGCCCAAGTTGACAAGCATGAAACGTAAGGCTGAAACCCAGATGTAACCCTAACACTGCACCGAGCACCAAGCAAAGGCAATGGACAAGTAAGTGATGGAAGGAAGGAGAGGTGGGAGCTGATGGACCCGCTAAGTCTGCATGCAGCCTATGTGACAGCCGGTAAAATGGACAAACATATCGGAGGCAGCTGTACAGATGCACAGGTTGTTGGCAATGTAAACTGCTACAATGACAGTGGGTTGCAGAGGATAGGGATATGTGTCCACCAATGGAGGTAGAGGTGGCAAGACAAGTGCAATGATAGGAGGACAGAGGAGTAGTAGTGCTATGCAGAGCAGACAAATGAGAGGCAAGCATGAAGAGCCGCAATGCAGAAAAGGGTACCAGCACAGGACATGGGGTAGCAGCCTGCATATGAAGACAGGACGCCACATAATTGACACACGCAGATAGACAGACACAAGGATGGTTGGCAACTGTGATGAGGGTATTATGGGCTGGCAGCACAAATCTGCAGAGATATGACCGTCCAAAGGAATGACAAGTAGTTGTATAGGACAGGCATAAAAAAGGTGAACAAAGAGAAATCGAACCCATGACCAGTGGACAGAATGTCAGTGCACAAACCAGTAGGCTACACCACCATGCTGAGTTCCACAGCAATGTCTGCATACAAGAACACTGCAGGACACCACACAAAATGCCTATTGTGTGCCAGTATAGGGCAACCCCACCAGTACCCATAATGCAATACAAATGCAGAACAGACATCCACTCCTGATATCGCAGTTTGTAAGTGGGACAAGAGACATAAATAAACATATGCACACACACCATGAAATGGAATGCCATGAGCACAGCATGCCAAGGAGCGAAGATCCAAAATAGAAAGGGTGTCAGGGGCCTGCAAAGGGGACAGATGTATGCATGGTTAGTGGACAAGGAAAAAACAGGGAGTAGAACCAAAAAGGAGCACATGAGAATCAAACCTGCACACCAACGTGCCCAACACCAGCATCACAACAGCACTACCAATCCCCCAAGCCAACTGCTCACTTGGACAGCATAATGACAAAGACCATATGCAACAGCTAATAAGTGACAGGCTGCATAGAGGGCACACTGTGGTGCACAGTGAAGAGAAGTGTGGGTGTGCGGAGAGGTGACAAAGCAGCAGCCATTGCATGATAAGGTTAGCAGAACACAAGAAAAGAAGGGGAATAGAACATGCTGGAATCAAACCCACAACCTATGGTGGCCCAAAGCATGTCTCTAACCATTATCCCAAACAACCACAGCAACTACATTGCTAACATTTACCACCAAATGGAATGTGTGTATGGAAAGTCATAGAACCCTGTGAGGTGGCAGACGGCTGGCCCACAGACAACTGCCAGTTGTCCAGGATGGTCAGTGTGGTGATTCAACAGCAGAGACAAATGTCTGTCCAACATGTCACACCAAAGTCACTGGTTCATCAACAGATGATGAGCAGGACAGATCATGTCCAGGAGATGCATGGTGTGCATATGTACACAGTAGGTACTGCATGTGGAGGACCAAACACACAGCAGTCATGAAATGTCCACAAAGGCATACGTGCCTGGCAATACAGGACACACAAGCCTGGAAAAGCATACACAGCTAGATGTCTGCTAGACTACACACATATATATGTAATGGGTGTCAGAGACTGCCCATGATATCAAGCAAAATAGGGTGCATGGCAACATAAACCTCGTAATGTACATCAAATGGTGACAATAATTAACTGGATCACGTCAGAGCAATGCAGGGAATGTGGCCTGACAAATGCTACATTGGGAATTGAACCCTAGTCCCCAGACTAGTGTGAGAACCATAGTGCTACAGCAAGACATAAACATTTCTGCAGTGGATGATGTGTAGACAAGGAGGCAGGAGCATATTCAATCCATCCCGCAGCCACTGCCAGCACCAGTGCCAATGAACACCAATGCCAGCTATGTCTGACACACACATCCCAGGTGGGGATGTAGAGGCACCACCCTGGGCATGCATGTGCCCAAGTAGTAGAGATGCCCACCCACAAGAAGCCAAAATGCTCCAAGATAGATGACATCCAAATGTACAGGCACATGGGAGCGATGAATGTACCTATGTTAAAATGAAATACTTATGTGGACAGCAGCGAAACCATCTGTGCACAGGAATGCAGCAGCACAACTTCCAATACACCACACACATGTTGTGTATGATAGAACACACACATTGGGCAATGACCTGAAAGGTTGACTGGTGACACAGTGATGTGCGTGAACCAGATGGCAGTGACGTACTTTGTCTGCATCATCATGGGAATAGCACAGGAACACACAACTGACATGGGGCAAGGTCCAGGCAGGTGCACCAAGCTGCCCACACAACCAGAAGGTGATACGGTAGGAATGGAGGATACATAGATGTAATGCCATGCTGCCATACAGTAATGTAGATCTGCAGTGCACAGGCAAATGCAGAAACATCACCAAACTGTCATGTCCCAATGCCCCAGCACCACCCCTCAACTGTGTAGACCATATGTGTGTGTATCAGTGGGTCATACAGCAGTGTAGATGACCAGTCAAAAGTCTGTGATGTGCCTGAGAATCATCAGACATCAGGTACGCACGTACAGAAACACTTTTAATGCACAAATGGGAGCAAAAACAGTTGCACAAGGCCAAATGAGGACATGGAAACAGGTAGGAGATGCACATAACAAACAAAGCTGAACCTTACAGACATAGAGGTAGCACCATGTAGAAGGCCTGTTGCAATGGGTGTTGTGGATACAGAAACATCACATATATGCCAATGAACAGGGAATGCACAACCTAAGGCAGAAAATTGAGACACCCACCACACCACAGCTAAGGTAATGGTGAAATGTGAGTGACACAATGCCATGTCATAAAGAGGTTTGGGCATACATGCATTGATTGGTAGGTAAATCAATGTACAGTGGCACATCTGTAGAGGAACCACATACAATAACATGTATGTGGAGGTAAAATGAAAGGTCCACAATGGTGCACTAACCGACACAGAATCCATGTAGGCACATGCACTGTTGCAAAACCAGAATCATGCAGATGCACATGCACCGTGTATGTTGAATCATGACAGAGTGCTGCCCCAGACGAACTGTAACACCCCCTGTGAGGGTCAAACAGCAATCACAGATGGTGGCACGCATCACAGTGGTGTGGTGGCAAACAGTTTGTCATGTTGAAGTATAAAGTAGCCAGACATAGATACAGGGCCTACAGAATGTACCTCCTATGGCACATACGTGGCGGCATGCAACTATTGACCCAAACATATGTGGATATACTGCACTGCAGGTCACACACATGGCACACATACATCAACACATTGTTAGATAGATGTACAACATACAGCGAGTATGTGACATCCTGCTGTACATGTACAGACCAGTGCACATTGTCTACAGTGAAAATGTCATCTGCAACGACACATGTCCTGTTACAACTTTCACAGATCCATGGGCATGCAACGTCACGTGTGACAACTCAGTGTGCCACAGTAATGCAGAGTGTTCTGTGTGTCCACTGCAATGGCCATGACACACAGCCAGAGCACGGCAGCAACGTTGTGTTAGTCATCCCTGTTCTGCACAAAGTATCAGTCAAACAATAATATCCATCATAGACATGTGTCCCACTTGCTGAGGCCCATCACCCAATGGCACCATCCCCCAGGGATCGTTGCATGGAGGTGCTCTATCCACTAATGGTACCATGATGTGTATGCCAGTTGCAGCATAGTCGATGTGCTGTGTGTGTTCGCTGTGCCCTGTGATAGAAGGAGGAGAAACAGGTCATGGTATGCTATACACAAGATAAGGTCACAATGCAGAGAGAGAAACCACAATATGTACATAATGAGACCTCAGACATGCAAACAGGACATAATCACAACACAGAGCATAGTGTGTGTTGTCCACAGCTGGAGATGGCACAGCCGACCAGGTTGCCATCTCGACATGGTCATGTCTATGGTCATGTAACACAGGCTTCTCAGTAGGCCACAGCATGTCCAGCAGTGTTGGTGCACACATATCCCACAGAGGTCCATGACAAAACAAACAGCCCATAAGAAACATGTGAAGTGTGATGTGAGTCACAACAGATCAAACATGCAACGTACCATCTGTGTGCAGCAGGTGTCTGATAGGGACCTTCTGAGGCAGGCAAAGGACACAAGAGGTCATAGCAAAGGCAGAGTATGTCATTGAAATGCATGGAATCACCATGTCCGCATGTCGAGCTGTCAATGCCACATGTCCAAGGTCTGGCGAGATGTGTGAAATGGAACCGTTGATGCATAGTGGACTGGCAGCAAACAGGAGACAGGTCAGTCAAAAACATAGAAGACATGCGTAAATACGTGCACACAATGTACACAAGGGCACCAGCACAGGGTTAGAGATAGAGCAGTGAGCACCACCGCACAAGTGTCCAGGCACATTCCATCACCAGACAACGCTCAAGGGTAGCAGGGTGTGCCGTCACATAGATGCGTCCCAAAAACACAGACACACACAGTGAGATGGGGAGACCATGCCACCAGTAGCATATGGCCCCTGTGAGCATAAGCTGAGACCAGTGGAGGCAAGCATCACAGTCCATGCAAGGAGACACTGATGTTGTAAAATGGCACAATGCTAGGGAAGGGTGTATGTGCCGACCACCACCACCACACTCTGCACCTGCAGACACACACAGCTCTGTCACAGTTGCCACAAATGCAGTGTTGAAAACCCAGAACGTGACATGAACTAATGGCCATATGATTGCCAAACGGAACATGCAGGGTAGGGAGGCACAGGCCAAAGAGGTGCACAACAACATATGTGCAGTGGACAGAGAACCACAGAAATGTGCTATGCCACATTGCCCCCAAAGTACAGGTACCGCTGTGTCCACCCACCACAGTCACCTGCAGGTTGAATGACATACACACAGGTACCACTGCAATGCAGAGACGGCCAGGAACATAAACTACTCTTGGGGATGCAAAGACAGAAGTGAAACATACATATGAACCCAGTCCAAAAACGTGGACAGCAGAGGAAGAATATCTTTTATTGATTAACTTAAGCCACTGGCACGACACAGGCCGTGCTTAGTTTTGCCTTCATCAGGGGCTAAAGCTGGTTTGACTCTGTGTTCACTTATATATGCAATACATTTTTTCCTTGATGCTCATCCAAAGTAAAAGTGTTTCCGCCAGAACCACCATCGTAATTGCAATTTTTACAGACTGTAACAGCCGTTTGCCTAAGTGAGGCACGTCATTTTTTAACAGTCTGTAAAATTGCAATTATGATGGTGGTTCTGGTGGCCCCCAACACACAGTACAGCAGTAAAATGAATATGTGAGCCAACCCAGGCCTCTACCCCCCGGTAGCACACACACACACGTTGCAGACAGAGTCAACTAGGGATACATAACCAAGACAGACACATGTACATTTGTATATGTGTGTGAGCCGAGGACATGTGCCGTAGGTGTTGGCAACCAATCTGTGTCGCACACCACTATAGAGGAACACACCATATGTATTGTGAGGGTGTCTGTCCAAAAGACATGTGCAATACAGTAGTGGTATCTGGAAACAGTGTTACCCACACGTGTGCCGGGACACACAGAAGAGCAATGACGTACATATGGCAGACATAGTTAAGTGTAGAAACATACAAACATATATGTCCATGTCCCCGGTGACAGTGACATGGCATGCTGGAGGACACCGCCCCACACAATGTCAGCGCTGCACAACCACAATGCAGGGAGAGACATGCATCGGTCTTGGCAATGGTACCACGTATAACAGACATCGGATGGGCAATGATATGCCACAGCATGATAGACTGTGTCCATAATTTTTTCTGAAAATACGTCTGAGATGCAGCATGCCATGCCATGTGTGTCGCAGAGGATATGCAGTCAGAAGGCCTGAATGGAACACCAAAGGTGACCCTGTCCCACCTGTGAGAGGTGCAGTGCCCCCAGGACACAGGGACAACATGTGCATGTTAGAGATGGTTAATACCCACCCAGCAGGACACAGTCCCCATATTGTCTGGCCTCAAATTGTCCGAATAGTGCCGAGCGATGCAGGATATGGGAGTCATGGGCATAAACCGGGGAGCACATTCAGAATATGCATAGTTGTATCACAAACAACCTGAACATTTAGGTAATGGTAGTGTTTGCAGTTGCGGAATACCACCTCCCTGTGTCTGGGCGGGACCAGGGCAACATGAGTGCAATCAATAGCTCCCATCACATGTGGCATCCCTGCAATCCGCTGGAATGCCTGGCCCATGGCCCCCCACTGTTGCCCACTATTAGGAATCGTAATGTAATTCCTAACCCAGCTGACCATGGTCCGCAGTACCTGATGAAGACAGCATGAGAAGATGGGCCCGCTTATCCCCCCCCACTGTGGCCACCGAATATTGAAAACAGCCAGAGGCAAAGAAATGTAGGGCAGTCAGGAGCTTGGCCAATCCCAGTATGGCATGTGACCGAGCAGTCCGGGGCTCAAGGTCAGGTCTTAGATCCTCATACAGCTCCCTAATAGCCCCCATGCTCAGACAGTAGAGGGAGATGACCTTATCCTCACACATGTCCTGGGCCTGTAGATGCGAGGCAGGCAAGGGCGTGCATCCGCATGCCTAAGGTCCTGTGCTGGACATTCTTTGGCCTGTGGAGCCTCCACAGCTGCAGGTCTGTGTTGCAGCGGGACTGCACCCATGCCCAGTGCCACAGCCCCAAGAACACCATCTACCTCATTAGGCAACCGCAGCTCCTCTAAGTCAAGCAACGCCACCACTGCACAACCCGCATGGTCAGTTTGAGCCATCATGGACAGCAGCCTGAGTGATGTAGGGAGCTAAATATGGCATGGGGTGTGGCAACTAATCAGAACAAACATAACACTGCTGCAGATGCAGTAAGGCACACCAGCAACAGTGTTGCAAACCGCACAGTGCGTACAAAAGCGGAACACTATATCGCGTGTAGTAGTCCGTGTACCACAACACACAGGTGCACCTCGTGATTGGGTCAGCAGAGCACACGTAGGAGTGGGAGGGGCACACAGCATGTCCCTACATGCGTAGAGATCACATAACATGCGCTTGCACAACGCACATGTAGATACAATGCGTGGGGTACCTACGCACAGCGGAGAGTGCCATAGCTATGGCCTAGCACACAGAGCAAAACTACATACCAGAAATGGCAGGTGTGTGGCACCAAATACAGAAGAGGACACAGCAATTGTGGATGTAGGGGCAGACACCAATGAGGAGGACCAAACATAGAGAACATTAAGCGCACGGGTGCATAATGGCATAGCACGTGTAGGAGCGCACTTTACGCTGAACACGCACATAGTTTGTGTGTATGGTGCAGAGCAGCATGTGAAGGGGGCAGGACCCATACAGCACATCATGACACAGGCATGAGCTGGGTCCCTGTGTGCATATGGATCATGTGACATACGCCACCCCTGTAGGTGGCACAGAGGAAACCCATGCCTAACGTAGCAAACACGCCCTGGGTAGCGGTTAACGTGCATTGCACATGCATAGGAACGCACGTTGTGCAGTCTGAATGCGTGATGGGCCACGCCTTGCAAACATAAATGGGCACATCAATGGCAAGTGTGGTACACGATGGCACAGTGTGCAGTAGGTGAGATGGCTGTGGGCACCATGACCAGCCAGCAGTCACCAGTGGCCCTTGCCAAGGAGGAGCCTGAGGGGGGAGAGGCAGTCCCATCCAGCCACAGCCAGGAGGTGCATGAACAGTGTGGAAGTGTGGCAGGTGGCAAGCGCCGCCACAGGCCAGTGCCTGACAATGCCAGGAAGAGGCAGCCTGCTACACCCAGGAGGAGAATGACCTCCTCCTGGCAGCCATCCTGGAGTGGTATGAGGTGCTATTTGGATGGCTCAGCAGCACCACCACCTTTGTGCAATGCAACATCACATGGGGGGAGGTCACAACAGCAGTGGCTACAGCAGGGGGCCCAAGCCATGAAACAGAGAGCATAAGGAAGCACTACCGGGACATTAAGTGCTCAGTCCAGGCGCGCGCCATTGCGGAGAGGTGCCACACCCATGCGACAGGAGGGGGTGCACCACATAGAGCCGCACTGTCGCCGCTATAGCAGCAGCTAGCCAACAGACTGTGGCCCATCTTCCTCCATGGCCTGCTGTCCGAGCTGGATACAGTGGACCCATGTACAGGTGGGATAGAGGAATGTGTTCTAGGGAGAGCCAACACGCCAGGGTTGGGGGGAGACTGGGGACAGGTCAGAGCCATAGGACCAAACACAGACAGGGTACCAAGGTGCATAATGTGGCCAACAGTGACAGGAGCAGCAGAGAGGCCATGGGTGATGGGGACAGGGAAGGCCCGTGTGGCACGTCAGAGACAGCTCACCGGGGACCTGTGACAGCGATGCAGCAGCTGAGTGTGGCTGGCAGATGCCAGGCTCCACTGGAACCAGGGGGCCATGGGAGGGGGACATGAAGACAGTGTACATGGGTGAGGGTGGGTAGGCATGAGGCTGTAGGTGCAGAGGGGGGCAGACAGGAGCAGGGATCAGAGGTCACCAATGTGGATTGGAGCCACAGTAGAGGGGTTGGGTGTAGGGGCGATGGTGTTCCCCTGCATCCACGTGCGCAGTGGGTGGTGGTGGGATGGCAGCAATGTGCGATGGCAATCAATGGGGTGGGTGGCCCGAGTGGATAGGGTGGGTGGGTGAGGGGGATGCGGAGGCAGCCCTGGATGCCGGACACGTGACATGCCACCATGCAGGGGGTTGTGTGGGTGGGGAGCCTGGCACGGCCAGGGCATACCCATGTGGCACACACACATCCATGCACCTGCTCTGCACTGTCACCCAATGTTGAACGGCATTTTCCACGCCAGGTCCCCACACTGCCCCGGGGTATGAACCCTAGCGCATGGATCCCTGCAACCACAGGGCACACCTGTCCCAGGAAACAGTGGCCCGCCAACTCCAGCAGCACCCTAGCAGTCCCACCAGTTGAAGTGTCCCGTACCCAGTTGCACACACACACAGCCACCAGTGAGGCACTGATGACACTGGGGACACATACATCTGATGGTTCACCACACATCCCTGCACCGGAACAGTCCCTGGCCACATGTACACAGCCGAGGTCTACCCCGATTGTCATACGTATCACGTGGTCCACACTGCCTGGCAGGCCATGATGGGATAGGTACATGTACATGGCTGGGCAGGCATGGCACACCTGAGCTGTATACCCTTACCCCCCACAGGTGACATACATGCTATGGAGGCAGCAGCGGTGGTGGAGCCCCCAGGGCCCGGACTGTGGCCCCCATTGGAGGTGGCACTAGATGTGGAGGTGCCTGAGGTGGACGAGGCAGGGCTGGAGACAGAGGGGGAAGTAGCACCCCACCTTTCAGATTATGGTGGGGTGGGTGATGAGGCAGGTGATGACAATGTTATGGCGGAGGCTGCAGCTAGGGGCAAAGCTGGACCGCCAGCCCTGGGCCGCGCACCATGGCCTGCACAAGCAGCCATTCTCCAGGTGATTGGGGAGATGCATTCCCACTCTGAAGCAGCACATGTGGATGCAGAGGGTGAATGTCCGACCTGTCTGGCCTGCTGTTGCATGTGTACAGGTGGAATGTGCAACTCATGTCTCATGGCTCGCACTGTGTCTCACCCACAGGCATACAGATGGCATTGCGTGAGGTGGCAGTGGAACAGCATCGCCAGGGGCATGAGGCACGATGCCAACGGCTGGTGCTGGGCGGCCTCCTCCATGAGGTCTGGGCCCTGAATGCGACAGCTGGGTCGATGGCAGCCAGAATGACCAGGATGGTATCTGTGCATGAGGCCATGTTGGCACGCATGGGCCAGCTGGTGGCAGCAGCGCCAGCAGAAGCAGTAGCACCCACCCCACAGGGGGCGCAGGGACATGGTCAGCATGGTAGAGGATGCAGGGGAAGGGCATAGTTGCAGGGGAGTGAGATGTGCACAATAAATAGCGTTTTCACTGGTGTACCCTGTGGCCACATGTCCATTCTTTCAGCTGACTGCCCCATGTTCCCCCTGTCACACATGTGGTTGTTCTGGGCATATGCCCCTTGCCCTTCCTTGCCCATGGTGCCCCTCCCCTAACCATCTCTGCTGGACATGACCTGGGTTGCCCCTGCCATCCCCTCCCCCCCTGCCAGCCCAACACCCATATCCCTCCCCTGGAATGGCCATTCCTGCCACCTTCCACCCTCCCCTGTGCCCGTCATCCCATGATCCCCTCCCCTGGGACACGGTCCTGTCCTGCCCATCCCACCCTCCCCCGCCGTATCAGTGCACACATGTCCCCGCCTCATATAATCTGTGTCCCGCTCATGTGTGTCCTCATTCCCTGCCATTGGCAATATAACTGACCCACGGCACAGCCTTAAACCCCTAACACCCCTGTCCCCCCACCCTTACTCTCACTCCCCCCCCACCATACCCATCGCCCATGGATTCACCCTGGCCCATTCTGTCACCATAGATACCCCTGCCAGGCAGGGCATCTGTGGCAGTGCCATCCCTGTCAGTTCAATCTGCTCCACATCCGTCTGTCCCACCGTCGCTACCATTTCCTTATGCACCGTACTGAGCAGAACCAGTGTCCAGACCGTGTCACCTCTGCTGCTGGCCTGTGCACATTGTGGCCTGCCTACTGGTCTCTCCCTGCCCTACAGTTGCCCCAACCACCCCTGTCCTTACCCTCCATCCCTGCCCCAGCACTGCTGGCATACTGTATTATATGCAAGGTCCCCTGCCAATGCCCCCTCCCCCTCATGCCACCCCTCTCCCTGCCCTCACTGCTGGCCCCCACCCCTCTCCTCATCTCACCCCCATCATTGGTCCACCCCAGGTCGTGTCTCCCTCCATGCCCTCTGAGCTCTATGCCCCCACCCGCTGGTCTACCCTTCCCGCTGTTCATACCTCCGCCCACTGATGATTGGGCCGCCTCCTTGCCCCGTCCCCAGCAGCCATTCCATCCTCACCACCAGGATATCCTCTGGTATAGCTTCCCCCTCTGGGGGACACACAGGGACATGCCCACACCTGGCAATCACACTCCACTGCCATGTTGCAAAATGAGACACAGGGACACAGTGAATGTGGAAATAACAGGTTATATGTTTATTGGAGGGGGGGTTACAAATGCTCCCAGTGGACTTGTGTGGGCCTCAGCCCTGACACCCCCAACCCCACTGGTGTTGGCAGTCCCTGGGTTCAGGGCCCCAGAGGGCAGGGGTGACATGGGTCTGGCTGGCACTCACATCCCCTGAGGGCCGCCCTGGCTGGGTGGCTGGTCAGTTGCACCTGCTGTGAGTATGTTGCACAGCATGCACAGCTGGTCAGACACCACGCCCATGGTCACTGCCATCTGCCCCACAGCTTGGCTCTGCTCCCGCAGGGCATATGCCTGTGCACGCATCGCCGCAGCCATGAGGAGGCCACACATACACCCGCACAGACACACTTTGCCCCTTGTCTGTGTAGCTGCATGTTCGGCCTGCCATCCTGCACTGATATGTGCAGGCCCTGCACCCGTACGGGATACATCCCTGACACTGTGGGGCAGATGGCAGGGGCCCCAGTGCCCTGTGGCAGCCTGTGCCGCTCTGGACTGTCCATGCCCTCATGCCCACCCCCATACCCACCTCCACTCCTACCCCACCCCTCCCCGCCTCCCCACCCTCTCTCCCTCTCACCCCCCACCCCGCCTAACCCCCCACCTCCCCCTCTCCATGGCCCCATGCCCCCTCCTCCCCTTCCATGCTCCCCTCCCCCTCCCCACTGTTGTCCCCTTCCTCTTCAGCCCCGCTGCCATCTGCTGCCTCTGAGCTCATCTGGCATCCCTTCCTGGTGTTGGCTAGCCATGTCCAGCATCCAGCCCTGCTGGTGCCTGGTCGGCAGCTGCGTCCGCTGTGGGGGTAAGCCATACATTAGCACCACAGTCACGCATCTGGCACATCATGCACACATGTCCTGTGGCCACATAGGCTGCTGGCCTACCAGAGTGTGCCATGGCACATGGCACGGCCTGTACCACTCACCGTCATGTTGTTCCTGTTGATCACGTAGCACCCACACCAGGAATAGGGGGTAGCGATGCCTCAGCTCCTGACCCTTTTTTTGAAGGTCCTCCACCTGTGGGTACAGCAATGGGCGGGACCATTAGGGCCATCGGCTTCTGCTCGGCACACATATCTGGGTGCTGCAGCTGGCTGCCTCTGCTGTGTGCTTTCTATCCCCCACTTGCTGTTGCCTCTGCCACCCGCATGTGTGCGGGTGCAACTGCATATGTCTGTCCTTCCCCCTATGTGCCCTGGGTGGACCCCTCCTGGCCCCCTTTCTCGGGCAGCAACCTCTCAGTGCATAGGCCTGCAACACCATGCCATACATGCCATCGTCATGCTCTGGGCCACGGGTGGCATGCCATGGGGGCTTCATGGTGGCATGCCTTGTGCACAGGGCACCGGGGGGTAGGGCATGTGCCCCAGCCAGCATATATGCACTGTGTCAGTATGTCACCTACACCCAGGGGCTGCGACACGTGTCCTACACATTCAGAAGCTGCATAGGCATGTGCCACGGTGCACAGTGGTGGGGTGTGGTACATGTGACCCACCACTGTGCCCTGGCCACAGCATCAGACACATCAGGGTGTGGCCTTGGGATGTGCCACCACATGCCTTCTGGGGTCCAGGGACCACATGCGGATGGGGCAGACCTGCACACATCAGCAGCTGCAGCTGCCATAACACCAGAATGGATAACACACCCCTGTGATGAGGCCAGGGGCATCCTGGTGGTAGGGCATAGCTATGTAACTGCAACAGGGGCAACCACCATAACACCAGGATGGATAACACACCTCTGTGACGAGGCCTGGGGCATTCTGGGGGTAGGGCAGAGCTATGTAACTACAACAGGGGCAACCACCATAACACCAGGATGGATAACATACCTCTGTGATGAGGCCTGGGACATCCTGGGGGTAGGGCAGAGCTATGTAACTGCAACAGGGGCAACCACCATAACACAGAATGGATAACACACCTCTGTAATGAGGCCTGGTGCATTCTGGGGGGTAGGGCAGAGCTATGTAACTGCAACAGGGTCAACCACCATAACACCAGGATGGATAACACACCTCTGTGATGAGGCCTGGGGCATCCTGGTGGTACGGCAGGGCTCTGAGATTGCAGCAGGAGCCACCACCATAGCACCAGGATGGATAACACACCTCTGTGATGAGGCCTGGGGCATCCTGGGGGTAGGGCAGACCTGCACACATCAGCTGTGCGGCCTACATTGCTCCTGGTTTTACCCACAAACACGTCCTTTTCCCTTGCGGTGTGTGTTTGATATGTGTGTTATTTGCTGGCTATTGTGTTGCACTCCTGGGTTGGTGTGCCTGTCCCCATGCACTTAACTCAGGTGAGTAGTCTGCCACTATATTGTAGCGCCTTGTGAGGCACACCTAAGCCCTCCTCACCCTGCTGAGGTCCTGCCTGCAGGAGGAGCCTGGAAACAAGCGCCTCTGGTGGCTGCATATCTGCTCCGCTAGGAGGTACAGATCAGTATGAGAAATAGCTGGCTTCCTTGACCTGGCAGCCATCTTGTATGCTGCATGTGGTCAGTTCTCCCATGATGCAGTAAAAGCACGCATGAGAAGTGCAGGCATCGCTTCACACATTCTTACGTGTGTTCTCATGCGCCTTGTCACGTGCCTTGTCACGCACCCTCCTTGCTCGGTTTGTGACGCATGTTGGTCTATATGTTTATGTTTCTGGTATCCTGTTATATATCTATACACAACTGTTCTTTCTCGGTGTGCTCTGCCATATTCCTATCCGTTTGGACTTTTGGTCCTCTCTTCCGGGATTTGAACCCCCAGTACATTGTTGTCAGACATATTGCCTCCCATTGCGCTACATACACACTGTTATGATGCTCTGACTGACCATGATCTTGTGGGCATTGCCGCTTTACTTTACAGCGTGTCAAGCTTGGTGCTGTCTGGGCCTCATGCGTGTTTTAGACATTATTTGATTACAGCGCCTTGGAGTGCGCCTTGGCATCGATACGCTTTGGAGCACATCATGGGTCTCCTTAGCCCAAAGGCATGTCATACGGTGCCCTAAACCATGCTCCAGAAAATGACACATTCTAGGGCTCTTGTGGTTTCTGTGCCTTACATGGCGCCTTAGCATGCGCCTTAGTGGGCGCCATATTGTATGGTGCCATATTTCTCCTCAGGTGCTTTGTATGGTGCCTTGTGAGGTGCCGTATAGGGCACCTTCTCAGGATCTCTAGGCATGGCGTGGTACTGGACACCCCTGGACAGGTCACCTTCGGGGGCTCTCTGGGATATGGCGCTAATGGTTACAGTGCCCTAACAATGTTAAGGTGCCCTAGGTTAGTATGCCCTATGGGCTGCAAGGTGCCTCAGCTTGACATGCATCACCTATGGGCATTGGAACAGATGTCACCCTGGCACTGGGTGGGCACGGGGGTACAGCATTGCACAGGTGATTGACGGAGGGAGGCTGGGGGGTCCTGGATGTGCCATATCTGTGGAAGACCATGTGGCTGTCAGTACCATTGACAAACATGTTGTGGGTGACTGTACCATGACACAGGGCTCTGGACATGTAACATGCTTGTGAGACAGTGGGTGGCAGTTGATGGGTGTATGTGTCCCCTGGTGGGGGCGGTGATGGCAGAATAGTGGGTCGACAGCAGAGTGGTGGTGCCATGCAGATCAGGCACAGGCAGCGATGCACACAGAGGCACAATGCAGGACAGGGTACCAGCGCATGACATGGGGTGACAGTCTGCACAGGCAGACAGGACTATGCACAGCTGACACACGCAGATGGATGGACTGCGTGACTGTTTTTCAACTGTGGTGAGGGTGTTAGGGGCTGGCAGTACTAATCTGCGAGGGTATGACTGTTAGCGGCATGCAAATTATCTTGGTTGGCAAGGCATGGGAGGAGGTAACAACGGGGAGTCCAACCCATGACCACTGTTTCTAACTTCATTGTACTGGCCAGTGTGCTTTACCTCTCTGCCCTGTTGTACAGCAATGGCTGGTTACAGAGGAACTGCAGGTCACCATACAGGCAATCAGCTGTGTGCGCCAGGATAGGGTAGCTGCACCAAAACCCATGATGCATTGCACATGCAGAACAGCGCTATACAGCTGATCGCCACATGGGGTCTGCGCCTCTCTGTTACCGCAGCTTGGTATAATGGCCTGCCAGGGCTTGATACTGCCACAGAGTAGCTACAGACCCTGCCATTTGGCAGGTTCTGTGTTCACCCTGAGGGTAAGGGTGGGCACCCAGCACTAGGTCTGCAGTACATGTGGTGCTGGAGATAGGTCCTGCTGCACATCCCCATTTCTACCAGTGTGTGACAGGTGTTCATAACAGTGCATCTGATGGTAGCTCTGTTCCCATCTGTTTTCTGCAGTCACATGTGATTCTCTGGGACCAGACTTCACCCATGTCACTGTGAACCCATTGTTGGGGGTCTGGCTGCCATGGACACCTGTTAGTAGGGCGTAAGGGTGTTTAGACTCACATGGAGGGAATATGTAGCACTGCCCCCTACCAGTCAGAGTGGCCCACGCTCACCCATATTATCAGGGAGGCCATGGAGTGGCAGTTGCCATCAGCTTGGGGATTAGTTGTGGCACCAGTGACCCCAGTCCTGATGGCAATAGACAGCCCTCCAGGGATAGTGCGCAGGACACATATGTGTGACTGCAGCAGTGGCAGACCAGCCATGATGTGGTGGTAGGCCTGTGGATCCTCCCTTGCCACTTATCATCAGACAGCCCTTTGGGACTGCACCTGAAGCAGCGAACAGGGTGTTCCAACCATGCACAGACTAACGGCAGTCAGTCCCTGGTGCAAGCTCACAGCGAACACATGTACACCCAGACATGGTATGTGCAACACACACACCAGGCAGGCATGTCATTGATTGGACCCCAAAACTAGAATCACACACGTTTTATTGGTGACAGATAATATAGAACACTGTGGGGAAACCTAGACATGCTATGGTCACTGCTCAATCAGGGTGGACTGACCTCATAGCATGACATGCTGTGGCCGCCCTGTCCATGCAGGTGGTGTTCAGCCACTACCATGACCGAGCAATTTCTCTACTCCCTGTGCAGATGATGCCTGCCCAATATGCCCTGTCCTGCACATACCCACAGAACCTTGCTTCTCATTATGCATATTTGCATAATACCGCTGCTAACATCTGCACATTGGGGGCCCAGAGCAGGGTGGGCAGCCACAATACAATGGATAGACATACACACACACACACACACACACACTCCTACCATGTCACTGGGCACTGATAGGGGTGTTTGGCAAACCTGCCTGCCACCCTGCCCTGCTCACAGTGCCAACATGTCTGACCTGTGCAGGAGGTAGTGGTGGTGCTGTGATACTACCTGCAGATCCATGCTGGGACCAACAGCCTGACTCTACATGAGGATTTAGATAGTGGAGCCTGGATGAGTGGGTGTTTGTACCCCTGTTGGCTGCTGCTGCTGTGGGGATTGCACGTTTTGATGGTGTATCTACATTGTGGGGTAAAATATTGGGTTGTGCTGTGCTGTGCATGCAGTTGGGACTTGAAACTGTGACTCTCAACTCCAGGATACACTGGCTGTGTGTGCTGCACCACAGTGTTGCTGCAGGGTGTGATAAGGAAGCTTATCATAGCTCAGGAAGGAGCTATAGAAAAGGTGAAGTGACTCTGAACAAGCAACCTGTCAGTTCTGGTAGAAATAAGAAAACAGAATTTTCCCATAAAAGACTACCAGTCCCAGAATGCACCAGGTTTCCAACAGCCATTAGAGGAGCTGAAGTGGGGAAACGTGTGTTCAATCAGGAGGGCTATGAGGTAATCCCTAAGCACTCATCTCAAAGGGCAGGGCCTGATTCAGCACAGCTGCGCTGTATTAGGGGGGAGCACTCATCTAGGCAGAATAAAGGTAGAGTTTATTCTACAGAGAATTATCCTCATTATCCTGAGAATCAGCTTGAGCTTGATCATCAGTTTCATCTGAAGGATCATCAGAAGCAGAAGCCAAACCGGACGGACAGAGAGGGAAAGAAACCCTTTGGAAGAAGGAAGAGAAAGCCTTTGAGAGGTCTAGAAGAGTCCAGAGCAGTACGTATACTGGGAGGCATTTCAAGGGCCAGCATACACCATTGGACTGGGGAAAGCCAGAGGAATGGTGCTGCAGAGCTAGGAATCTCCAGACGCTACATGTGAGGGAGACGGCTGCATGTGGAAGGGACCCTAAGACCTGTGCCAGAAGGTATGTGAAGAGAGATCCAGTGTCCAGGGATCTGGATTGGAAGGCTGGACATAAGAACTGGACTACATACTGGCCAGGCTATATAGAGAGGAACTCTAACAGCAATGGAAGCTCAGGTATGAACACTGATCTATGCCCTAGCTATAACCTTGAAAGACAGCAGGGAAACAAGTATTCTCCTGAAAGTGCTCCATTGAGAGATTCATCTGTGCCAATCCATGATATTGAACCCATGCTTGTTGAAGAAGGGGGAATGATTGCAGATGAAGAATGTGTTTATATGGACTGCTCTCTGTCCAAACTCCTTTGGTGATTTTCTGTTATAAAGTACAGCAACCATCACAAAGAAATACAAACTTGTTCTTCAATCTACTCAGAAAAGCTCCTGAAGCAGGATTTGACCCACACAGTAGAAAGCAAGCCAGCTAAGGGGTTTCAGCTGGATAACTGCTAGCAATTGAGCCTTACCTAATTGCTTGTGAGCTAGGAGAGAATCACTTCTGAATCTATGTGGGAAGTTATCAGAAGTTAACCTGAAAAGAACAGTTTTTTTTCTTTCTTTGTGGCTTTTCGTTTGTTGTTTGATATATGCTAAGAAAACATTAGCTAATGCCTGATAAGTTAAAAATGTTGTTTTCCTTATTTTGTTTTTTTCAAGTTTAACACTGAAAGCAAGTAACCTGATTTATGTGCTACCAAGCATATCTGTGTTGGGAGAAATAACCCCATAAATAAATATCTTATTGGCTTTACCCAAAAGCACAACTAATTATTGTGAGCAGCTGTGTCTGGTGTGAATGAAGTGCATTGCCCACAATACCTTGCAAATCATATAGATATATGCACTTGCCAAGACTGTGAAGATTCTCACCCAGGCAGCCGTCTGACAAATGGCGTAGTTTTTCGGATTGCTTTTGCACAAAGGGGATTTACTTGCTGAGGATTACAACTAAAGTTCCAGTTTAAAGCTGGAAAAAAAGATTTTCCCTCAACTGCACTTTGGAGGAGAAGTGGTTGTTCCAGGAAGCTGTCCCAGGAGGAAAAGACCCTGTGCAGAGCTGGATTCATCACTGACACAAGGTAATAAGTACCTGGGCATGTCTAGTGGTGGATGGGAGTAAGGCACAGGGGTAATTGGGGAAAAAAAAAGTAGAAAAAAAACCACACCTGTTTGGAAGGTGGTGCACTTTTTTTTGTTGTTGTTGTTTCTTACAGGGATCAAGATGGATCCGAGGGAGATGGCTAGCTGGATGGCAGCCCAGTTTAGCAGGCAACAGGAGCTAGCACAGCAGGCTCAGGACACTGCTATGAAAGCCTTAATGGAACAGCAGAGGCCAGTGCTTGATCTGGTGCAAGCCCTAGTTCAGCTGCAGAACCAAAGTGGAACAGATGCAAGACCAGCAGTAAATACTGGTACACCACATGTGGACAGTGTGGGACTCAATCAAGGGATTGGGGCATTTAGTTTTTGAAACTAACTCCAGATGATAATGTTGATGATTTTTTAGAGTCTTTTGAAAGAGTGGCACAAGCATTAGCATGGCCAGAGAGCCAGTGGGCAGTAAGGCTGGCAGCCTCATTAACTGGAGAGGCTCTTGCAGCTTATAGAGCAATGCCAGCAGCCCAGGCTTTTTATAAGGATGTAAAGGCTGCTATTAGAGATCGCCTAGGTTTGTCTATTTCAGAGTATAGGCGAATGTTTAGAGCTACTACATTGAGAGTGGGTGAAACACCCAGGGCTCTGAGTCAGAGAATCAGAGGTTTAGCTGTAAAATGGTTGGAGCCTGAACAAAAGACGGTAAAAATGTTATTAGACATTATAATGCTTGAACAATTTATGTCTGGGGTGCCTAAAGATTTGCACACTTTCCTTATACAGCAAAATTGCCAAAATCTTGGAGAGGCAACCATGCTAGCAGAGAGATTCTTGGAAGCCACGCAGGCTTGCCATAGAATGGGTGGCCATCTGAAGATTGGTGCTGAGGCAAGATGTGCTGTATCAGAAAAGAAAATAATTAAAAATGTTTCTGAAAATGAATGTACTGTATCAAACCAGATGACACAGTGGAGTAGAAAGAAATGTTTCAAGTGTGGAAAATGGGGACATTTAGAAAAGGGATGCCAGACACACACTAGCTTAATGGGTGTGGATTTAAAACAGCCCAAAGGAGGATTTCTTTTGATGGTTGATGTGCAAGGAATTACCACAAATGCTTTGTTAGACTCTGGGGCAGACCAGAGTATGATGTCAAAAAGGCTTTGGAAGAGGATAGAGGCCCAAAAAGGATTTGTGCCTAGAACCCCTGAAAGCCAAGTTCTCATCAGATGCATTCATGGTGCTGCAACATCATATCCCACCTATAGGTTAAGGGTTAAGTGCCTGGGGGAACAAGAGGAAGTCCTGTTAGCAGTGGTGCCTAGGCTACCCTTTGATTTGGTTCTAGGAAAGGACTGGCCAAGATTTAAGCAGGGTCTAGTGGAAGGGCTAGGAAAGAAGGATGGAGAAGGAATAATGGAAATAGCTCCCGGGCCTTTCTTTGGAAGTCCTCAGTCCCTAGCTAAAAAGATGGTTAAGCTTCCAGAAGGCCAAACTATAGGTAATAAGAGGGGCCTTGTATCCACCCGCTCGCAGGCTAAGGTAGAGAGCCAGCAGAAGGAGGAGGGGGAGCAGGCAGAGTTATTAGGAGACTTACCCTCTCATGATGATTTAATAACTCCATCATCTGGTAAAGTAAGAAAGTTGAAAGCACAAAAGCGGCGTGAGAGACTTTGCAGAGCACAGGGAAGGGCTGAGATGTTAGCTGGTCAAAGTTTACCCTGGGTGCCAGCTGAGTTAGTGGCAAAGTTTCCTAACTTTCCACAAGAGCAGCGAGCGGATCAAGCTCTCACCCGAGCTTTTAAGTATGCTCATGAGGTCAGGGAGGAGTTGCCCAGATTCAGACTAGATAATGAAATATTATATAGAGAGAGTCAGGACCCCAGGAATGGGACCATACGTAAACAATTGGTGGTACCCACAACTTTCAAAGGGCTAGTACTTAGATTAGCACATGATCATCCAGTTGGAGGTCATAAAGGGATGCCAGGAACGCTGGATCAAATACTTATGCGTTTTTACTGGCCAGGTATCTTCAAAGAAACTGCCCAGTTTTGTGCTGCATGTCCAGCGTGTCAGCGAGTTACAGCGGCTCACCCACCGGTGGTGCCATTGATTCCCATGCCAATTATCACAGACCCAATTGGTCGCATTGCCATGGATATTGTAGGCCCATTAGTCAAAACGCCCCGAGGTTTCCAATACATCCTAGTTATGGTAGATCAGGCAACAAGGTTTCCCTGGGCCATACCATTGAGGAATGTGTCTGTAAAAACAATAGCTTTAGAGATAGTAAAATTGTTTTGTGAAGTGGGATTCCCAAGAGAGGTGTTGACTGACCGAGGGTCCAATTTTGTATCCAAATATTTGGCCCAGGTCTGGGATGCCTTTGGCATTCATCACGTGAAAACCTCAGCCTACCATCCACAATCGAACGGTTTGGTGGAGAGATTCAACCAAACTCTCAAACAAATGTTGAGAAGGGGGTTAGCAGGAGAGGTAAAAGAATGGGATATGTTATTGCCCTTTGCCTTATATGCCTGCAGGGAAAGAATTCAGGTGTCCCTAGGTGTAACTCCATATGAATTGATGTATGGTAGGGCTCCACGGGGTTTATTAGATATTTTGAGGGAACAATGGATTGATCCTGAATCAGGAAGTCAGGAGGTGCCACAGTTTCTACGTGACCTGAGAGCACGTTTGAAAAGGACCTCGCAGGTTGCTGAGAGGAACCTGCAGGACAGTCAAGTGCGCCAGAAAGGGTGGTATGATAGGAAGGCCAAAAGCCGCCAATTAAGCATTGGTGAAAAGGTTTTGGTTCAAGTAGCAGGAACTGCCCCAAAATTTGAAGTACAGTGGAAAGGGCCATGAAAGGTTGGTAATCAAGTGAGCCCAGTGTCTTATATGGTAGAAAATGCAAGAGGGCATAGGCAGACCTACCATATTAATGTACTTAAGTCTTGGAAGGAGAGGCCTGTAAATAATAATGACCCTGAAGCCAGTCAGGAAGTAAGTGAGCTTCAAAAAGAGAACACTCTCGTAGGTATTACAGACTGTAGAGAAGAAGTTTCACCAGTGAAACCAGTCCGTAATAACTTAAGCAGGGGGGTATGTGATAAGGAAGCTTATCATAGCTCAGGAAGGAGCTATAGAAAAGGTGAAGTGACTCTGAACAAGCAACCTGTCAGTTCTGGTAGAAATAAGAAAACAGAATTTTCCCATAAAAGACTACCAGTCCCAGAATGCACCAGGTTTCCAACAGCCATTAGAGGAGCTGAAGTGGGGAAATGTGTGTTCAATCAGGAGGGCTATGAGGTAATCCCTAAGCACTCATCTCAAAGGGCAGGGCCTGATTCAGCACAGCTGCGCTGTATTAGGGGGGAGCACTCATCTAGGCAGAATAAAGGTAGAGTTTATTCTACAGAAAATTATCCTCATTATCCTGAGAATCAGCTTGAGCTTGATCATCAGTTTCATCTGAAGGATCATCAGAAGCAGAAGCCAAACCGGACGGACAGAGAGGGAAAGAAACCCTTTGGAAGAAGGAAGAGAAAAGCCTTTGAGAGGTCTAGAAGAGTCCAGAGCAGTACGTATACTGGGAGGCATTTCAAGGGCCAGCATACACCATTGGACTGGGGAAAGCCAGAGGAATGGTGCTGCAGAGCTAGGAATCTCCAGACGCTATCTGTGAGGGAGACGGCTGCACATGGAAGGGACCCTAAGACCTGTGCCAGAAGGTATGTGAAGAGAGATCCAGTGTCCAGGGATCTGGATTGGAAGGCTGGACATAAGAACTGGATTACATACTGGCCAGGCTATATAGAGAGGAACTCTAACAGCAATGGAAGCTCAGGTATGAACACTGATCTATGCCCTAGCTATAACCTTGAAAGACAGCAGGGAAACAAGTATTCTCCTAAAAGTGCTCCATTGAGAGATTCATCTGTGCCAATCCATGATATTGAACCCATGCTTGTTGAAGAAGGGGGAATGATTGCAGATGAAGAATGTGTTTATATGGACTGCTCTCTGTCCAAACTCCTTTGGTGATTTTCTGTTATAAAGTACAGCAACCATCACAAAGAAATACAAACTTGTTCTTTAATCTACTCAGAAAACTCTTGAAGCAGGATTTGACCCACACAGTAGAAAGCAAGCCAGCTAAGGGGTTTCAGCTGGATAACTGCTAGCAATTGAGCCTTACCTAATTGCTTGTGAGCTAGGAGAGAATCACTTCTGAATGTATGTGGGAAGTTATCAGAAGTTAACCTGAAAAGAACAGGTTTTTTCTTTCTTTGTGGCTTTTCGTTTGTTGTTTGATATATGCTAAGAAAACATTAGCTAATGCCTGATAAGTTAAAAATGTTGTTTTCCTTATTTTGTTTTTTTCAAGTTTAACACTGAAAGCAAGTAACCTGATTTATGTGCTACCAAGCATATCTGTGTTGGGAGAAATAACCCCATAAATAAATATCTTATTGGCTTTACCCAAAAGCACAACTAATTATTGTGAGCAGCTGTGTCTGGTGTGAATGAACTGCTTTGCCCACAATACCTTGCAAATCATATAGATATATGCACTTGCCAAGACTGTGAAGATTCTCACCCAGGCAGCCGTCTGACAAGGGTCACAAGGGATCCTGGGGCTAACTGTATGTCTCCTCAGCCAGACCTTTTCTGGTGTTGTGTTTTATCTACATAGTGGGTTAAATTATTGTGGTGTACCTTTACGTCTCCTCAGCCAGACCGTTTCTGGTTTTATGTTCTATCTATGTGGTAGAGTATATTATTGGGATGTACCTTTACTTCTCCTCAGCTCGACCTTTTCTGGTTTTCTGCTTTATATACATAGTGGAGTAGATTATTGGGATGTACCTTTCCTTCTCCTCAGCAGGACCTTCTCTGGTTTATGTTTATGATTAATTAAAACTTATTATACAGCCCATAACATATGTTTCTGAGCGGTTTACAATCATAAAAATGCAAAGGCTGCAGGGAAACAGGAAAGGAACACCATTAAAAATGAGAAAACAATAGGATGAAGAAAAGAGAATAGGCATAGAGAACACGTGATCTTGGCATCAACAAGGAGGGGGGAGAGAGGTGAAGATGGAGGGGGAAGGTCAAATGCGAGACAGAAAAGGTGGGTTTTTAATTTTATCTTGAAGGTCTTGAATGGCAGTTCTAGATGGAGGGAGGGGGGAGCGAGTTCCAGAGCCTTGGGCCGAGAAAGAAAAAAGCTGATGAATGGGTGGATTCCAAATGAGCTTGTGATGAAGAGGGAAGGGACATACGATTGATATGGATAGAGCAGAGTGAACGGTGAGGAGTGTGAAGACGAACTTGATCTGCAAGGTAAAGGGGAGTGCCTGTGTGAATTGCCCTTTGAACAAATATGAGAAACTTGTACTGTATCTGAAAAGAAATAGGGAGCCAGTATTGACGTAGAAGAAGGGGGGTGACATGGTCAAAATGGGAAGCGTAGGTTAGAATGCGAATGGCGGTATTCTGAACATGCTGAAGATGGGAGAGATGAGATTGTGGAAGACCTGCCAAAGAGACATTGCAATAGTCAAGATGGGATATTACGAGAGAGAGAAGTAAAGTGGTCAAGGCAGAAGAGGAAAGAAAAGGATGGACAGCTCGTAACTGTTTTAGGGAGAAGAAGAAACTCTGGACAACCGAAGAAATGTGCTCCTTAAAATAAAGAGAAGAGTTGAGAATAACACCTAGATACCGAAGAGAAGAAACGAGAGGAATAGGCAGGGAAGAAAGTGAGGGACACAAGTGGGGGGGGGGGCTCCCAAGGGTGAACCAAATAGCGAAAGACTTGGAAGGATTGACATGAAGGAAATTGGATGAGAAGCAGGAGGCAACAGCGGAGAGACATAAATTGAGGGGAGAGATATTGGGGGTGAGGGAATCGGTGTGGTGAAGGAGGAGTATGTCATCTGCTGTCACCATGCCCCCTGCTGGTTGCTTGTTGAAGGGGCAAGGTGGACATTTTAATTATTTTGTAGAAGTAGGAAACCTTTTTGGACCAGAGGGATCATGGTCCTTGTAGTCCTTCTTCTTAAAGAAATGAGTTGTGTACGCCTTGTGTAGGGTCAAACAAAAGGCTTTTATTCCCCTTTAGCACTAAGGTTCGCTAAGAAACCAAAAAGTAGAATTTACCTTATTTTCAGGTTTATGCCAAAGTAATTACAGAGCAAGAAAACTGTTATGAGAGCTTCACAGTTCCTTGTAAAAATACACAGGGTTTCAACACTGTGGTAAAACAAATAAACAAGCTCTTCTTTAGCTCAACACAGGCAAACGATATTGTTAAAGCATGTTCTGGTAATTACAGCTCTGGGAGAGACTCTAGGCTTTCAGCAATACACATCGAACAGTCCATTTGTTCATCAGGCATCAACGGCTCTGGTTCCCCAAGCTCAATCTGCATGGGTTCCAGCTCAGCAGTGCTTTCTTCTACACCTGAGCTTTCCCTAGCTGAAATAGTTTGCAGTTCAGAAGTTCTCTTCCCTAGTTTCCAGCCTGACAGTTCTGGGTTTTGCAAACAAGTGGTATGTCTTGTTCCTATGCCTCTTTGTAGTGGTTTCCAAAACTTCTGCCAGCTTTCTTTCCTCTCAGTATTGCTATCTGAGTTATAAGTCTTTCTAGGACCTGGCTTCTTTGTGAGAAATAAAGTATCACTGTACCTTGGCTCCTTGAAGTCTGTGCCACTGGTATTCCCCCTACCAGGCACCCTCCTTCTGATACCGTCTTCTCTGAAGACTGTTTCTTGGAGTTCTCTAGGCTGGACTTGTCCAACCTTGGAGTTTAGCACTGCCACGTAAGGATTCCAAGCTCCTCTGCCTTGCAATAAAGCAGGTTCCTCTATCAGGTCCTTTCTTCCCAGTATCCTTGGGTTCCTTTCCAGATCCTTTCTCAGAGCTTCTCTCTATGCATAGGCCTTTCCCTAGGCATAGCTCTCTCTCTAGGCATGACTCTCTCTCTTGCCGTGGTTCTCTCTGCAGCCGTGGCTCTCCCTCTAGCCGTGGCTCTCTCTCTTGCCATAGTTCTCTCTGCTTCCTTCCTGCAGAGCTCTGCTTATAAAGCCCTTTTCCCCTTGAGTTTTCTGACCCTCTCCTCAGGTGCATCTGATTAGCTTCTGCTTCATCAGTACCTGGGTGTGTCAGCTCAGCATCTGCAGGCTCGTGCCTGCCCCCTCTAGCTGTCCTGCTAGGTAATTGCACCCTCTGCAAGTCAGTTGCTTTATGAAAAACATTGTTTTTTCCCCAAGTTCATAGCTTCACTAGCTTCAGCTCTATCACACTGCGTAGTAATACACGGAGATGCCAAACTGTTGAACTAAAAGGGTGAGTGGGGCAAGGAAAACATTGAAGAGAAGTGGAGCAAGGACAGATCTCTGAGGCACACCGCAGGAAAGAGGAGTGGGGGAGGAAGAAGAGGACCCAGAAACAATCGAGAAGGACTGACAAGAGAGAAAATAATGAAACCATTGGAGTACCGTGCCAGAAAGACCAGCTTCCTGAAGACGTGCTAGGAGAGTGCAATGATCTACCAGGTCGAAGGCTGCTGAAAGTTCAAGAGACAATAACAAAATAACCCTACTCTATCCGAATAAACCTTAAACAAAAATAGAGTGAAAAATTAAGTGAGCAAACATGTAAGTGTAATTTTTTGTCGGAAGATCAGCCCTGAGGAACAAACTAGCCTCTTGAAGCTGTAACTTCCATTTTAATCGGTTTTATTTAAACCACATAATAAGTCCTGAAAGGAACCAATGTTTAGGTAAAAACACCACAGTAAGATGTCACCTACACCAAAAACCAATAATAATTTTAAAAGTCGTTTTGATGCATACAGACAGAAAGTGGTACTTATCTGAACCGCTATTTCCCCGTCTTTACTATATCTTCACGGGAGAACAGCCAGTGACCACAATCTTGGAACGTCCATTCCCACTTCGCAACTAATCCACAGAGGCAGTTGTTGAGAAGTACACAGCACTGCGTTTCGGGCGAATATCAAATTTCCATGCCCTATATCAACGCTTGAATGAACTGCCAGAAAATGTAGAATCCAACATCTCCACCTCTCCGAGACGCCGGTGACTTTTAAAATTAATTATTTTTGGTTTTTGGTGTAGGTGACATCTTACTGTGGTGTTTTTACCTTAACATTGGTTCCTTGGTTTGCAGCTTGTCGTGCTGTGAGGGCTTGCGTGCATCAGTGATGCTGAGAGCTAAACTATCGGTAGTTTAACTACTGGCAGGGTCTCCCAAGATGGACAGGTCTCAGCTGAGGTGCCAGACGAAGACAAACCACCCATCTGGGCAGCAGCAGAATGGGATAGTGTTGACGGCGGAGGATCACATTTCTGTGACAACGGCAACAACACCAAACTTAAACTGCGCGGAAGGAAGGCCCGGCAATCTACTTCTGTATCTTGCCATGAAAACCCAATGGATAGTTACAACAAAACAAATTGTGCTATGGTGCTGGAAGATGAGACTCCCAGGTCGGAAGGCACTCAACTAGCTACTGGGGAAGAGCTGAAGACTTTTCAGAGTAAAGCCAGCATTTATGATGTGGTTGGATCAAAGCCCTCGGGAAGTCTGACTGCTGATGTAGCTGCGCATGAAATGAGAGTCAGAAGCTGTAAAGATGTCTTACACATTGGAACATGGAACGTACGAAGCATGAACCAAGGGAAGTTGGAGGTGGTCAAGAATGAAATGGAACGTGTACAACTTGATCTGTTGGGTGTCAGCGAACTGAAATGGACTGGCATCGGGCACTTTGCATCAGATGATCACATGATCTACTATGCTGGAAATGAAAGACAAAGAAGAAATGGTGTTGCATTTATAATAAAGAAGAAACTTGCAAGAACTGTAATGAAATACAATGCAGTCAGCGAACGCTTAATCTCTATTCGTCTACGAGGATTGCCTATCAACACAACTATAATTCAAGTATATGCCCCAACAACAGCTGCAGAAGAGAATGAAATTGAAGAGTTCTATGAACAAGTACAAGCTGAAATTGACAGAACATGCAAACAGGATATCCTGATAGTCATGGGTGACTGGAACGCAAAAGTTGGCAACAAAGAAGAAGGCAAAGTAGTTGGAAAATATGGACTTGGCAACAGAAATGAAGCTGGAGAAAGATTGATAGAATTCTGCAAGACCAATGATCTATTCATCTCAAACACCTTCTTCCAGCAACACAAGCGACGACTGTACACATGGACTTCACCCAATGGATTGTATAAAAATCAAATTGACTACATCTGTGGAAGTCAACGATGGAAAAGCTCTGTAACATCAACAAAGACAAAACCTGGAGCTGACTGTGGTACAGATCATCAACTACTAGTATGCAAACTCAAGCTAAAGTTGAAAAAGAGCAAACCACTCATGAATGCACCAAAATATGACCTTGAGAATATACCACTGGAATTTAAAGACTGCCTGCAAAATCGATTTGCTGCTTTAGATACAAATGACAGAGCTCCGGAAGAGTTATGGAATGACATCAAGAAGGTTGTGCTGGAAGAAAGCGAGAAGTCTCTACAAAAGGTTAAAAAGCAAAAACGGCCAAAATGGATGACGGAAGAAACTCTGAAAATTGCCCAGAAACGCAGAGAAGCTAAAGCCAAAGGAGAAAGAAAGACAATCGCAGAACTCAACAGAGATTTCCAACGTGCAGCAAGACAGGACAAGGAAAAGTACTACAATGACACTTGCAAGGAAATAGAAGCAGAAACTATTAGAGGAAGAACAAGATCGGCTTTCCTAAAGCTGCAAGAGTTAAAGAAAAAGTTCCAGCCTCGAATTGGAATGTTACAAGATGCTCAAGGTTCTATGTTGAATGATGCTGAGAAGATCAAGAAAAGGTGGAAGGAATATACAGAGCTTTTATATGATAAAGATCAAGTGGACCAACAGCCGTTTCAACCTATACCTTATGATCAGGAACCATTGGTGATGAAAGAAGAAGTTGAAGCAGCATTGAAAGCCTTATCAAAGAACAAAGCACCAGGCATTGATAGCATTCCCATAGAAGTATTGCAGCAATCTGATGCAGCTGTTACTGTACTTACAAGGCTCTGCCAAGAAATATGGAAGACAACATCATGGCCAACTGACTGGAAAAGATCTGTGTTTATACCAATACTAAAGAAAGGTGATCCAACTGACTGTGGAAATTATCGCACAATCGCTCTGATCCCACATGCCAGCAAGATTCTACTGAAGATTATTCAAAAGAGACTACAGCCATACCTAGAACAAGAACTACCTGAAGTGCAAGCAGGGTTCAGGAAAGGGCGAGGAACGAGAGACATCATTGCGGATGTGAGATGGATCCTTGAAAAGACTAAAGAATACCAAAAGGATATCTATTTGTGCTTTATCGACTATAGCAAGGCTTTTGACTGTGTAAACCATGAGAAACTCTGGGCCACATTAAGAAGCATGGGTATACCAGAACACCTGATCGTTCTCTTGCGTAATCTGTACATTGATCAAGAAGCAACAGTTCGAACGGAACAAGGAGAAACAGAATGGTTTAAAATAAGCAAAGGTGTAAGACAAGGCTGCATACTTTCCCCCTACCTGTTTAATTTATATGCAGAACAAATCATCAGAGAAGCAGGACTGTATGAAGACAACAGAGGTGTGAAGATTGGTGGAAGACTCATCAACAACCTTCGCTATGCTGATGATACCACATTACTGGCTGAAAGCGAAGATGATCTGAAACATTTGCTTCTCACAATCAAAGAACATAGTCTCAAAATGGGCCTGCACCTTAATGTAAAGAAGACAAAGATCATGACAACTGGCATAATCAACAGGTTCATCGTTGAAGGAGAAGAAATTGAAATTGTGAACAACTTTAACCTACTTGGATCAACTATCAATAAAGAAGCAACAAGCAGTCAAGAAATCAGACGACGCATTGCTCTTGGCAGAATGGCTATGAAAGACCTAGATAAGATTCTCAAGAGCAGAGATGTGTCTCTCCATACAAAGATTCGACTTGTTCAAGCCATAGTATTTTCAATAACATCATATGGATGTGAAAGCTGGACAGTGAAAAAGACAGACAGGAAGAAAATTGATGCCTTTGAATTATGGTGCTGGCGGCGAATACTGTGTATACCATGGACTGCCCGAAGAACAAACCAGTCGGTACTAGAGGAGATCAAACCTAAGCTTTCTTTAGAAGCTCAGATGACAAGACTTCGACTTTCATACTTCGGACACATCATGCGAAGAGAGAGATCATTAGAGAAAGACATCATGCTTGGCAAGATAGAAGGTCAACGCAAAAGAGGAAGGCCAGCAATGAGATGGATCGCTACAATAACAGCAGCTACGGGTACCAGTCTGTCATCAATGAGCCGCCTGACTGAAGACCGAACACAATTTAGGATAGCTATCCAGAGGGTCGCCATGAGTCGACTCCGACTCGACGGCACTTAACAACAACAACATTGGTTCCTTTCAGGACTTATTATGTGGTTTAAATAAAACCGATTAAAATGGAAGTTACAGCTTCAAGAGGCTAGTCTGTTCCTCAGGGCTGATCTTCCGACAAAAAATTACACTTACATGTTTGCTCACTTAATTTTTCACTCTATTTTTGTTTAAGAAAGGTCAAGAGAAACAGCGAGAGTGAAGAGGCCATGATCGTGAGCAGGGTGAAGTTCGCTAAGAAGGGAAAGGAGAATAGATTCTGTACTGTGACCAGGACGAAAACCAGATTGCCGAGGGTGAAGGGTGAGAGAGGCTTCAAGGTGGGAAGAAAGTTGGGAAAAGACCAATTTTTCTAGAATCTTTGAGAGGAATGGAAGATTAGAGATAGGGCGCCAATTAGAAAGAGAAGAAGGGTCAGAGGTGCGGGATTTCAGAATAGAACGAACAAAGGCATGCTTCCAGAGTGTGGGATAGATACCTGAGGACAAACTAGAATTAAAGAGGGAAATAATGAATGGGGAAAGGGCTAGGGAAGGTTCCAAGTGCCAGTGAGAGGGGATGGGGTCAGCGGGACAAGTTGTTTTTCAAATGGAGGAAAAAGCTTTAGACAAGACCACCAGAGAAATTAGCTCGAAGGAAGACCAAAAGTGAGAAAGCGAGGGAATGGGAAGAGGAGGGGGGAAGGAAGGGAAGGGGAAAGAGGAGGGTACAGCAAGGGAAGAGAGGGGGAGGACAAGAAAGAAAGGACAGCCAAAGGGTAAGAACCTTGGAGGCAAAGAAAGAGGCCAGAGAAGAGGGATCAGGAAGAAAAGAGGGAGGAGGGGAGGGAGATGAATTAGAGTGGGATGCAGTGAGAGTGTGAAGAACAGAATACAGTTGACGAGAAGAATTTGAGGAGGAAGAAATGAGCCTAGAGTAGTAGTCACATTTTGCTGAGTGAAGAAGAGTACGATAGTGACGGTGGCACACTTGAAAGTTTTGCAGGTTAGAAGAAGAGGGGTGCTTCCGCCAGAGACACGCTGCGCAGCGAAAATGTTTTCAGTGCAGGAAAAGACTGGGGTGGAACCAAGGGTGCCGGGGTGATGGAGGAGTGACGGGCGGGGGCGAAGAGGAGCGACGTTATCAAGAGCTGTGGAGTGAGAGGAAGTCCACAGATGAGCTTGGGCATCAACAGGGAGAGAGTTGAAATCAGCAGGGAATAAAGAGTCAGAGGAAGGAAACTGAAGAAGAGTGTTATCATTTAAATTGCGCATAAATGTTGAGGAGTTGGAACTGGTACTGGAGGTGTTATGTGAATCCGACATTGAGGCAGAAGAGGGGGGCGGTAAGGGGAGGGAAAAGAGAAGACAAAGGTGTTCAGACCAAGGGAGGGAGAGTGAGGAAAGGGAAGAAGGAGGGGAAGGGTGGAAGTTTCTGTTTGATATACATGGTGTGGTAAATTATTGGGATGTACCTTTCCTTCTCCTCATCAGGACCTTCTCTGGTTTCTGTTTGATCTACATAGTGGGGTAAAATATTGGGATGTGCTATGCAGGGGCTGCAGCTTGGACCTGAACCTGTGATCTTCTAGCTTAGGGATGCACTGGCTGTGTGCACTCTGCCACAGTGTTGCCACAGGGTCACATTGGTCCCTGGGGCTACCTGTATGTCTCCTCAGCCAGACCTTTTATATTGCACTGCACACCACATACAGGTACAGGGCATGGCCTTGTGCCACTGCAGGCAGGTGCCACTGCCCCTTCCAGCACAGACACACACAACCCCCCTCTGTCGTGCTGACATGGGCATATGTTGTTGGTGTGCCATCCCAGGCCATACACTGCACGGGTAGGCGGGTGCCTAGGTTGCTGTGTCAGGGGTGAGGGGCATACATGGCCTTCCACACCCCCCCCATCACAGCCTACCAACATTTTTCCCCTTCCACATGGGGGATGGGTGGCTGGGGGGATGTCCGGTGTGTGCCCTGGCAACTGTTGGCTAGGGTGGTCAGGGTATTTGTGGTTTGTGTTATGCTTTGGTCAGCTGCTGTCTTGCTGATTTCTCATGTCTATGTTCCTATGTGTCACTTAGGTGTCTACCTGGTCAGCCCTGTGCCCCAGCTGCACCCAGTACATGACCCACCTGCAGCTCCCTATGCCCCATTCGCATTGTCACCATAGTGACCTTTCATACTTGGCCACTATGCTGTTGCTGCAAATGTAGCACTACTATCACTTTTCTGGGGCTCCCTGCCTATGCTGTACATTGCTGACACTTAAATGGTTTCTCTCTCTTGCAAATGTGTGCTAACGCCAGGTTTTCAGTTGCGTTAAGATTCATCCCTTCATTTCCCCGCGTTAGTGTGGAAGGGGCCTCTCCCCGCCCACTCCCCGCCCATTGACTCCTTCTCTCCTCCCTCTCTCCACCCTCTGCGGGACTTACTGCAGCCAGGAATGCTAACGCACATTATGTAACGTTAAGGCACGTTAACGTTACGTTACATTAATGCGTGTTAACGTTACATAATGCACCTTAACATAGCCGCTGCTACATTACCACAGTTTAGTAAACACGCCCCTTAGCTTTCTTCTTGCACTTCAGAAAAATGACAGCAGATAAAAAACATACATTCTATCCAGTCTGCCCACCCATATCAGCTATTAAGCTCTACATTCCCTTATTGACCCCATCATGTCCTCTGTACCCAATGCCTAGAGGTGTCTCATCACATAATCTTGACAACCTTCGCCCATGTCTCTCTATCCAACATCCCTCACAGCCTGTTCCTCTGTCCTCCCTGCCTTTTCCTTTGTTTAAGTTAGGATTTGTTAACTGTGGTTCTTTTGAGAGCAAAAACCTTACTGATACAGGATCTCATTCTTCAGGAATCCTTGGACCTTCTTTGCCTGACCGAAACATGGCTCAAAGATGGTGAGCAGCCTCTCCTTACCAGGTGCCTACCTTTAGGCTTCTCTGCCATCTCTGTCCCCCGTATTGGCCGCAATGGCGAAGGTGTTGCTGCACTCTTTCATTCTACCCTTCCTATTTCTCAGGTTTACTCCTCATTACACTATCCAGAATCCCTTCTTCTGTGCTTTCAGACTTCTCCTGCGGTCCATTTCCTGATCCTCTATTCCCCACCCTCCCTTCAGTCTCATTTGTGGGATGCTCTCTCCCTAACTCTTTCTGACCTTTCTCTTCAATTCTCCCATCTGGTCATTCTGGGTGATTTTAATATTCACTTTGACTCACCCTTCCTCTTCCAGGGATCTTTCCTTTGTTACCCTCCTCCATGACCTGTCTTTTAAACAGCATGTTGCCTTGCCTACTCATATGGCTGGTCACACCTTAGATCTGATGATCACTCCATCTTCCTCTTCTTTACTGATCTCAAATCTCTTTATTAGACCCCTCTTGGGGGTTCTTCTGTACTAAGATTAACTTTCAAGAATCATGTTTTCAGCTTACAAAGAAGTCATATTACCTTCTCTGTCAAATTTGGTCTATTCGTACTTTTCTTACTCCTGTCCCTGACCATGTCTCATCTTGATTTTTGTAACTCAGTACTTGCTGGTATCACTTATACTCAACTCCATCGGCTTCAGCTTTTACAGAGGACAGCAGCCCGGATTATTACACATTCTTCACACAGATACCACGTTACCCCTTTTCTGATTCAACTCCAATGGCTCCCTATAGATTTTTGCATCCACTATAAGATTCTCATTTCAGTCCATTAGGTTATCAATACTCATACTCCGCAATAACTATCTGACCTCCTTCATTTTTATATCCCTACATGCAGCCTTCATTCAGCTCATGTAAATTGTCTCCGTCTTCCCTCGCTATTCCGTGCTCATTTACAGTCCACTCATCATTCGGCCTTCTTTTTCCTCAGTGCCGTCCTCTGAAACTCCCTGCCTACTCCACTCCGACTAGAGCAGAATTACTCCAGATTCAAGTCATGACTCAAACCACACCTCTTTTCCACTGCCTATGATCTCCTAGATCCAGCTCCTTGACCTGGTTATATATGTGTGTTGGTTTCTTCTGTGTCTTGTCTGAGTGCTTGTTTGACTTTTCTGTCATAAATGGTAGTTCTTTTTCTTTTATATCCTCTGGCCTTACTTTGGATTTTTTTGGCTTGCACACCTCCCTGATGTCACAAAGGGCAGTATATCTAGTGATAAACATAAACATAAACATATTTTCCTTCAAAGATCCTCTGTGTTTCTTGAATTCAGATACAGTTCTTGGCACTACCACCTCAGCTGGGAGGCTACTCCATGAATCTACCACTCTGTCCATAAAAAAATATTTCCTCATTACTCCTGAGTCTATCCCTTTCACTTTCATCCAATGCCCCCATGTTCCAAAGCTATCTTTCAACTGAAAGATGCTCTCCTCCTGGGCATTGATGCCAAGGAGGTATTTAAACATCTTTATCATATTTCCCTCTCTTGCCTTTCTTCAAAATTATATATATTGAGATCTTTGTCCCGATATGCTTTACATTCTGTTTATACAGTATCCTTTGGAAAGTGCGGTCTCACTAGAAACTTACACAGAAGCACTATCACCTCCTTCTTCCTACTTGTCATTCCTCTTCTTATGCACCCAAGCACCATTCTGACTTCCACCTTAAACTTTTCTACCTGTTTAGCCACCTTAAGATAAGCAGAAACAATCACCTCCATGTCCTGCTCTTCTTTAGTGCCTAAAATACTTCATCCCCTGTACAATATCACTTTCTTGGATTTTTGCAGTCCGAATGCATGACCCTCCATTTATTAGACTTAAACTTTAGCTATTAAATTCTTGACCATTCTTCAAGCTTTGCTAGATTCCTCTTTATTTTATCTACACCTTCCTGGGTGTCCAGCCTATTACAGATTTTGGTAATATCCTCAAAGAGGCAAACTACACACAACAGTCCTTTTGCAATATTACTTACAAAAATGTTAAAAAAGAATCGGAATAAGGACTTATCCCTGAAGCTCACCACTGGTAACAGGACAGACTAGATAGGCCATGTGATCTTTTTTTGGTGTCATGTTTCTATAAAGGAAAAACGGGAACTGTTGTAGTGGTTGATATTGTGGGGCCCTGTATCCCACAACAACTGTTTTTCACTGTCAGATATCACCAATTACCAATTAGCAACAAATTACTCAGGACAAACTTCTGCTCAGATGCAAAGCTTCTTTATTGGTATACCAAAAGCGAAATAAATCACCAGTGCAGAGAGCAAAAGACTCTGTCTGAGAGTGTGACAGGCAACCCCCTCTCTGTCCAGGATCAGAGAGCAGATTACCCACTGAGTTATGGAGCCGTCCCCTTATAAAGATATTCTCCGTCACAAAAACTTCTAGAAGTTCTGATGTCATCCTCAGAAAATCAGAGTTACTTGCAAAGAAAGAAAACTTTGCTAGAACTCCTTCTCTGAGGCCCCCTCCCATGAATAATGCCAATTATGCCTTAGGGCTACCTTCTCTACAGCTGGGGTTCTCAAGGTCTTCTGGTCTTTGCTTAATTGTGCTTCTTATCTGTGCTGTGGTGCAAATCTTTCTTGCATTCCTTGGCCTGTTTATGGTCTTTTCATCTCCTGGTGCTAAATGACATTTTCTTTTTCTTCAAAGCTGAAAGTATGTTTTCTGCTAATTAATTCTCTGAGCAGACCTGAATTTCTCCTCTGAGCCTGACTTTGCGTACTTCTACTCAAAGCAAGGCCTCCAGACTACAGCAGGCCGCAAGGCTGTATTGTAGCATATACTTTCTTAGCCCACAGGACATTTTCTTTTCTTCATCGTGCAAACTGCAGGCAGGCCATGATTACAGTCACAGATAGCAGCTGAAGGAGCAAAACTATCCCTAAGCCAAGATATCCCAACAATATTGAAGGACAGACTAGATAGGCCATGTGGTCTTTTTCTGTAATCATGTTTCTATGTTTCTATAAAGACTGAATTCCATTTATCAATACCACTTTGTTGACTCCCACTCAACCAGTTTCATACCCAGATGGTCTTTTTATGCCCTCAGTTTTATTATATTTTATTTGCTTCACCTATATTTAATGTAATTCTATTCCTTTTTTCATCTTGTGCACCAAATGGCATCCCATATATAAACCTCCAAGTTCTATTTCCCCTGTTCAATATACATTTCTTGGTTTATGTTATAATGTAAACCGCTTTGAATATATGATAAGGTGGTATAACCCCCCCCCCCCCCCTTGTTAAATAAATAAATAAATAAATAGTCACCTGTGTGGAACTGTGTCAAAGCTTTGCTGAAAATCTATGTACACCACATCTAGCATTCTCCCTTGGTCCAACTCTCTGGTTACCCAGTCAAAGACATTAGTCAGATTTGTCTGACAAGAATTGTCTGATAACACCTGCTTCTAGTAAAACCATGTTGCCTCAAATTCTGCAAGCCATTGGATTCTAGAAACTTCACTATCCTTTGTTTTAGCAGTTTCCATTACTTTACTCACCCAGAGGCCGAACTAACTGGCCTGTAGTTCTCTACCTCTGCCTTGCTTCTGCTTTTATGTAGAGAGACCATATGTACCCTTCTCCAGTCCCTAAGGGAAGCCACAGTCTTAGAGGTATAATGGAGAAGAGATGGTGAGCAGGGAAGAGACAGAGGGAGTGAAAGGCCGGTGGCAGGAATGTTACGCTGTAAAGAGTGCACTCTCCAGCTTTTTAAAAACATGTTTCTTTGTAAAATGGCAATTCCCACTGTATGTGTCAGCAGCTATAAGTGTGGAGAAGAGATGGTGAGCAGGGAAGAGACAGAGGGAGTGAAAGGCCGGTGGCAGGAATGTTACGCTGTAAAGAGTGCACTCTCCAGCTTTTTAAAAACATGTTTCTTTGTAAAATGGCAATTCCCACTGTATGTGTCAGCAGCTATAAGTGTATTCCCCATACCCCCTATCGGCATTACACAAATGGTTCTGGAATTGAAGATCCCTTTTTCTATCTAGATGGCCAATACTGAATCAACTTTATGAGGGCAATTTTAGAAAGCCATTAAAGTACATATGCAGCCGTTTACAAATGTTAATAGCCTCTTACAAAATATTGACCGGCGTAAAAGCATGCAATTTGACATCAAACTGCATTCTTTGCCGGCAGGTGTAACTGGGGCAGCAGTGGAGGGCAGGTGGAATTCCCAAAAATGCATGTTCATTAAAAATACCTTAATTAATGCACATACTTGTGTACTTCAGGCTTGATCTCTGCAAGAAGTAGGTAGCTACTTGTCTTTAAAAAATAGGCTTAAAATAGGTGTGTTTGGGTGCCTTAACCTAGGCACCCTGTCAAAAAATTGTTCTCTATGTGTACATAAATAAATGCAATATTTTTAAGGGTTGCATCATAACTAAATACATTGCATTTGTGCAAAGATGATGAATTGGAAAAAAGTAAACAGCAATATTAGCTAACTGGAAGGAACTTCATTATTGAGACTATACAAATAGTTGTTTTCAGTAGAGTTTGAAGTAATCACACATATCTTTCTCTCAATTTGCTGATTTTAGGTTCTCCCTTAATAGTTCAGTTAGCCAATGATCTCATTGTGCAATTTGTTTTGCTTAATTGGCTCAATTTATCAAATTCAGTAACCCTTCCCAATAAATGCTCCTTTTGTCTCCACATACTTCAAAATGTCATAACTAGAGTGGTTGAATTGAATTTTACAGCTTTTGCAACATTTTGAAAATGTGATTATAAACTAAGAAAGCATATGTCAATGATAATACAATAAATGGTTTCTTAAGATAAGATACAAAAGATGCCCTGCAATGTAGAAAACTAGATTCAGAGTGCCGGAAGATCTATATAGTTCATGCCAGGGATACCGGATACCTAGAATGTGGCAATATGAATATAATTTTTAAAAACCCACTTTCATTGTCTCTCTTCTGTACTGTACATTTTTGGCACCTGGATTTTATTTACAGCACATATGTACATCATTTGATATTTCACTGACATTATACAATGATGCAGTGCAGTATTGCTACTCCAACGTGCAGCTTGTCATGCCTTTTAAATAGAGCCATGTTGCCCATTAAAACCTTTAAGCAGTCATGTACAGTTCTATTGATTTTTAAAGGAAATGCTTCTCCGGACTCTCCAAGGTTTCAGGTTTATGCCTATCATTTTAAGAGATGCTATGGGAAAAAATAATCTCAATGTATCAATGCCAAGAATACAGTAAGTCTGGGATGCTTGTGATAAGCCACTGGTAACCGAGGTACATCGGACGCGGTGCTCCCCTTCCTCCAGCCCCCATCCCTTCCCTCCCCCCCCTCAATAACCACACTACCGCAATAATGGGAATTCAACTGATCACAGCTTTGTTAACAGTTTAACTTTATCCAACAACATTTTGAACATCCATCATCATAGTTATCTAGTCAGCGGAACAATGCCTCACCAGCCATATGATTAGCAAGGTGACTTCCTTTCCACTTCCGCTGCGGACAGGCCCATGGCTATCTTCAATACCCACCCCTTCTTCTAGCTTTGCCATATTATTAGCAAAAGCCCCCAGGGGTTGTCAGGGTTGGGGGTACCCCACCCCCGCCCTAGTTATTGCCTAAGGTTCCGGACCCCGGAAACCTCTGGGATCCCGCACCCCACCCCCCAACTGTGACACCCCTTATCTCCTAATCACTCAAATCTCCCTAAGGGCGGGAGGGTGGGACACCAGCCACTACCCTCCACGCCTGCTCTCCTGTGAAGACTGCCTTCCCACCTGCCCCCTTGCTCCACAGACTCCTCATTGGCTCCTGCACAGTTCAATCCTCTGCGGGAGCCAATTGATTTAAATGATGCCGTCCTCCTCCTCTCCCCAGCCCCTTCTGCCAGGATGCCATCCCAGCGCCGGGACCACGCACCGCGCCGATCCCCCGGTTATCCATGGCAGGTGGGTATGTGGCCCCGCGGCCTTTCATTTATTGAAAGTGAACAAGAAATAAGAATTATTCAATGGTTTCTCTAAAGTTATTTTTTACTCTGAACTTCCTTACAAAGTTGAAAACACCAAAATTTAACACAATGGTGGATGGTAACATGCCATTTCCATTCTGAGGCAGTTTCCTTTCCCTGCCATCTATTAATGTTTACACAAACTTGCTAGACATCATCAAAAGGACATGACAATTCATTAGAATGCACATGTTCTATTTTGCACTCAATTCCGGTAAGCAAGCTCATTTAGCTTTGTATGATCATGTAAAAAGTATGTCAGCTGCCTTTAAAATAGTGGAGCTAATTCTGACAGACCAGAAGGTTAGCACATATCATTGCTGTTTGATTTTTCTGGATTCAAAATGTCTTTTATAAGAAATAAGATGGAAGAAATATAGTATTCCTATTGTATCTAATAGTCTTTATACAGGAAGGAATTAGAGCCTATAGCATACCTTGTCTAATCAAGTTATTTAATATTGTGAACAGTTCACAGGCAGGAGATCATCACTTATACCACCTGCCAGTTAGGCAACGTTTTCAAGGGAGGTGGAGGGGTATCAAATGTATACAGGGCAGACACCCTTTATATAATTTTTGAATTTGTTTACTTTTTTAAAGATGGGAAAATCAAATGCTACATGAGGACAGAAGTTATGCCAGTATTTCAAGGTGATGCATTTATCTTGAACAGCTTATGCCAAAAATGGAATACCTATTCAATGAATGAAGTGGGCCTCTTTCAAGAGGGTCTTAAGAATAGGTCTTAATGAGCATGTAATGCTCTTGTCATGTTTGACTTGCCTTCATCATTCATGTTTCACAGTGCTGGCAATTTGAAGCATTTCATAGTTTAATGACGCCCTCCAGTATCTTCCCATCTCACCTGGGGAAATGGGTCACTGCAAATGTGATAGCTGTGTTATTTGTTATCATGCCATTGAGACTAAACTCATTCAATATCCATGCTTACCATGTCAACATACCTATACTCAACTCATATACAGTTGTGTACATTATTTTTTGCCTGAGTAAGTTAATATATATTGCCCAGATGAAACAAAGCCTTAGGAACTGCATCACTGAGCATTTCATCTGTATTACTTTATTTATTTGTTTATTTATTTGTGTGCACTTATATACTGCCTTTCTGGAATCAAAGTGGTTTACATTGAACTCAAACCAGAACAGATCAATCCATAACTTACATGGAACTGAATTAACAGGGTGTGCTAGAAGACTAGTTAAATATATTCAATTTAACAGACTGCTTACAAAGAATTTCAAAACTTATCTTATAATTTTCTTGCAGAATATTTGAAGAAAAATTTCCATCTTATAAACATAATCCTTAGGTTTGGGAAAAAGATACGTAACTTTTTACTAAGTGGTTTGGGTCTAAAAGCTAAGGGATAGATACTATGAAACACTAAAAACTAAAGGTGACTTTGTCTGCATTGGGTCAAGTTACCGAGTCTCCAAAGTAATTTCTAAATAGGAAGGTACCTAAGGGAAGAAATGACCCTTGTGAAACATTGGCTATACCACTTTATTGGGTGGTAGAGAAAGTCCAGTTAAAATGAGGCAGCAAAGCATCCTATTGTCTTTTTTATTGTAAACAATACTGAATTTTTAAATGGCAATACAGCTGTAGTCAACATTATTGGCACCCTTGCATTTTAGGCATGTTTTGTACAATATCTTGAGAAATAACTGGAATATTACAACTGTATATCATCATAATATTTTAATTGCATGTTCAATGGTATACAACAAAAAAAGATGTCTATGCAATTTAGATGTAGCAATTTGTGAGAAAAAAACAACACAATATGACCTGGACAGGATTAATGGTACCCTTCACTAATATTTTGTTGCACAACCCTTGGCAGTGATGACAGCCTCCAAATGTTTCTTGCAGCCATCTATACATTTCGTACATCTGTCTGCTGGTAGTTTCTCCCACTCTTCAACTGTGATTTGTTCCAGCTCATGAATGTTTCCAAGATTCCTTTTACCAATGGCAGATTTCAGTTATTTCCAAAAGTTCTCGATTGGATTGAGATCAAGACTCATTGCTGGCCAGTTTAAAACAGTTCATTTGTTCCTTTTAACCATTCTTTTGTACTTTAGGATGTATGTTTTGGGTCATTGTCCTGCTGGAGTTGTTCTCGGCTTGAAACACGGTGTTGTGTTGCGGTTCCCAGCTAGTACTTTCACTTGTTCATGCTCATTTTAATGGAGAGCAGTGGTGCCTCCCAGAAAGAAAATCACCATGAGTTGATAATGAATGAAAATAACAGGATTCTTAGCTGAATGGACTAAAAAGCTCACACCGTGATAATTTTTCTGAGAGCAGCACGGATTGGTGGGAAACATCTCCAGCGTGGCTTGGAGTTCAGAGTCCCATGTGGTGGAACGAGGTCTCCACAGAGCATTTTGGATTTTGGAGGCAACTAAGAAGATCGTTGGCAAATGCTAAGTATATTTATTTTATGTATTTATTAATTTATTTAACCAGATTTGTATACCACTTTATCCTTTAATCAAAGTGGTTGATGACACAACTGTATATCTGAGGGATCACACATTTGTGCTGTCCCCCTGATTACTTTCTAGGCTATGTAGCCTTTAGTATAAGATAAAAAGGAGGGCTTGTTACAAGAGAGGGTTTCTTTTCCAGACAAGTAATCAAAAAAAAAATTAAACAGTTTATAATTATAAGCTTTATTTCAGGGAATATAAATGTTTGTAAGGGTCTTCACTTTATTTATTGAATAATCATGTCCTGGCAATGTCCCATTATTTTCTACTATTTCCTTTTTTAATTGTTCTTGTTTTATTTGATTCTTTTATGTGTCAAAATTGTGTGTGTATATAGTCCAAAGCCATTTCACTGGCCACTTTCTTTTAGGAAATATTGGACATTGAGGGACCAATTCTGGGACACGTGTTGCGGGGCTGCATATCCTGTCGGGACGTGCAACTTCTCAAGCCATCAGGGCCCAATTCCCCCTCCAGCTCTTTCTGTATGTCCTGTGCAGCAGGACGGGAAGAGTTGGCGGGAGGGAAGAAGGGGGTGAAGCAGGGGCGGGCCAGCCTAGCAGGACGTACAGGGCGGATTCAGGTCACGGCCCTGTATGTCCTGCCAGGACCGTGGGGATGTGCTGCTTATTTTACCTCAAAGGTGGAACAAGCAGCAAACACCTGGTGAATGGGCCCAGGGATCCCCCTCCTGGGGCCCTAGGCTGGGTGTGGGGGGATGCCCGCTGCCCGATCCAGGCCACGGCAGGCCAGGTGGGTCAGTCAGCGGGGAAAAGGGGGGCCAAGGATGCGGGAGTCAAGGTCACCTACATGGAGGATATACTCATAGGCGGCAGAGGCACACCAACTGTCCTCGTGCCCAATCCTGGTTACTACAGGAATGTTTTGTTCTCACGGACCAGAATCGGGTCCAAATGGTCCCGTCTTGCTTCGGACCTTCTGGATGGCCCAGTTGTACCCCTATCTGAATTGGATTCTAAGGAGTTGAACTTCAAGAGTGCCAGTAATGTTGACCACAACTGTATATGTATCCTGGCTTGAACTGTGAGTAAGTAGCACTACTCCTGTGAGGCCTTTTTTGTTTTGTTCTGATACTCGCTCTGTAATGCTCCATTTGTATATTTACTTGACAGTGGTGATTCAAGCTTCCCATCACAGTGCAATTCATTGATAATTGTTCCCTCTTCTGCATTAGAATTGCACATTCACATGCAAACTCTTCTAAAAGGCATAGGTTTGTTTATTTCACACCATCAAAAGGGCCCTTTCCTTTCTCTAAAGTAGCCCATTGCATCTTAAAGCTGGTATGGAGCTGTGCAATGTAAGACGTCCCAGTTCTGCCATTCCTAATGTTATTACCAATGCCATAACTTTTTTTTTTCTTTTTAAGTTTCTAGGCATGCAGGTGTTATGTTCAAAACAGAGTATGAAAGCGAAATGTCAAAAAAATGGGCCTGTTTTATAAGGACAATATAAGTGCCTATGTACAACTATAAAATAGGCTTGTAGAATGACCACTAATAGGGCACAAATCTTCTTGCACAAATTTACATCAACTCCACAGAAGATATAAATGTGTGCTGGTAGTCCTTGCATTGCATGCTTGTTTTATAAAATACACGCACACGTTCCAAATCTGCCCCAGCTCCAAACCATGCTTCCAGATCATGTAAAAGCAGGCTCAGTCTTTCCATGCACACACTTTGTAAGTGTATGTGCCGTCATACAACCTTATAATTGTCAATTTCAGTATGAAAAACATGCTCTGCACAGAGAACGTTCCTTATAAAATTACCCTCTTACGATGCAAGAATTGCATGTTGTTACCTTTCATGCTTTCTAACTCACATCAGAAACTGATTTTATTTTTTGCTTTCACTGAAGTTGTTTACTTTTAAGAGTAGAGGAGAAGATTTCTCCGTTTTCGAGAGGCATATGTTCTTCGGAATTGACCTCCCTGAGGCAGCTGCCTGGCAAAATGTGGCCCAGGTCAGAGGTCAGCAGTGCTATCACCTGTCAATTAAGCAATCCTTTTAGGGGTACTACAAAAAGAAATCATGGCAGAGATCCTTTCTAGATATGTTTTGAATTTGTTTACTTTGGTTACATGCAGGCATGGAAAATGTTTTGGTGCATAATTAAACTGGGAAATTACCAATATCAGACCGTGCTTGATCTAGTGAAGTTTGTATACATGTTTACCAACAGACTTTATTTCCTTTTTCTTTTTATTCATAAGCTGATTATGCTCATGACTCTTCCAATGACTGCATTTTATCATGGGTTAACTAGACCAGTGGTTATCATCATTTTTAATTATCTTATTGTCCTAACATCCCTGAGTATACGCGCATTCGCTCTTTTTTGTTAGCATAAGTATACAATACTAAAGAGATCTGCCTCATTTTTTGGCTTGTTGCAGAATTTCCCTTTGCACAGACCTGAATTTTGTTCTCCTCTTGGAGAATTTTGAGCATTCACAGGGTCATACGGTGACGGTAGTGGAAGTAAGAATAACATTTCCATGTAATCTTTTATTGTGATGAAAACAATACTTCTATAAAATGCTGGCATTTGTGTAAATGCGCTTAGTTCTGAAGAGGTTAAATTCTATGCAGAGGGAAAGTGTCATTAATCATAAGTTATGACACATGGGAACAGTTTTCAATTCATATGCAGAGAAGCATAATTAACTTTGATGCTCAATCTAACTAAACCCCAGATCCACTGACAATTACGAATAAAGATATGACAAAATATAATAGAGGCTTTCTTTTCTTTTTATCTTTACTACAAAAAAAAGGTCTATAGATATTCCTAAAGAGCTAGCACATAGAAATGTATACTAACTTTTTAAAAATCTACCTTCCTGTATGAAGCAAACAATAAAACAGTCAAAAGATTTAGATCACTAGATGGTGCTGTGATGTTATTTTTAAAGTGTCAACAAAAATTGTGGAAAAAAACTATTTTTAAGATTAATTTATCTGCATTTAAATTTAATTTCATATACAGGTTTAGTATAGACACATGTACCACATTTTGAAATTATTCTAATGTTTTGAGTTTAAGATCTCATTTATTTAATTGCACCACATAAATTGTAGAGCCAAGCCCATAGATTTGTGTCTTAAAAAGATCATCTTCTCATTGAGGGTGGGAAGATTTATTTACGTGAGTTCTCTGAAAACTTAAACAATCAGCATTGCCCACTACATTATACTGTGCAATTCTCATGTTTGACTGTGGACCCACTGAGCCCAATAGACTGAAGTTTGTTACTAATTTGTAAGTGGCTTTATAGGGTAAGTATTCTTTCAAACGTGAAGTGCAGCAAGCAAAAATTTTCCCAAGCAGGAGGTGAAAGGCAGAAAAGACAGATCTGATTTTATCACAGTTCTGAAAGGCCTTTTGGCAAGATGTTATCTATAACAGGAAACATACTTTACAATCCAGGAGTACAATCATATTCGCTATAAGAGACAAATTTGCTCATGGCGCTCTCCCCATTCTAAACGTACCGTGCCTGCATACTGATGACAGGACATCAGAGACCAGAAAGCTATTATTTGACTATTTTTCAAAGTTAGCAAAGCAAGTGCTTTTGCCATTGGCCAAGTATGCACTTATCACAGTCATTTGTGCACTTGTATTTTTGCAAAGTGCATGACTTTGTTAGTACATGTCTATTTGAATTTATTTGATTCTTATATTGCAGCTCTTGACAGGCAGAATAAGATTTACAACATGGAACTTATCAGGGCCACTTTAACCTGAGCAAACATTTGAGGATGGGACCTCTTTCATTTTAACGTTTTTTCTTCCACTGCTCCCCCAGCACACACAGACATATGCCTGACCCTAAATAGAATGCAGAAGCTGTAAAGCTTAAAGCAATCATTTACTACTTATTCAGGGAAAGTGAGGGTACTGAGAGCTGTTCATGCAGATGCTCAATGTTGGCCAGGCCCCTTGAATATAGCCCCAATATAGCCTTGCCCAATGCACCACACACCGCACCCTGTACATACCTTGCTGATCTCACACAGGCACGCCTCTTTTGTACTCGTGTCTGGCTGGGCAGGCATAGGCCAATATGCAGCATGGAGGAGGCGCGATGGGGAAACATTGAGTAAGTAGGTCGCCACTCACTCACTGCAAGCCTATGACTGCCAACTTACTTTTATTTCTGCTGGGTGAACTCAGGGCCTGAATTGTCAACACTAGTTCTGAGGGTCAAGCTGCATCTAGTGCAAAATCCCACAGCATGCAACATGAAGGCGTAGACTGCTGGACTAATAACTCTGGGGCTACATTTGCCTATAGACAGCTGGGCCCCCATTGTGAGGGGCCTGGGGCAGATGCCCATTTTGCCCATAAGTATAAGTGGCCCTAGGAGTCATCCAAATGGTGTGTGCACACTGAATGCTATCATAGCATGAACTATAAGTGATCCATGGTTTAATTAGCTGTCAATCACCTGTACAGTCCTTTCATACAGGTAGATATTAGCTTCAAATTTTTTGTTTAAGACAAGCAATTTTCCCAAAATATTTTCCTTTCCCTGAAAATGGTTCATACAAGAAGTTCCTTATACAGCCTACTTTCAGGGCTGCGTAGACACGCGTATTCACATGTACACATGGATTCAAAATTAAAGAGGCCGATATTAAAGGATTTGTATGATGAACTTTTGAAGTTAGCCCATAATTGTATTTAAATTATATGTGCACAATTTTGTAAGCACATACAATCTAGCCACATAAATATAGGCATTGTTGGATGCAACCCTGGATGTGCTTTTAAATTTATGTGCTGAGTACAAACATAAGTCCGGTTTTGGTAAACCTCTATCCTAAGCATGTGCATAGACTTTATTTGGAGATATTCAGTAACAGACTCAATTCACTATCTGGCTAAAGATATGTATATAGCTTTATCAGGTTAACATTTGTGCATGCAAGCCTTTTTAATATCAACCCCAAAGATGTTGATTATTCAAAAGGATTCATATACTTAGCTTCAGATTTAATCACGTACTTCTTGTTATTAGACTTGGGGACTGGAAAGTGGATAACTTTTGCCAGACGTTATAAAATCTAGTCAAATACTATCGACATGAAGGGAGGCACCAACAGGAGCATTTGGAAGAATGGCTTAAACCTAATCAAATAATGAGTCTGTAGACTAGGCTTATCCAAGTTCAGTCCTCGCGGCTCACAAACAGGAAGGTTTTTCAAGATATTCCTCATGAATTTGCATATGAGAGATCTGTATACAATAAAGGTAGTAGGTATGTAATCTACCTCATGCATATTCATTAGGGCTATCCTGAAAATCTGGTCTGTTTGCAGCCTTTGAGGAATGAATGTGGTTAAGTTTATATAGTTACTTAGGATCACACAAATAGTTTACCTAACAAACTAATAACTTACCTGTTTATTCAGTAGTCCTACCTAAATAGATAATGCATCTTAAAATCCACGTACAGTTAACAAATACGTTATCTATCTGTTTGCAGAGACATCCCTGCTAAATGGTCTCTTTCTGCTGTCATATTTCTATGTTTTAAATCTCGACCTCCATTGTGCAGGAATGTTGTCCACACATGCCCCCGAACCTTGGGGGGCCTCACATCTGACCGACTGCAGAGGGAAATTGGAAGGCCCAAAGTTCTGCCAGACCTCTGAACAGCCGCAGCAGTAAAAAGCAGCATTTGCCTTCTCTCCCATGATTGTGATAAAAAGGAACCCACAGACGCGCTGAATGTTGGGAGGTCAAATGAGTGCATGTCAGGAGCAGATGCTGTGAGGGACTGGAGGAGGACTGATACTGGGGGTTAGGACTAGAAATGGCATGCCTCGCGGGATCAGAATTGCAATCCCCTCTGTACGTCCAGTTCAGACCAGATATACAGCGGGGATCTACGTCTGGAACAGAATGAGCCCTTATGTGTATTCCATATTTAGGAATGGCAATGCACTTGCACAACATCACTTTCACCCATCTGATGTACACCTGTTTTAAGTCGCACACAGCCTCAGGCTATATTTTTGTTTGAATGTGGAATTTGGAGGGAGTGCTTGAGGTAGTTATAATGCTTACCTCTCTGACATTCAAATCCTATCCCTGAGAAGAGTTTTTGGAATAATGCTCCTTAATTTACTGTTTTCCACATGCAGGGTTGCAAAATCTGACACTTAAATGTGAAAGAGGCACCTTATGCATGCAAAATTGCCTTTTATATCAAGCATGTAGCATTACCTATGAGGGATGTGCAGTCATTTGAAACATTTTCCTTATCATTTCATGTGGTTTTGAAATGAAAATGGAAGAAACCCTGAAAGTTTATCATTTTCCATCTTCCATTAATAGTGTGCATTATCACATAATAGAATGCGCTATTGAACAATAGTGCATGCTATGAGCAAATAGTGTGCATTATTAATATTTAACTCACACCTTTCCAGTGGTCGTTCAAAGTGAGTTACAATTAGGTACATAGGTATTTCCTTGTCCCCAGAGGGCTTGAAATCTAAGTTTGTACCTGTGGCAATGGAAGGTTAAATGACATGTTCATGGAGAACTGGTGGGGATCAAACCTGAATTGGTTGGGTATTAGGCTGTAAGTCTAACCACTAGATTACTCTTTCACCATAACAGACACTATTGCTCATTTGTGTTCACTATTAAGTGATAGTGTGTGCTATTAATGACATTTCCCCTGAAATAAAATTGTAAAAGAAAAAAAAGACAAAAACAATTAAAAAGAAAACCTGCAATTGATATGGGAAACTAAATGGAGCATTTTAAAAGTCTTAGGGGCTTGTTTACAAAGCCGCGGTAGCGGTTCACGATCGTTATCGGAGCCGCGGCCCCGATAACGATCTCAAATAGCTACCGCGGCTTTGTAAACAAGCCCCTTAGTCATGATTTTGACCTCCAAAGACATGCATGTCCAAATCATGGAGATGTCCCTGGAGCCATTTTGCAAATGTCTCTTTTAAAGACGTCTCTAGTATGGGGACGTCTAAGTAGGCAAGAGGCATAGCAGAGGCATGTCTGCAAAGGTACAATGGACTTAGACATCTCTGCTCAATTTCAGAAATGTTGGGGACATTTGTGACCCTGTCCACATTTAGATTTGCTCCAGGCACATATAGGCATTAGACAAGTGCATTATTGGCCATAAAGAGAAGGTGTATACTTAAATGACTAACCTAACATCATAAGGAACAGTCCTGGGATTTGAACCCTGACCGGATCCCACTACTCTAACTATAAGGCTATTAGATGTTCCCATTCTGAAATACTCTTCTGGGGACATCCATGTAGACATCCCCATAGATATCCATATCAGGCATGACCACATTTGTGAAATTGTGCCTGAATTTGGATGTGCCTTCTTTTTTTCAGATGTTCTGGCTTGGACATCCCAGATTGCACTGGGTATTCTTTGTAAAAGGTTTTGTCTGTCTTGCTTAGATTCTAAGCTCTGAAGAGCAGGGACCATCCTTTAACATGTATCTGTACAGTGCTGCGTATGTCTTGTAGCACTATACAAATGATGAATAGTAGTACTAGTAAAATATGCCTTTAAAAAAATAAAAATTTCTTCCTGCCCACCCCTGTTACATGTATACATAAAGAGCCTGATATTGAGTTGGGCGAGCTATGCGCCATGTCGAGGCATAGCCCTGCTCGCTCACCCTTAACCCTGGATATTCAATGTTACACCGGCGGCATTGAATATTCAGTTTGGGTGCCAAAAGCTCACCTAGTTTTAACCATTGAGCGACAACCAGATAGCTGTCCAATATTGCCGCTACCCGGTTACTGCCATTCTCTGCTCCCAGTATGCCCCAGTGCTAACTGAATAACATCGGGCACATAGGGGGCATAGACAGGGATATTCGACGGCACTAACCATGTAGGTGCCATCAAATATTCCTGTCTGGAAACCATGCAAATGCCTTTCAAATATTGGGCCCAAAGTCCCTAATGATGTTATTCTGTTTGTTCTTTAAATGTGTTCATTTATAAGGTAGTCTTTTCTGTTGAATGTGAAGCATTACATACATTTTTTTATGGTGTTATATGTATTTTAAAAAATGCTCAGTGTTCTCTAAGGGGTATGTTTACTAATTGGTGGTAGCGACTTCTATGCGGTATCAGAGCCGCGGCCCCATTGAATTCAATGGGGCCGTGGCTCCGATATCGCATGGAAGCCGCTACCGCCAGTTAGTCAACATACCCCTAAGACTTTTATTAAAGCCTTGCAAAGTTTATAATGGGTGAACTTAATATCTGTTTCCCATCTAGTTGGCCCTCTAAATAAAAATTATTAGGAAAGGTAGAAATAGACGAACACACGTTTCTTTAAATATGCATCTGAGGGAGATAAACAATGTATTTGTATTGCACATTTCTTTTATGGAATGGCTGGAGGTTGGGGATTGGGTGGGATGGGATATGTGCTCTTGCTGAATTGTGCAGAAAAAGGTGGTAGGTTGGGGATTGAGGTTTTATTTCTTTTCTTGTGCTGTTTTCATATTGGTTGGTTGTAAACCGCACAATGAGGTTCTCTGAATGTGTGGTATAAAAGCGTAAATTAAGTAAATGCATTTAATTAAAAATAAATAAAACACACACATGCATGGTGGTCTAATAAAACATCCTTATGAAAAGTAGACTAACAAGTCTATTACATGAGAAAACTGCCACCCCATACCCCTTATCACATACATTTTAGATAACAAAAATGCAATTTTCTAATTCTGACATGAAAATAAATTTTGAAATGGTAAAGCACATAATTGTACTAGTGTTTAAAATGAGTTATTTCATTCACACAGAAAAAGACTCATATCAGGGAAGAACAATACCACTTTAATTATGTAAAGCTTTACAACAACTCTAAATGGCTCGCTGAAAACTCATTAAAATGATGTGAAGTCTCTACTGTACCACTTACTTGATGAAAAGACCTCAGAGGTCTCAAGAACTTGTATTATTATTGATTTCAAAATTCTCCCAAGAAGCACTTCAGCAATGGGAAGATTTTTAAACATGATATTTTATGATTCTATGTGAGACTAATTTCTGCTAACTATATCAAAATTGCTAAATTTCTAATTAACAAATAAAATATAATTATATTCTTAATGAAACAAATGTGTTTATGTAAGCCAGGTTCTGTAAAAATCATGCTAATCTACCTAATAAAACCACTACTCTACTCTATCTTCCTTTTAGAAAATCTCTTGGGAGTCAAAACAAGTGGTTTGCTTGAAATGGGTGGAGGAAAGATGATGTGAAATGGAATGAAAGACAATAATTGCCATTAAAATTTAATATTTAAGGGATGATGGGTAGGTAGTGGGAGGGATATAAAACAGAATGCTAATGAACAAAATTAGAATCAACTGTTAATATTATGAAAATAGTCTTTAACACGTGTGTCGTCAACAGCTGGAATTAATGATATTGAAATGAGATATGCATCAATGTCGGAATTAATATCCATGTGTTCAAGTAAGCAAGTTGATGAAGACATTAACAGAAAAAGTTAAATATGCATCCTCAAGGTGTAGCTAAGGATTTTGTCTTGATGGGTTTCTGTTCAGTTTTGTGTTGGCATATGAAGTATGCAAATACTTGCAAAACACCTCATTATTATTTAAAGCTGGCATTGTTTCCCCTACCTCAGGTTATCAGGGTGATCCAGTGGTGCTGAGACAGGAGGATATGAATATTGTATTCCTGAGTCGAGTCTCTGATAACCTGGCTTCACAGGGTTGGTGATGTTACATTGAAACATAGAAACATGATGCAGAAAAAGACCACATGGCCTGTTTAGTCTGCTCTTCCATATCAACCACTACAACACTCCCCTTATTTTCTTTAGAGATCGTCTGTGTTTGCCCCATGCTTTTTTGAATCCAGATACTGTCCTCATCTCTACCACCTCCACTGGGAGACTATTCCATGAATCTACCACTCTTTCTGTAAAGAAATATTTACGCATATCATTTCTGAGTCCATCCCCTTTCAACTTCATCCTATGTCCCCTTGTAGCAGATCTTGCTTTCAAATGAAAGAGGCTTTCCCCCTGTGCATTTATGCCCAGAGGTATTTAAACGTCTCAATCATATCACCTCTATCCCGCCTTTACGGTGTACATATTAAGATCCTTAAGTCTGTCCTCATATGCTTTACAATGAAGACCACTAACCATTTTAGTAGCCACCCTCTGCTCCGACTCCATCCTGCTTATATCCTTTTGAAGGTGTGGTGTCCAGAATTGCACACAATACTCCAAATGAGGTTGCACCAAAGACTTATTCAGAGGCACTATCACCTCCTTTCTTCTGCTGGCCATTCCTCTCTGTATGCACCCAAGCATCCTTCTAGCTTTCACCATTTAGCTACTTCAAGATCTACCTGTTTAGCTACTTTAAGATCATCAGACACAAAAACAACATTCACAGTCCCTAGAGGAAGACATTTTAGTCTTTGTTCAATGGTAAAACCTAGCAGTCAAATTTTGGGCTCTGGATTGCAGAATTTTGGAACCGGCTCTGGGTCATGGCCTTTGGCTGAGAAATGGTCTATTGGTGAAGAGGGTTAGGGTAGAAACACTTAACATGGCCCAGAGGATTTGTGTTTAAGATCAAAAGTCTGGTCTTTGTGTGTGTGGAACTAAACTACTATATTTAGTAGGGATGTGCAGACCCAAAACTTCCATATGCTCTTCTCCTGTGCATTTATGCCAGGGAGATATTTAAATGTCTCAATCATATCACCTCTATCCCGCCTTTCCTCTAAAGTATACATATTAAGATCCTTGTCCTCATATGTTTTATAATGAAGACCACTAACCATTTTAGTAGCCACCCTCTATACTGACTCCAACATGTTTATATCCTTTTGAAGGTGCTGTTAGAGAACAATATGTGAAAGTTACATTATAACAAAAGTATAATAGAAACTAAAATAGGATTTAAACTATATAGATAATGCAGTTGCCAACTTTTGCGGTCATAATTATATACAAATGAAGATTATGTACAGAGATAGTTATCTGGTATTTTCCTTCTGGGGAGAGATTGTGTGATGGGGCTGAAATGCTCTGTGAATAGGTGTGTCTTCAGGTGTTTTCTGTGATGTTCCTTAGCTGGCCCGACTGGGTGTTCCATATAGAAGGTGCATATAGTTGGAAGGCTCATTTGCAATCTTGCTGGTTGGATTTGGGTCTGGTATGAGAGATGATGATGGTGTTCATCGTGGTCGTCCATCTAGATCTGTGAGGTTGAGAGCTCTTAAGTGGTGTTTGTTTGTGGCAGGGGGCTCAGAGTGGATTACTTTGTGAATTAGAATGATTGTTTTATATTTTATTTGGCTCTGCAGTGGTAGCCAGTGGAGCTACTTGAGTATGTCTTGTTGCTGCTTGTATTGTCTTTGCTGTTGAGTGGAGAATAGTTTGCAGGGGCAGGAGTGCGGATTGCGGTAGGTCTTGATACATAAGATCATACGATCATAAGATATGCCATACTGGGTCAGACCAAGGTCCATCAAGCCCAGTATTCTGTTTCCAACAGTGGCCAATCTAGGTCATACGTACCTAGCAGTTTCCCCAAGAGACACAGGTTCCACAATGCTTGTATTGGTTCAAGCATTGATATCCTGGGTCCCTTCTTAATAATGGTTTATGGACCTTTCCTCCAGGAACTTGTCCAAACCTTTTTTAAACCCAGCTACACTCAGCCTTTACTACATCCTCCGGTAACAAATTCCAGAGTTTGATTACACGTTGAGTGAAAAAATATTTTCTTTTATTAGTCTTAAATAGTTTACCCTGTAGCTTCATTGCATGTCCCCTAGTCCTTCTATATTCTGATAAGGTAAACAATCGATCTACGTTTACCCATTCCACTCCGTTCATTAATTTATAGACTTATATCATATCTCCCCTCAGCCGTCTCTTTTCCAGGTTAAAGAGCCCTAACCTTTTAAACCTTTCTTCATAGGAGTATCCTTTCATCCCCTTTACCATTTTGGTGGCTCTTCTCTGAACCTTTTCTAAAATCGCTATATCCTTTTTAAGATACGGCGACCAGAATTGCACACAATATTCAAGGTGCGGTCTCACCATGGAACGATATAGAGGCATTATAATATCTTTCGTTTTATTTTCCATTCCTTTCCTTATGATACCTAGCATTCTATTTGCTCTCTTGGCCACCGCTGCACACTGGGCCGAGGGTTTTAACATGGTATCCACAATGACGCCTAAATCTTTTTCCTGGGTGGAGGTTCCTAATGTAGTACCTTGCATCGTGTAACCATAGTTTGAGTTGTTCTTCCCTAGGTGCATAACTTTGCACTTGTCCACATTAAATTTCTTCTGCCATTTTGATGCTCAGTCTTCCAATTTATCAAGATCCTCTTGCAATTTTCCACAATCCTCTTGGGTTTTAACAACTTTAAATAGTTTTGTGTCATCTGCAAATTTGATAACCTCACTCGTTATTCCACTTTCCAGGTCATTTATTAATATGTCAAAAAGCAGCAGACCCAGCACAGATCCCTGGGGTACACCACTATTCACGTTTCTCCATTGGGAAAATTGGCCATTTAGCCCTACACTCTGCTTTCTATCTTTTAACCAGTTCCTGATCCACAATAGTACACTGCCTCCTATCCCATGACTCTTTAGTTTTGCCAAAAGTCTCTGATGAGGGACCTTGTCAAAGGCTTTCTGAAAGTCCAGATACACAATATCAACCGACTCACCTTTGTCCACCTGATTATTCACACTTCCAAAAAAACATAACAGATTAGTAAGACAAGATCTTCCTTGTCTAAAGCCATGTTGGCTGTCTCCCATTAGGTCATGACTATCTACATGCTGAGTAATTTTATTCTTTATGATGGTTTCTACCATTTTTCCCGGTACTGATGTCAGGCTCACCGGTCTGTAGTTTCCCGGATCACCCCTGGAACCCTTTTTAAAAATTGGTGTTACATTGGCGATCCTCCAATCTTCAGGAATTAGAGATGATTTTAATGATAGTTCACAGATTACTAATAGCAGGTCTGCAATCTCATATTTCAGTTCTTTCAACACCCTTGGATGTATATCATCCGGTCCAGGTGATTTGCTACTCTTCAGTTTATCTAATAGTTGTAATACATCTTCCCGATGTATCGATATTTCCTTCAATTCTTCCGCACCTTTAAATACCACTTCAGTCATGGGTAACATCCCTACATCTTCCTCAGTAAAGACTGAAGAAAAGAATTCATTCAATCTCTCCGCTATCGCCTTGTCGCCTCTTAGTGCTCCTTTAACCCCTTTATCATCTAATGGACCAACTGACTCTCTCACAGGTTTTTTGTTATGAATATACTTGAAAAGGTCTTTACTTCGTGTTTTTGCTTCCGCAGCAAGCTTCTTCTCAAATTCTCCCTTTGCCTGCCTTATCAATGTCTTGCATTTGACTTGCCAGTGCTTATGCTGTTTCCAGGTTTCATCGTTTGGCTCTTTTTCCATTTCCTGAAAGATGCTTTTTTGGCAACAACAGCCTCTCTGACCTTACCTTTAAACCATGCTGGCAGTTTTTTGGACTTCCTTCCACTTTTCTTAAAGCGTGGAATATAGCTGGTCTGGGCTTCCAAGATAGTATTTTTCAACAACAGCCATGCCTGATGTATGCCTTTAACCTTTGCAACTGCTCCTTTTAGTTTTTTCTTAACTGTTTTCCTCATTTTATCATAGTCTCCCTTTCGAAATTTAAAAGGTAGTACTGTGGATTTCCTTACTATCCCTCCTCCACTAATTAAATCAAAGGCGATCATGCTATGATCACTATTGCCAAGTAGCCCCAACGACCTTATCTCTTGCACTAGATCTGGTGTTCCACTAAGGACTAGGTCTAATATGGCTTCCCCTCTGGTCGGTTCATGAACCAGCTGCTCCAAGAAGCAGTCATTTATTTCATCTAGGAACTTTATCTCCCTAGCATTTCCTGACGTGACACTGACCCAGTCGATACTGGGGTAGTTGAAATCACCCATTATTATTACTGTACTGAAACTTTTGTTAGCTTCCTTGATTTCTTTGAGCATTTCATCATCCATTTGGTCATTCTGGCAAGGCGCTCGATAGTACACCCCCATAGCATTGCAGAGGTCAAGGCGAGGTATTACAGAAGCTTGCAGGACAGAATGGGAATCTGTTGACTCAATGAACATTTGGAGGCATTGCAATGTTTTTATTTTGAAGTATATTGTATGGATGATTTTGTTGATGTGGGCTTTGAATGTGAGGTGTTGATTGAGGATGAGTCCAAGGTATCTGTCTTTGGTCTGGGTTTGGATTGCTGTGCTGTTCAGTGTTCTTGTTGGGGGGGGGGAGCAAAAGTGGTGTCTCTGGTTATGAAGATGACCCCCATTTTGATGTAGTTTATCTGAAGGCTGTTGTCTTCTAGCCAACTGGATATTTCGGTGAAGCATTCCTGGTGGGCAGAGAGTAAGGTTTGCTTCAAGTTGATTGGTTCATAAATCATGATATCATCGGCGTAGATGTGAACATTGAAGTCATGTGATCTTATGAGCATTTTTGTCAGATGTTTTACAATGTAAAAGAGCTCTCTTAGTGGGTTGATTGCAGAGTTGAGTAGTTTAGTATGATATTCACATTTCATTTTGTCTATTGTGATGCAATAGTCATTCAGAAGCTGTAAATAGTGGAGTCTGTCTTCATTGTTTTTAGTTTTTCACCATTTCCGTTCGCGTTTGCAGAGTTGTTTTTTCAAGTTGCGGAGGGCTGACATATACCATTCAGTTTTGGGTTGTTTCTTGTGTGGGGGTTGCTTCCTGTGTGGATGGTAGTGCTGGCTGCTTTTCTTGTGACATTATTCCAGTTTTTGATGAGGACTTGTGGGTCAATTGAGTTTACAAGAAGTTGTGATAGGGTGTTGTGAATGAAATTATCCTTGTTGAATGGCTTAAATTTTCTTATTGATGGATCCTGGTTGTGGTGCCTGCTGCTGATATTCTGTGGGAGGGAGAAGCCGATCAGTTTAGTAGTAGTAGATCTGCAGTCTCATATTTCAGTTCTTTCAGCACCTTCAGATGTATACTGTCTGTTCCAGTTGTTTTGCTACTCTTTAGTTTATCAAATAGTTATAAACCATCTTCCTGGTTTATCAAAATTTGTTTCAGTTTGTCTGATACATCACTTTTAAATACCATTTCAGGCATGGGTAAATTCCCTATATCTTCTTCAGTAAAGGCCAAAACAAAGAATTCATTCAGTCTCTCCACTATGGCCTTGTCCTCCCTTAGTGCCCCTTCCCCCCCCCCTCCCCTATCATCTAATGGTCTAACTGCATGTCTCTGAAAATATTTCTAGGAGTGGTCTGGCTGGTGCATGTGCCTTCACATCCATGACGTATTTCAGATAGGCCAGAGACATGCAGGGCACATTCTTTAAATATGCCATGTTACACCTGCTATAAACCATGAATAAGAATAGGACTTTGCTATCTTTTGGAACTGCTTGTGGTATTGGTAATTGGCTTGCAAATTATTGGTTTGATTGTCATCTGTGCCCATGTAGGTATCTTTTGAGCTACTATTTGAATCTCTGTAGTTTATCCTATGTCCTTCTCAAAATATCCACCTCCCCCTTTCCAGGATACTGTTAGCTTCCCATTCCCTTCTCCCCTACTTCTCGAGCTGTGCCAATCCCAAATCCCCAAATCCCCTGACCCTTGGAACATCTGCTTCCCTTTTGTCTAGTTCCCTGCTGCCTGTCATTATGTGGTCTGGGGTTCCCTATAGTCTCTGTGTCTCTGTGCAGTTTCGTGCTATCCATGTGTGTGTATGGAGATGTATGTGCAGTGCTGTGGTTGCTGATGGTGGGAGTCTTTGGATGCTGGTGGTGGAAGACAGGTGCCATAAATGAGATGAACACATTAGTTGTGTTGGCCCTGCTTCATTAGGCCCATTAGAAGGTACTCATATCAGAGGGTCAGAAGTTCCAGAGCCCAATTCTTGGACATCACAGTTGAGCAGTGCCTCACCAGATTGTGCTTTGACAATATCTTCCACCTCTTCCAGGAGCTAGGCTGCTCCTCATTGTCATAAATTCTGCCAAACCAGCACCAGCAATGCATAGGGCGTGGGGGGGGGGGGCAGGCAGAAAGGGGGCCTGCACAGTGGTAGTGGTGGCAGCATGTTTTCCATGCAGTTCTGCTCTTGTAAGTCTGCTGTGGGCCATTGGCTGTTCCTCGCCAGGGTGAAGTCTTGTGATAACGAGCACACTGTGAGACTTTGGCCTGGCAGGAAACAGCCTCCTGGCCAATGAAAACTTACAAGAGTAGAGGCAGCACAGCAAACACAATGAAGTAAGTTTGCCTCCTCCATATTGGGGGGCTACCACACAAAGGGGGGTCTGCACAGAGAAATGTTGTAACTATGCCACTACTGCTCCTCTACCCCACCACACAGTGACCTGCCTATCCACCTCAAGATCACCATGGCGATTTCCAGTCTGTGTTAACTTCTACTCTGGATCTCAGCCAGTCATCCATCTCACTATGCATCTCATAGTTCCTGAGGGTCTTTATAACCCACAATGCACAATGTGTGGCCTTCCCACAGACCATGCAGCAGAGGCAGCAAACTATGATCTAGTTCCATTAGAAGCCCACTTTCCATTGGTACAAAGGCTCATCGATTGAACACGTGGCTCTCAGGCCATCTAGAAGAAAGGCAAGTCACTCACTCAGCATGCAGTTAGTCTACAATGCAGAGTGGGAGATAATTTATTTCTTCCCCAGGTTTCCTGGTTCCTGTCACAACTCCTATATCATCACCAATTCTGGCATCTACAAGAGGTTTGAAAGCAGAGATATCACCAGTGAATAGCTGCTAGATAAGCCCCACACCAGCCCTCTCCATCACCTAGACATGTGCATGTTGGAGGCTACAGTCTACCCTTCACTTTGGCAAAATAGCCCAGAGCTGCAGTACCTGCACAGTACCTGATGCACCCTGGTGCACTCCCTAATTTGTATACACCTCCCTCTATCTATGCAGGTGATAGAAGTCATCAGTGATGCTATGGAACCCTATCACCACACATTGAGGCAGATGCACACTAAAAGAAGGCCCACAGTCCATCACTGAGAGGACTTCCATACAGTATGTAAGGCATTAATAACTACTGCAACTTAGGGTTGCCAACCGGCCGGTTTTCAGCCGGCCTGGCCGGTTTTTCCATGGCCAGGGCGGCTGCCGGCACAGATATAGAACCGGCCCTTGAAAAGCCGGTTTTTTGCTCTGGCCGTGAGATCGGGAGCGGCCAGAGCAAAAAAAAAGGCTTTTCTCCTGCAGTGCGTGAATGCGAACGTGATCAATCTTCCATGCAGCCGCTGCTTCTGCTTTTCACAAAGCAGCGGCTGCAATAAAGTTAATTTGAAAAGGAAGAGAAACCTGTGAGGAGCCCTTCCCCTCTGACATCACTTCCTCAGGGGCTGCAGAAGGATGACCGGAGGGCTCCTCAGGTTTCTCTTCCTTTTCAAATTAAGTTTATTGCAGCCGCTGCTCTGTGAAAAGCAGAAGCAGCAGCTGCATGGGGGCAAAGCAGAAGCAGCACTAAGGAGGGGGGGGGGGTGGAAGCAGCACTAAGGGGGGGTGGAAGCAGCACTAAGGAGGGGGGGTGGAAGCAGCACTAAGGAGGGGGGTGGAAGCAGCACTAAGGGGGGTGGAAGCAGCACTAAGGAGGGGGGGTGGAAGCAGCACTAAGGGGGGTGGAAGCAGCACTAAGGAGGGGGTGGAAGCAACACTAAGGGGGGTAGAAGCAGCACTAAGGGGGGTGCAACACTAAGGGGGGGAGTGAAGCAGCAGCACAGCACGAAGGGGGGTGGAAGCAGCACTAAGGGGGGGAGCAACACTAAGGGGGGGTGAAGCAGCACAGCACTAAGGGGGGTGAAGCGGCACTAAGGGGGGGAGCAACACTAACGGGGGGGGAAGCAGCAGCAGCACAGCACTAAGGGGGGTGAAGCTGCACTAAGGGGGAGGTAAAGCTGCACTAAGGGGGGTTGTGAAGCTGCACTAGGGGTGGAAGCAACACTAAGGGGGGGTGAAGCAACACTGGGGGGGGTGGAAGCAGCACTAAGGGGGGAGCAACACTAAAGGGGGGTGAAGCAGCAGCACAGCACTAGGGGGTGGAAGCAGCACTAAGGGGGGGGGGTGAAGCAGCACTAAGGGGGGAAGCTGCACTAAGGGGGTGGAAGCAGCATTAAGGGGGGTGAAGCAACACTAAGGGGGTTCAAGCAGCAGCACAGCACTAAGGGGGGTGAAGCTGCACTAAGGGGGGGGGCGAAGCTACACTAAGTGGGAGGGGTGAAGCTGCACTGGGGGGAGGCGAAACTGCACTAAGAGGCAGGGCCGGCCCGTCCATTGAGCAAGAATGTTTTTTGCACAGGGCCCCGCGTTTCAGGGGGCCCCGCGCAAAGAACATTCTGCTTTTTTTTTATTACATTTAAAAACAAAAACCTGGCTCTAGCTGCTGCCGCTGCCGCGTCCGTCGCAGCAGCGGCAGAATGGCGTGTCCCGCGGGGCCCCTTCTCCTCTTCGAGCCCTCTGCAAGGGCTTTCAGATTCGCGAAGGGAGAGTTGTGCTCCCTCGCGTCTCTGTAAAGCCCGCAGGGGCTAATGGGAAATTTCCCATCAGCCCCTTTAGACGCGAGGGGCTGATGGGAAATTTCCCATTAGCCCCTGCGGGCTTTACAGAGACGCGAGGGAGCACTCTCCCTTCGCGAATCTGAAAGCCCTTGCAGAGGGCTCGACGTGGAGAGGGGGCCCCGCGGGACACGCCATTCTGCCGCTGCTGCGACGGACGCGGCAGCAGCTAGAGCCAGGTTTTTGTTTTTAAATTTGCCGGAAGGGAAGGGAAGGGAAGGGAAGGGAAGGGGGGGGGGGCTGATGGAGGCTGTCTGGAAATGGGGTGATGGGGGGGTTAGGACTGGAAATGTGCAAGGGGGGGTTAGGACTGGAAATGTGCAAGGGGGGGGGTTAGGACTGGAAATGTGCAAGGGGGGGGGGTTAGGACTGGAAATGGGCTGGGACTGATGGAGGCTGACTTGAAATGGGCTGGGGGGGGGGTTAGGACTGGAAATGGGCTGGAGGGGGGGTTAGGACTGGAAATGGGCTGGGGCTGATGGAGGCTGACTTGAAATGGGCTGGGGAGGTGTTAGCACTTGAAATGGGCTGGGGGGGGTTAAGACTGCTAATTGGCTGGGGCTGATGGAAGCTGACTGGAAATGGGCTGGGGGGGTTAAGACTGGTAATGGGCTGGGGGTTGATGGAGGCTGACTGGAAATGGGGTGATGGGGGTTAGGACTGGAAATGGGCTGGGGGGGTTAAGACTGGTAATGGGCTGTGGGCTGATGGGGGCTGTCTGGAAATAGGGTGATGGGGGTTAGGATTGCTAATGGGCTATGGGGGGGGGTAGGACTGCTAATGGGCTATGGGGGCGCTAGGACAGGAAAAGGGCTGATGGGGAGGGTTAGGACTTGAGGTGGGCTGATGTGGTTAGGACTAGTAATGGGCTGTGGGCTGATGGGGGGGGTTAGGACTGGCAATGGGCTATGGGGGGCTGACTGGAAATGGGCTGATGGGGTTAAGACTGGAAGTGGGCTGATGGGGGGTTAGGACTGGTAATGGGTTATAGGGGGGGGGCTTAAACTGAAAATGGGTTGATGGGGGGCTAGGACTGGTAATGGGTTGGGGGATTGCTATGACTGGAAATGGACTGAGTGGACGGGGAGGCTTGAACTGCAAATAGCTGATGGGGAGGGAGCTTGGAATGGAAATGGGCTGTGAGGGAAGGGAGCTAGAACTGAAAATGGGCTGATGGAGCAGCTAGGATAGGACTGGAAATGGGCTGTTGGGGGGAGCTAAGATTGGAAATGGGCTGTGGTGGGGGCTTGAATTGAAATGGACTCATGGAGGGGCTAGAACTGGAAGTAGGCTCATGGGGGGGCTTGGACTGGAATTGGGCTGAGTGGAGGGGAGCTAGGATTTGACATGGGCTGATGGTGGGGCTAGGAAATGACTAGAAATGGGCTGATGGGGGGCTAGGATTGGAAATGAGCTGATGAAGGGACTCAGACTGAAAATGGATGGGGGAGCTAGGACTGGAAATGGGTTGATGGGGGGCTAGGACTGGAAATGGACGGATGCAGGGACTAGAAGGGAATGGATGCTGGGTGAGACTGGAACTAGAAGGGAGCTGATGTTGGGGGAGGATTAGAATGGGATGGGGCTGGGAGAGTAAAATGGAGAGGGGAAAAATATTTTGTGTGGGAGGGATGAAAAATCTACAATTGGCCGGGTATTGGGAGAGTAAGTGGGGATTGAGGATGGAGGGGTAAAATTTGTGTGGATGAAATAAGAATGAGGAAAGAGCAAAAGGATAAAGATTAGTATGTTAAAGCAGATGTAGAGAGAGAGGATGGAAATAAAACAAGAAGAGAGAAGCAAGGACAAATGGACAGCAGACGATGGAGAGTTAGCAGAAAACATGAAGAAGAAACCAGAAGAAAGTGGCTGGAGCAATTGCAACTGAAAAAAAATGCACAAAAGGTAGAAATATATCTCTTTATTTTGGATTTATTAACTGGAATATGAAAGTTCTGGGAAATGTGCATCATTAACGTCTGCGCTTTGTTTGGTACAAGAGGAAAATGATTTATAGTTTTATTTCTACAGTGTTGTTGTACATTCCAAGTTTGGCTTTTGGGGTTCCCAGTTTAAATTATTGCCTTCCTGTTTCTAAATTGCGATTCCTTGTTTGGTGATGGTCTATGTTCTGCATGTGTAACTGAGCTGAGGTATTCTGTTTATGTAATTCCTATTTGACATTGCCACTTGTTCTCTTTCCCCAGTATTCTCTGAAATGTACTGGTTTAATATTTGCAGTGTTTCCTTTTGATAGGTAGGGACTGGTGCTTTGTGAGTCCTGGTAATGCTGTCAGGATACAGCGGGTTTGCTATGGGTTCTAAATGGGCAGCGTTTGTAGTAGTTCCTAATGTGCCTGGCGGTTGGCACTGGATTATATTAATGTAGAAACCTTTTAGTCTTTCTTTATCCATACACTCATTAAGAGACATGTTTACTAAAAGTTAGTGTATGGTAACATTATGCAAATATTTATGCAAATAAGGCCACTTATGCAAATGAGGCCCCGCACCGAGTCTCCGCACATGGCCCCTCACCCCCCTTGGGCCGCCCCTGCTAAGAGGGGGAGGTGAAGCTGCACTGGGGGGGCGAAGCTGCACTAAGAGGGGGTGGTGAAGCTGCTCTAAGGGGGGGTGAAGCTGCACTAAGGGGGGGAAGCTGCACTAGGGGGGCAGAAGTCTCTGCACAGGTTTAATTTTCTTTTTAACTTTATTGCAGCCACTGCTCTGTAAAAAGCAGGAGCTGTGGCTGCAAGGGGAAAGAGGTGGCAGGAAGGAACTGACAGGGTGAAGGAGGTGGCTGGAGGAGAGCTGAAAGTGGGGAGGAGGTGCTGGAAAGGAGCTGACAGAGGAGGTAAGGAGGGGGTTCAAAGGGAGTTGACACCTGGGAATGGTACTGATAAGTGACTGCGTAATGGGGAGGGGGCACTGGGACTGGAAATAGGCTGATGGAAGGAAGTGAAGAAAAGAAGAGAAAAGAAATGGCAGATGGATTATAGACCATAGAAAACGAGCTAAGAGAAGACAGGAAAACGGAAGCCTCAGATTCGAACCAGCATGATCAGAGAATAAAATGGTCAGACAACAAAGGTAGAAAAAATAATTTTATTTTCAATTTAATGATTGGACTTTGTACTACCTTTATATTTTACATAGAATGGGGAACTGCATCTCTTATTTATCTAATATTGCACTGCATACGGAGTCTGTCTTGGGGTTTCAGTTTAATTTTTGTCTGTATATGTCTCTTTTTGTTTTAGGCTCATTTATTGATGAAGACCTGTCTAGAGAGAGAGAGAGAGAGAGAGAGAGAGAGAGTGTGTGTGTGTGTGTGTGTGTGTTAAGAATTTGTAGAAGTCTTGCTTGTTCAGTTTGCACATTGCCCTCTCTGCAATATTTTAGGGACAGGGGGTGGAGCAAGGGTGGGGCGGGGGCGGGGAAAGGGCAGGGCAGGGTGGACATGGGGCGGAGCGTGACTAGCCACAGGTGGCGGGTTTTTCTCTTTCAAAAAGTTGGCAACCCTACTGCAACTCTATCTTCCTAGGCCTTCCAAAACATGTGCTACAGCCATTATAACTAGCTCAAAACAGTGAAGCCCATCTAATCACAGGGACACTGAGGCAAGATGGCATCACCCTGTGATGGAGTGTTTGGGAAACACCCCATTCCCCACAGGGAAACTCCCCAGCCAAGCCTCTCACAAGTGAGGTATTGCTCTGTAAACCCCTGCCCCTTTAAGAAGAAAGACTGGAGAATGCCTGGGAAGGGTGTGGCCAGTCTCCAGGCTTTATCCTAGGATTGCAAGGGACCTGGAAAGAGATAGAGAGAGAGGTGCCCAAGGTTCTCTGGAATATGCAGTGACCAGTTACTTTTGAAAGAGAAATTGTTGAACAGGTAGGAGCTGTGGTTTAAGTTTGCTGTCGTGTCTTCAGCCTTGATGTGAGGCTTCTACCTAGATGGAGGACTCTTGAGCTATAGGGAGCTGCTGTTTATTTTAATTATGAATGTGCTGCCCTGCTGCTAAAAACTGAAAGAGTTTACCGAGTTGTGCCCCAGAGTGAAGGGACTTTGGGAGAATAGTGAATTGTTCCCCAGAGTGCAGGAACTTTAGGGAAGAAGCAATTTCTTCTTACTTTAGAACTGTCTGTGCTGGAACAACGTCCTTTTACCCAGCAGAACAGGGCTGCTAAGACTGATTACAGAACTGCTACAGCTGAGGGAAGCCTGGAGCAAGAGTATGTCTGTAACACTTCGTGTACTGCAAGCCCACGAAGGGCCAGGGCAGTTTGCTTGGGTATTTATCCTGAAAATAAAGTGTATTTTCTTTAAACCTCTTACTTGCTGTAAAATCTGGTATCATTGCTTGGCCACAGTATACTACACACCCCTATTCTCAAAAAACTTGCACTGAATCCCAGTCCCAGCATGTATCAAATATAAATGAAATGAAATAATTATAACCTTCAAGACAATCCACAACCAATCATTGGATTACCTACAAACACTATTAGAGAAGACCTTTGACATCAGAGCAAGAAGGCAACCTAATTTAAAACTTCTCAATATACCAACCCATAAAGCACAAAGCTCTCAGGTCACTTGCAACAAAAACTTCTCCATATATGGACCCTCAATCTGGAACACGCACCCTAGCAAACTAAGAGCCATCGTTGATATAACCGAATTCCACAAGAAGCCACCTCTTCCAAAACATTTTCAGAACCGACAACTAACAGACTTCCCCCTGCAAGCAAACACAATTCCCCCTTCCCCTCCTACAATCTCAATTCCCCCTCTTAGCTGCGCTCAACAAACAACCCCATCCAAACACATCCCATGAATGTTCCTACCAATCACATAGCCAATGTTCTCTGTAACCAAAGAAGTTGATATTCATTGTAAACTGCTTTGATATCTTGAAATGTAGTATAGAAGGAATGTTAAATAAATAAATAAACATTTGGCCAGCTCAAGAGTAACTTTTAGTGCCCTGACTGATCTGGGCGATCTGCTCTACAGTCCTGCCAGGGTATGTACAGTAAGATTCTTCATAGCCTACTGCAGGCTCCACAATTTTGCACTGAAGCACCTACAACCCCTCCATGATAAACAGGACCAAGACCATGATGCAGATGCTGAAGGGCTAAGGCAGAAGGAAACTGACCAATCATACCAAGAGAAGATCTCATACACAGGCAATTCATGAGATGGCAGGTTTTTATCTGATGACCCGCAATATATGTACAGAGCTGTGATCCATCTTCCACCATTCACCCTCCCAACCTCAGGCCTATTCCAGCTTATATCTTCACCATCCAAATATTACAGCTGGTAAAACAGATAAAGCATAGTTACATACCTGTAAGAGGTGATCTCCAGGAACAGCAGGAATTTAGTCTTCACATATGGGTGACCGGTACCGGTGGAGCTCGCACAGGAACGCTCCCCAGCGTTCAATAGGAAAGCTTTTGGGAACATCCCACTGTGCTTGTGTAGCTGCCTTCCCACCTTTCCAGCTCTCCCTCCTCAGTTGAGTTTGTAGCTGAGATCAAGGGACACAAGGAGAAGAAGAGGAAAAAGTACAACTCCTAGGGGAGGAGGATGGGTTGTGAAGACTAAATTCCTGCTGTTCCTGGAGATCACCTGTTACAGGTGAGTAACTACACTATCTCCAGGAACAAGCATGAATGTAGTCTTCACATATGGGACTCCCTAGCGCAGAGATGCCAGAGATGACCTCAGAGTAAGCTGTGTAGCACAGACATAACTAAGTAGGTCATATATCCTCCAAGGATGTCTGATATCGAAACCCAGGATGGAGGGTAGGAGTTGATCTGAAACAGATGCTGGAGCACTGCTTGGTCAAACAAGGCATCCCGGCAAGAGTCCTTGTCTAGGCAAAAGTGTGGACAGAAGACCAAGTTGCTGCTTTGCATATCTCATCAATCGCTACAGAGAGTAGATTTGCCATAGAGGTAGCCATGGTCCAAACATTATGTGTGACATGACCCTCGAGAGAGAGTCCTGCACTTTTGTAAGCAAAGGAGATGCAATCCACTATCCATCTGGAGAAACTTTGCTTGGATACTGGCAATCCCAGGTGACTCAAGTCAAAGGCGATGAAAAGCTAGGAAGCTTTTATGTGCTCTTGAGTTCTCTGGAGATAAAAAGCCAAAGCACGTTTGCAATCCAGAGTGTGAAGAGTTGCTTCTGCCTTAGTAGAATGAGTTCTAGGGAAAAAGACATGGAGGTAAACTGGCTGGTTTAAATGGAAGGGTGAGACCACCTTTGGCATAAAGTGAGGATGAGTCCTAAGGACTACCTTATCATGTTGCAATCATGTATAAGGAGGGTCAGCCACCAAAGCCTGGAGTTCACTAATGCATCTTGCTGAAGTGAGGGCAATAAGGTGAGAAACTTCAGAGAAGTAGTGGCTAGAGGTTCAGAGGGCAGCTTAAGAAGCTGTCCTAAAACAACATCAAGATCCCATGCCACCGGAGTGGACTTAATGGGAGGTTTAGTAAATAGAAGACCCCTCATGAAGCATGCTACTAGCAGCTGAGAAGAGATGGGCTGACCATTTAAGGGCATGGGAGAGGCCACAATTGCACTTAGGTGTGCTCTTACCAAATTGGTTTTGAGTCCAGAAGAAGACAGGTAAAGAAAATATTCAAATATTCAAATAAGAGTGGAGGAGTAGCCTAGTGGTTGGGGCAAGTACTTCAGGCCGGAAGGTCAGGGGTTCAAATCCCACTAGAGGACAGCAACCTTGGGCCAGAAGGACTGGGGTTTCTAGTCCCACAGGTGCTTCTTGTGGTCTTGGGCAAGCCACTTAACCCTCCATAGCCCATGTTCCCTGTAAAATAGTTATCTCCAAGTTATAATGCCCTGTTCAATGTAATTTCAGTTTGTTCAATGTAAACTGCACTGATGCTGAATAGCACAGTATATAAGAGAATGTAAATAAATAAAATAATGCATCCACCAGAGCTGGGAAGGGCCCACTGTGAACACCAAAGAGAAAATCTACGTCACTTGAAGGCATAGGAGCACCTGGTGGAAGGCTTCCTAGAAGCTAAAAGGATATCCTTAATCTGTTGAGAGAGGTTATTGTCCTGGAAGGTTATGCCTTCAGCAGCCATGCTGTAAGATGGAGGGACTGTGGATTAGGATACAGCAGTGTCCCCTCCTCCTGCGAGAGGAGATCTGGAGCAGACCCTAGATCTACAGGCTGAGCTTGAGACAGACATAGAAGAAGAGAATACCACAGTTGTCATGACCAACGTGGGGCTATGAGTATCATGTAGCCCCTGTCTCTCTGGAGTTTGAAAAGTGTCTTGGGAATGAGGGGAATGGAAGGGAAGGCATATAGGAAGCCTTGACACCAGTGAAAATCATCTACCTGCTGGCTGTCCTGTGCATGCATCCTGGAGCAGAAGCGAGGAAGCTTGGCATTCTGAGGACTTGCAAACAGGTCTGTCTCTTGGGTTCCCCAGACCTGAAAAATGTGAGCGACCTTGTCTGCAAGGAGAGACCACTCAGGAGAAAGAAGGACTCAACTCAGTTTTTCCCCCAAGACATTGTGTTTTCCTGGAAGATACACCGCAAGTAGGTGAATGTGATGCTGTATGGCAAAAGACCAGAGGTGCATGGCTTCACTGCAAAGGGTCCAAAAGCCTGTTCCTCCTGCTTGTTCAAGTCTAGAGGGAGGAGTGGCTCAGTGGTTGGGACAGGTTACCTCAGGCCAGAAGGCCAGGGGTTCAATTCCCACATGGGGACAAGCAACTTCAGGCCGGAGGGACTGGGGTCTCTAGTCCCATGGCCACTCCTTGTGGCCTTGGGCAAGCCACTTAACCCTCCATTGCCTCAGGTACACTTAGATTGTGAGCCCTTTGGGGACAAAAGAATTAAAAAAGTACCTGTTAGTATACATGTAAACTGCACTGATTCTAAATATCACAGTATAAAAAATAAATAAATAAATAATAAATAAAAGTAGAACATAGCTACTTGATTGTCTGTCTGGATCAGAACTGTGCAGAATTGAAGATGGTCCTGGAACACTTTGACAGCATTGTAAATGGCGCTGAGTTCTAGAAGATTTATGTGGAGTTGTGACTCCTGATAAGACCAGAGACCCTGAGTGGAGAGATTATCCAGATGAGCTCCCCAGCCCAAGTTGGACGCATCCGTTGTCAGAGTACATTGATGTGATGGCATCTGAAAAGGTGACCCTACTAGGAGGTCTTCTGGGGATCGCCACCATTGGAGAGACAAGATTAGGCGGGTAGAGACCATTATTCTATCTCCCAGACAACCTGATGCCTGAGACCACTGGAAATCCAGTGTCCATTGAGCTGCACACATATGTAGACAAGCATATGGAAGAAGAAGTTGTAGCAGTTCTCAAGCAGTAAGAAAGTTTTTGAGGCATGCCTGAGATGCTAACTGATTGAGTCAAGTGCAGCGGGCTTTGGGCAGAAATGTCTTTGATTGTTGAGTATCTAGGAGAGCCCCTGTGAACTCTAGAGTTTGAGAGGGAATGAGTTGGTACTTTGGAATATTTATTACAAATTCCAAGTGTTGCAGCACTTGCATAGTACATGAGAGGGAACGATTGGCCTCTAGAGAGGAGCTTGCTCGAATGAGCCAGTCGCCTAAGTAAGGGAATACAAATATCCCTAGAGTCCTGAACCTACAATCACACATACACAAAACTGCAGCGAAGGCATACCACCAATTAAAGCTCATCAGGAGACTCAGACCAATCCTCAGCCAGGACCATTTCCCCATCATATGCCAAGAGGTCATCACCCCAATATTGTAATATGGAAACTCATTATATCAAGGTCTACCCAAGCAGACTATCTACCCACTTCAACTAGTGCAGAACACTGCAGCATGCATCATTAGGGGCACTGCCAAATACGAACACATCACACCCATACTTCAGCAACTGCACTGACTACCGATAATTGCACGGACAAGATTCAAAACAACTATAAACATATTCAAAGTCATACATCACTGCTCAGCAGACATCCTTCAAGACATAATAACCAAGGATACAAGCAGCAGACCCAGGCAAACTAATGGCAGTAACAGACTCCGCACACCCGCAGGATACCATAAGACAAAATAAGCAACATCCAACAGAGCTATTTCACTCTCAGCGTCTGCCCTATGGAACTCCCTTCCTGAAGAATTAAGAACCCTAAAAGACCTCAAGGACTTCTGCAAATCCCTCAAAACCCTCCTGTTAATGGAGTTCTATGAACAAGTAACATACAGTAAGAAAATCAAGAACCTCCACTCTGCCACAAATGACCAACCAACAGCCTGCACATCCAAATGAGAACTAAGAACTAATTGCCTGTAGTCTATATGTACATCCTGCCACACCTTCCCTCTTGTTGAATGTAGACCCACAATTTGTGTTGCTAACCACTTTGATTGAAGGATAAGATGATATACAAAATTGGTTAAATAAATAAATACATAAATAATGTCTCCCTTGAAATAGGAAGTGCAGGAACTTTCTGTGCTGTGAGTGAATAAGTATGTGAGTATATGCCTCCTTTAGATCTAGAGAACAGAGCCAATCCTGACTCTGGAGATAGGGAAGAAGTGTTCCTAGGGAGATCATTTTGAATTTCTCCCATAGTAGGTACTTGTTCAGTTCTCTGAGGTCCAGAATGGGTCTTTGGAATGAGGAAATATGGAGAATAAAAGTCCATTCTCTTTTGGGATGGTGGAACCTCCTCTATTGCACCCTGAGAGAGAAGGGAGGTGACCTCTTGTAACAACAGAGCGGTGAGAGGGTGTTGAAAGCGGAACTCTCTTGGAGGAGTCAGGGGGGGGCAGACTTCATAGATAAAGTTTGTACCCCTCCCGTAATATAGACAGTGTCCACTGCTCTGATGTGATAAGATGCCACCTATGGGCAAAGTGATAAAGTCTGCCGGGAATGTGGATGGGATCTAGAATCTCCAGAAGCAGAATGACTATGTTCTCCAGAAAGGCGTCAAAGATCCTGAGGAGGCTGGGTCTGCTGAGATGGCTGTGACTTAGGAGTCTGAACCTTCTTTTGTTGTTTTTATGGCTGCTGCCCCTTCTGGGGAACATGGTATTAACACTGTACTGCAGGGGTGTAAGAAGGGTAGTACTTCTTATTATTATTGAAAAAAGCTTTCTTTGCTGCCTTTTTCCTAGCTGGCTTGGCAGTAGATCTTGATAGTCTATTAAGAGTGGTGTTCTCAGATTTTAACTGAGAGGCCTTATCCTGCTAATCCTTGCCAAAAAGGTTTTCACCGGTGCAAGGGATATTACCCAACTTATCTTGAACCCATTGTTCAAGATCAGATGCTTGGAGTCAAGCAATCCTGTGTGCACCGATACAGATAGATGAAGTTCTGCCCTATTATCAAACTTTGAAACATTTTGAGCATGCTTTACAAGGGTGAGATAATCTGCTCTCTTGAAGAGGAGCCATTAACTCCTAATCCCTAGCCACCTCTCTAAGGAACATACCCTTATAGAGTATGTAGGAACTGATCCTGGTCGATAACATGGAGGCATGAAAACAACATCGACCAAAGGCGTCGAGGGTTCTCGATTCCCTGCCTGGAGGGTCTGAGGAATGTGTCTTAGCACTCTTTATTCAATGCATTGCCGATTCCACCACCATGGAATGGTGCAGTAATTGTGTCTTTTAAAAACCGTGACACTCCGGTACCCGGTACATGGTATTAAGTCATCAAGTATGTGGAGAGATGGTTAGGGGTGTCTCCACATATGAAGCATAAGGTCGTGAAGTATGCGATGAATAGGAAGAGTAGCAGCTTCCTTTGGGGCTGTAAGGTATTGAAGAATTTCAAGTTCTTCAGCCCTAGGTTCTTTCTCTGATGTCAACGTTATGGATAGACCCCGAGTAACGTTGTCCCGATAGAGAGCAGGAGGCACCAACCCTCCCGCTCTCCAGCAAAAGGTCAATCAGGGCCCAGCACCAGCAACCCCAGCTTCTACAAAAAGGAGCACCTCCCGGCATGCCCGCACCTGGTGGGCTTGTACCTGAGGGCCTCGCCAGAGGGCCCTTTGGCATGGCCCTTAAGCGGGGCACTTAGGCTACAAAAAATCCTTGAGACGCCAGACCATCGAACACCAAAGCTAAGGAACCTTCCACAAGCAGTACAAGGAAGCACCGAGTCCTGTCTCCACCACACTTTCAACTTCACCCCAGCCCTTTTGCTCCACTACCAATGCATAAGTAACCTCAGCTCCTGGCATGCCAAAGAAATTCACATACTGTGAGTAGAACTATCCCTCATGGTGCACACCACCAATGATGCCCTACAACAATCTGCCCTGCTCATTTGCAAACCTTGCAAACACAAATTGATAAATCTACATCAATTATATGCCATTTTCTTTGCTCTCATCTTCCAAGCATTATCTTCTTCTTATCCAATTCCCATTACAGCCTTCCAAACTTCTCCCACTTACCTAACACTTTTCTTTCAACCACGTCTTCTCATATACAAGCATAGGCCTGAAGGTCGGGGGTTCAAATCCCACTAGAGGACAGCAACCTTGGGCCGGAAGGACTGGGGTTTCTAGTCCCACAGGTGCTCCTTGTGGTCTTGGGCAAGCCACTTAACCCTCCATAGCCCATGTTCCCTGTAAAATAGTTATTTCCAAGTTATAATGCCCTGTTCAATGTAATTTCAGTTTGTTCAATGTAAACCGCACTGATGCAGAATAGCACGGTATATAAGAGAATGTAAATAAATAAATAAATAAATAGTACCTACAAACAAGACTCACCAGACTTATTAAAATACAACCTTCCTCATAATTCAACTCAATCCCCCCTTCTCTAGCTCCCCCCCCCATATCAGTAGGCTTATAAATGTCAGATCCATACGTAACAAGACAAATTCTATTATTGACCACATACAAAACAACCACATTGATATCCTCTGTATTACCGAGTCATGGCTAAAGAGCTCTGACCAAGTCATCCTGAATCAAGTTACGCCCCCCCACCTTCATTGCATTCAACTGCCCCCATACTCACAACAGAGGAGGTGGTGTACTCATTCTAGCCCAAGAAGACCAGAAACTCAAGACATCCAGTTCAATAAGTTTCAATTGCTGTGACATCATAGAAAACAAATGCTTATCCCCCTACCTAATCTACAGGGCCCCCAATGCCCACTCAAAAGACACATCCAACATTCTTGAATCCACATACTCAGCAAACTCTTCTCACAAACCCCTTAAAGTTCTAAGGGACTTGAACCTCACATCTGCCTCTAACAAGGAGGAAGCAGACTTCCACAAAGCAATGGACTCCATTCTATTCAAACAAATTCTCACAGATCCCTCTCATTGCTCTGGCTCCACCCCAGATCTCATATTTGTACCAGCAAGCATCCTAGACCAAGGACACATAGCAGCATTATCAATGACAGCCATACCATGGTCTGACCACCATGCCATGCTCTTAAAAATTCACCTCAACAAACAACAAAAATCACTGAAACCAGATAACCCTACCAGACACTTCAAAGTATTTGACAAGAGAAATTTCTCAGGGACACCCTTCAATTCCTGCCCCGAGACTTTACCAACCTGGATGAGGCTGTCAACATCTGGAACACTATCATCAGTGCTGCATTGAGGCTCCCAACCTGAACCATCCCACGCCATCTAGACAGCAAACCAAGATCAGCTCCATGGTACTCCAATAAAATAAGAGATTCAAAGAGGAAACTATGGCAATATGAGCATTGATGGCGACATGACAAGACTGAAATCACACTATAACAATACCAAATAATGCAACAAGACTACAACGCCCTAATAAATAAACACAAACAGCAATACCACACTAACCTCATTCTAAAAGCTTGCAACAAACCCAAAGAGCTCTTCAACGTAGTCCAAACATTAACGAAGGACTCAACTCTGAAGAATGAAAACCCAATACACCCTCAAACTTTTGCAGACTACCTCACATCCAAGAATAAACCCCTTCAAACCACACTTTACAGGGACACTGTAGAACCTGACACTCCTCCCATCAGTGTGAACCCCATCACCCCAAACCACTTGAGAAATTTCAATATCCCGTCAGCAGAACAAATCACCCTTACCATAACTGAGCTGAACACAACCACAGCACCATCTGATCCCTGTCCAGTGTCATAGATCAAATCTGCCAAGGATGACTTAATCAAATTCATACAAAAGATAAGAAATACCTCACTTCCAAGGATACATGTCCCTGGCTCTAAAGCAAGCCACCATCCACCCTATTCCAAAGAATACTCCACCACACAGCAACAACCCATCAAACTATCACCCAATATCCAGCCTCTCCAAAATAATTGAGAAGATTGTTCAGAGATAGCTCCAGGAACACATTGACCTACACATCCCTCTGGATTCTCATCAACATGGTTTTCATCCAGATCACAGCGTAGAGACATTACTCATCCATCCATTTGATAACCTGCTCAAAGGCATTGAGGGTCTTTGCATGACCAGTGGGTCGGAAGATTTATAGCAGCTCCATACAGCTAAGTGACTACGAACAAATATATAGAAACATATTTCAAACCATTTTTAAGGTTTTATAATAAAATGGAATGATCGCGGTGGTGTGAGGTGAAATCCTTTACACTTTGACAGTCTTTCCGACAAAAAAAGAGTGACATTTATTGGTGGTTTTTTCCTTTGAATAATACTGGCTTGTTTCACATGGTATTCATTTTTAGACCTGGTTGGGTGTTAGAATTTGGCAAAGGCATTGACAACATAAGAAAAGGTTTCCTATTAATCTTCATTGACATATCATCTGCTTTTGACACAGTCTCCCACGGCATCCTCCTGGAGTGACTAGCATCAATCATGATCCAAAACATCACCCTCAAGTGGTAACATTCATACATCGGAGGCAGACAATAGACAGTCAAATTTGGTCCGCTCACTTCAACGACTTTCCACACCGACCAAAGAGTTCCTCAAGGATCTTCACTCTCTTCCTTCCTATTCAACATTTATGTATAATCAGTTTGAAACATATTCAAACTCTGGAATTTGTTACCGGAGGATGTAGTAAAGGCTGTTAATGTAGCTGGGTTTAAAAAAGGTTTGGACAAGTTCCTGGAGGAAAGGTCCATAAACCATTATTAAGAAGGGACCCAGGATATCAATGCTTGAACCAATACAAGCATTGTGGAACCTGTGTCCCTTGGGGAAACTGCTAGGTACGTATGACCTAGATTGGCCACTGTTGGAAACAGAATACTGGGCTTGATGGACCTTGGTCTGACCCAGTATGGCATATCTTATGTTCTTATGTTCTTATTCAGGAAACACAATATACAATATGCCATATATGCAGATGATATTATGGCCTACATCCCAATCCAGTTAGACTGTCTAGACTTCACTGCAATGTCAATGTGCCTCCATGAAATGATAACCTGGCTTACCGAAAACAACCTCAACATCAACATCAAGAAAACTGAAGCAATAATCATTACAAGGAACACTGATTTGAACCCCCCCTCCACCTCAATCACAATTGCCAATTCACAAATCACAATAAAGGATGAAGTCCGATACCTGGATATGACAAGCATCTCAACCTACAAACTCATATCAACAAAACCTCCAGGTATGCCTTCCACAAGCTTGCAATAATCAGGAGATTAAAACCTCTCCGCAGTCAAGAACACTTTCGCACAGTATGTCAGTCCATGAAAACAACATCTCTGGACTACTGTAATGCTCTCTTCCAAGGTCTGCCTAAACAAACTACCCGACCACTGCAACTAGTTCAAAACAACGTTGCCCAAACCATCATGGGATCATCTCAGCGAGAGCATATAAATCCTCTCCTGGACCAACTGCACTGGTTGCCAATCACATTACATGTGAAATAGAAATATGCCCTGACCATCTTCAAGATCAAAAACAACCTAACAGCCAGAAGTCTGCAGGATCTCATCTGTACCAAACCTAACAGACCTGAGAGAAGCAGCAACATCAATACCATTCCAACACCCAACCTGTTCACAAAAGCCAAACAAACCACAGCCAAGAGGGCCCTCTCACTTGCCACTCCCTCTATCTGGAACACTCTCATGGAGAAAATGAGAACCACCGCAGGCATTACGGAATTTCGGAAACAGCTCAAGACCCTTCTTTCATCGAGCACTTCAATGAAACCTGATGCTCCCCCTCATGAACTCCTACATACACATCACGTTGTTCATAAGTTATACTTTATCATTCCCAGTTCTCCACCTCCCTATGTTTGCTAAGGAAGTTATTCTGTAATGGGATAAAGTTTTTCATTGTTCCTATTGAAAGTTCTCTGTAAATTGAAGTTTATTGTAAACCACCTTGATTTTAAGATAAGGCAGTATAGAAAAATTGTTAAATAAATAAATAAAAGTCTTGGAAAGACTGGGTATCAGCTGATTCATCATCCAACGAATGATCCAAAGACTCAAAGTATCGATGGGCAGGATGTTCCCGCTCTACACGTACTCGACACCGATCAAAGCCGGTAGCTGAAGCTTGTGGTGCCGGCACCTCAGTACTGGAAATGGATTTGAGGGCCAGCATGGGCGGTAGCATGGTAAGCGGCAAAAAAGTTGATGCAGGCTCTTTGGTACCAGAACTGGTACCGATGCCTGAGGGATCAACTGTAAAGGCTTTACTGATATGGAGGCTACCATTAAGGCCGCTAAGCTCCGCTCAATGGCCAGGATACATTGATCCATGGAGCTTGCCGATGCTTGGGTATTGGTACCGGAGTTGTGGGTCATAATCACTGAGCATGGCACCAGGAGCTCTCCAGAGGTGGAGGCCTCAGGAGCATTCTGGGACCCCACTAAGGCTTTGGAGCCAATCAATTCAAAGGACGCACACCGCGTCCCGACGCAACAAGCCTTCGCCACCTCCTCCAGGCCCGCGTGCAGGGTCCCGCGCCGGGCCAAGCACCCGGTTATGCGAGGGCGCCGGGACCCTGCCCTGGTACTAACCGGGTAGTCAGACCCGGCGCTCCCCCTTCATTTCTTGAGCCCCCCTCCCCCCTTCCTTTCCCCTCACCCCCAAGAATTCCACAGACAACAATTCTTGGTAACAACTGGTCGCAGCTTTATTTCTCAAAACAACATACGCAACATTAAACAGTAATTCTGATCGAACCAAACCCCAGCGAAGCGATGTGCCGCCAGCCATGCAATTAGCAAAGCGACCACGCCTCCACTCCGGCCATGGTCACACCAACAGCCAAGCTCCTGCCACCCCTATCCAACTTCACCATATTACTAGCAAAAGTCTTCCAGGGGTTGTCCGGGTCGAGGGCACCCCGCCCCCGCCTCAAGTCACCAAAGGCTCCGGACCCCGGAAACCTCCGGGATCCTGCCGCCGGCACAGGCTAACCCCGTTACCTGTGCCGCCCCCCCCCCCCATCTGTAAGCTGCGACCAGTGTGGCCCACCTTGCACAACTCGTTCCACCGCCTCCTGCTAGTCGTTCAGTAGCAAGTCCATCCCCACTGGAGATAAATGCACTCATCCTCCCTATACAACCCAGGACAGGCCACGTCCACCTAGTCATGGAGAACTTGAACCCCCCCCCCTGTTCACCTACCCACCTCCCAATCTGTCTATTAATTTTAGTCAGTCCCCGGGACCAGCGCCTCTGACCCCAGCACGCTGGCCTCGGGATAATGTCTGACCATATTAACTTGACACCGACAAACATACGGAGCACTCCAGAAAAGTCCTTCTTGGTGGGCCTGATCAACTGCTTGCAAGACCAAGCAGCCAAATCGTTGCCCCCCAAATGCACCAATAAAATCGCTGGCCGGTTCCTGATGCGTCCGTGGTGACGAAGCAAAGGCATGAGCTGTGCCCACCGCAGATCACGCTCGCCCAGCCATGATACTGCCACGACCTCTGGATCCAGACCAAGATTCAGCCTGATAGGCCGCTCCGCCGCTCTCTGCCCAGCCCAAAACACGAAGGAGTGCCCCAACATCCAACAGCCCCGCAAACACCGACCCCCATCTGTAACAGAAAAAAACAGCATTAACATCCTCAAATCACCACTAGTGAATCATATGCGCACATAGCCCTCAAATGCTCGTGACCGCCATCTGCTGATACTCTGAATCTGTTCTCCTGACAAACCTGCAGCCGCCACACTGGTTGCCGCCCCAATGTGAAACGAGTAAGCCTAAAAAAGCCACGGATCCTCACCCGACCGCCGCAACACCATGCGCAAAACTGCCGTTACCTGAAATTGCGTAAGCGCTCTGGCATCCCCATGCACAAAAAGCCCCTCCCCCCCTCCGGGCACACCGCCAAGTAATCTCTCATATTGGCCACCGGGCATGTACGCCCGCCCGTTGCCCTCAAGGCCACCCATAACCCTTTCCCTTTCTGGTCCGTTTTGGACTTTGCTAACAAGACACGCATATGCGCCTTTTCCATCCATACATGATGACGGCACAAACAATTCCCCAGACCCAACTTCCCCAACTCCGCTGCTAAATCACCGACCCTAAAGGCCCCCAAAAAGGCCAAACAGAACACTGCTCGAATGAGCAAGTGTTCATAGTGCGAGATCGCAATACCAGGCAGCTCTCGACACAACTTCGCCAATAATTTGTTCGTAATCGGTAGACGGTGATCCCGCGGGGACGGCTGAGATCGCTCCCATCCTTGGAGTAATCGCCTTGCCAGGAACTCTTGGCCGGATAACTCCCAACCCACCGCGCTGGCAAAAAACCCAAACCCCGCCAGATGACTCCGCACCGCCGATCTCATGACCCCTTGCTCCTTCGCCCACCCGACATATTTGCCCAGCAACTGATCCAGCACCGCCCCCCTGCCCAACCACTCCCATGCAAAAAGTCCAGCACTCTCTCACAACCCCGCCAATAAGTTTCCCAGGTACGCTCCGCCACCGAGCTCTTCAGGAGGCTTCTCATCGCCGCAGGCCACTGCTTCACAAGCTCCAGGGGACCACGAGCCCCTCCTCGTCTGCCTCCGAGGCCAACTTCCGGAATCGCTCCCACTGCAAACGGGAAAGAGCATCAGCAATTTCATTAGTATGCCCAGATATATGCCGAGCCTTCAGATCTATGTTCAGACGCAAACATGCTAATATCACCCATCACATTAGTGAAGCCAGAAGCCCACAGTGGGGTGAATAACAATTGATGACATCCACCACCGCCTCATTATCGCACCACCACACAACTCTACAGTTAACCAACTTGTCCGGCCATAACTCTAGCACCCCCAATATCAGAAAGAGCTCCAAAAAAGTAATATTAGTCAACAACCCCTCGTCAACCCACTCCTGTGGCCATCTGTCCGCACACCACGCCCCACCGAAATAAATTCTCAGCCCCACCCACCCCCCGCAGCATCCGTGTGCAGATGCAAGTTCTCACTGGAGATCGCCTGCTCAGGCAATACGGACGTCCCATTAAAATTCTGTAAGAAAACATCCCAAACCCGCAGGTCCTCGTGCATTCCCTTAGACACGGTGTGGTGATGAGGCTTACTCCCGACGTCGCCGCTGTCAATCGCCGACTGAAAACCCGCCCCATTGGGACGACTTTAAAAGCAAAATTGAGGGATCCGATAAGTGCCTGCAGCTCTCTCAATGTCAACTTGGACGAGGCTAAGGCATTAGCCACTAAGACCCGCAGTTTCACGACCTTTTCCCATGGCAGTCGCGCTACCATGTTCAGCGAATCCAACTCGACCCCCAAGAAAGTAATTGTCATCGTCAGGCCCACCGTCTTACTCTCCGCCAATGACACCCCCAGCTCACGAGCCAAATCGACAAACCCTTCCAACAGCTTACTACAACGCACCAACTCGGACTTGCCGACAAACAAAAAATTGTCCAGATAATGCACCACCCCTAAGTGCCCTACTCTCTGTACCACCATCCAATGCAAGAAGGTGCTAAACTTCTCAAACTAAGCGCAAGATACCGAACAAACCATCGGCATACACTTGTTGTAGTAGAAAGCATCCTCAAACTGGAAACCCAACAATCTGAATGAGGAAGGGTGCATCGGAAGCAAGCGAAAGGCCGATTCAATATCGACTTTTGCCATCAATGCCCCTCTACCAGCCTTTGCGACTAACTCCACCGCCCTGTCGAACGATGCGTACTTAACAGTACAGAACTCCCGAGGGATAAGGTCGTTCACCGAGGCCCCGAACGGAGAAGACAAATTGTGGATCAACCAAAACTTCCCCGGTTCCTTCTTAGGTATCACTCCTAAGGGGGACACCACGAAATTCGGGAACAGTGGGTGCCGGATCGGCCCCGGTATTCTTCCCAATTGCAACTCCTCTGCTAATTTCTCACGCACCACTGACGCCCATCGCCGCACGCTTGAGGAATTACGTGCCATTGCGCCCGCTACCACACCCTGAATAGGAATAATAAAACCAAACTGAAATACTAATTGCAATGTTAACCTATCCTTTTTCTTTGGATACTGGAGAAGCCAATCGCGCAGCACCAACACCCTTATTGGAGAGGGGGCCACCTCCCCCATCACACCCTCACTTGGGACCCAGCACCAAGGGTGGCACGGCCCCTTTCTTAACACATTTCGTTGCCGCATGGGGCCCCCCACAGACCGAGCACGCGTGCCGGAACTTACAGTCTGGAAAGGGGCACATGGACTTATTATACTGCCAACAAACATCGCCTGCTCCCCCCGTGCTCAGCTTCATCTGCCCTGTGGAGATTCCGCCACAAAAGGAATGACCCGCCCCAGCTGTAACCCCTTGCCCAACCTTTCCCCCGCCCCCACCTCCTCCACCAGCCTTGACCGACATCTGAGTTAACCACAGATTAATGTCTTGCTTTCCCCACGTCAAGAACTTGTTCTCCTCCATTTTGTCCCTAAACTTTTCATCGTAATTAAGCCACGACCAGCCCCACGACCAGCCCTCAATCACCTGCGACGCCTTCAGAATTGCATCCGCATAGGACAACAAACTGCCATACTGGTCTGGAAAATAGTGACCCCAAACGCTCGCCAACCACAAGAAAGATCGGACCCAATTGACTACATTCCGCGAGATCTTGCGAACACGCCCAACCTTCTCGTCCTCCTTACGCTTCTTTTTACTCTTCCCAGAATGCTTTCTACCTTCCAGCAAGCGAAAAATATCAATATACCTCCTTTTCCGAATTTTGCGGCGCAACCTTTTTGGGACACCTTCCCATAATTCTGATAAGGCCGCCACTGATGCCGAACCCATGCCTACCTGACCGGATGCTTGACCCTCCGACGCAACCCCTCTCCCGTCAACCCCCCCTGAGGAGGACTCCGACAACTCCGAAGATGAAGAGGAGGACGATTCTGAACTATGCCGACGCCTACAAGCATGCTTCCGTTTCCGACACGCCTAGCCCCCACCCAACCACTGTTCCCAGAGTGCCTGCTGTCCCGTTGGCACACTGCCACCAGGCACCGCCCCATGCCCACCTGGGGGGAAAATGCCACTATATCCTCCAAACGATACCCCCGCCCCCTGCCTATTCCTATCCCGACCACCCCAGGGGCCTGATCCCCCCCCCTGCGCCCTTGCCCCCACTCGCTACCCTCCCCTGCCGCTGAGACCCCCACAGTCTCGCCACCACGCAGCTCCACCTCACTATTGGAAGGCTCAGGCTGCCTCGCTGCTGACCCCCCGCTATCCGCGGGGCCCCCCTCCCCGGCCTCGAGCATTGGGCCTCCCTCGTGCTCTTCCTGTGGAGGAAGGAGCCTCCCCCGCTACCCCTGGCAGCACCCTGCACTCTACCCGGCCCCCTACTTGTGGCTCTCCCCCTTAACCTGCTCCGCTGCCCAGATCTCCCTCCCTGTCTGACTCCCCGCCCCCCTAGTCCCCTCACCTGCCTTGCCACATCAACCCTACCAGCACCACGACCTCTACCCGCTAGCCTACCTGCCGTAACCCTGCAGCCCCCCTCCCCTTTTGCAAGCCCACTCTGGTAAGTTACTGACCTTCCCCTCCAACCTCCAAATAATTGTTTCTGCTTCTTTCTTTATTCTCGGTTGAATATTATTATTGTTATTTAATTTATTTCTTCATTTCCTTTTTTTTTTTATATCCCAACCCAGCACACACTTCCTTAGCCAATTATAATATCCTAACTTTACAACTTGCACCCGGCACTCAACCTCCAAAAACACTCGCCTGCACACCGCACTCAGCTCCGCCTCTCAACAACCCCCAGCCGACGATCAACTGCTCGACCCTGGCGCACCACAAGGCCTGGTCCCGCCAGAAGGCCCGAAAATTGCTCCAATGCCGCAAATGAAGCTGCTGTTCACTCTCCTCCTGCTTGCTCTCCTGCCCTGTCGCATGTGCTCCAGCCACGCCAACATCGCTGGAGCACATGGCCAGCCTCGTCTCCGATTGGCTCCGCTCAACTCAATCCCGAGTGGAGCCAATCAATTCACAGGACGCACACCACGTCCCAACGCAACAAGCCTTTGCCACCTCCTCCAGGCCCGCGTGCAGGGTCCCGCGCCGGACCGAGCACCCGGTTACGCGCGGGCGCCAGGACCCTGCCCGTGCCCTGGTACATTTGGTGGAACCTTTCACCCTGTTCGTCACTCACTTAACCCAAGTCTGATGAAAAAAAGTTATGATATGAGTGCATGAAGTACATTTTCAATGACATGAGGCATCCAAATTTACGATATGCGTCAATTAACCTCTGTACTCCATCAACATAATCTGGTGATCTGTAATTACCCAGAAAGTTTTCACAGATCCACTTAAAGACTTGCCACACTTCAAGTTCCAAAGCATTTTCCAGATTCTTCAGCTTCCATCACCTGTCTTATTTGTAGCCCCACAAAAATGCCTTCTTTCAGTTTTGTAGCAGTGATCTTTGGAAATTTAGAAACAAGAAACTGAAATCCTTTTGTGCCATTCTTTTCACAAAACTTTTCTTTAGACCCAGTTGTATATGCAAAGGAGAAAGCAAAATGTTTGCTAGATCGACAAATGGAACTTAACTAACACTGTTGCTTCCTGGATTATAGGCAGTTCTTAAAGGCCAGTTGTGAACGGCATAATGATCTTTGAGAGCGCGACTGTCCCAACAACATGAGAAAAAAGCAATATTTGGTAAATACACCTTGCATGCAAATCAGCATGCCAATAACCTTAAAATACCTGCAAATTTTCCACTAGTAACTGTCATAGCGTATAGAATGGAGCAATATCTGCAGGCTGTTGTATGTTTCCTTGAGGTGGACAGAGTGTGCAATTGGAATAGATGGCTTTACCTTGCCATTATGAATAAGAACGGTCTTGAGGCTTTTTTCAATGAATAAGCACCATTCTGACAGTCTGTGTACTGTGAGAGGGCTGCAAAAAGTCCATTAATCTTATTGCAATAACACATTGGACCATCTAAATTATGATTGTTCATGGGATAGTGGCAAATGAGAACATTCTTTTGAAGTAAGTTCTTTTCCTTCAGCCTTGAAGCAAGGAGTTCTACTTTATCTTTTGAGCGTGCCAGGTCTTGTATAAGATCACTAAACTCTTCTTGGATGAATTTCTCTGGGTTGCCATTGCTTTCATCTGGCATGTAGTCTGCATCTTCTGACTCTTTAGGTTGGCCACATTTGCACTTTCATCTAACTCCATTTCGTCTGGTACAGAAGACAGCCTATCCTATGGAGGAACTGGAACAGGAAGTGAGACTGGTTGCACTGCAGACATAAGATTTGGATACACACTGTGGTGCTTGTTCTTCACAAAGAAACCTGTGATATTAACCAGACAAAAATAGCAGTCGTCATGATGGTTTCTCTTTTCCCTCTGTATCATCAGTACAGCAAATGGCATCGCTGTTTTCCTTCCATTTAACCAATCACATAGTCCATGTGTACAGGCAGTGCACAAGATGTGAGGCGCCCATGGCTTATCCTGGTCACCCAGTGGGCATCCAAAATATAACTGGTACATTTTGCAAAGATCTGATATTTATTTATTTATTTATTTATTTGCATTCTCTTATATACCGCGCTATTCTGCATCAGTGCGGTTTACATTGAACAAACTGAAATTACATTGAACAGGGCATTATAACTTGGAGATAACTATTTTACAGGGAACATGGGCTATGGAGGGTTAAGTGGCTTGCCCAAGACCACAAGGAGCACCTGTGGGACTAGAAACCCCAGTCCTTCCGGCCCAATGTTGCTGTCCTCTAGTGGGATTATGGCACGACATTGAGATACAATAGTAAATGGACCACAAATTCAACAAAAAGCATTGGAATGATTTCTACACTGTCTTGGCATGATTATTTTATTTCTGATGATTTCTCCAGTGTTATTATTACCAAATATGTAATCAAAATACAATAATTATTCTGAAAAGCAAAATAAATACCAATCAATATTGGTAATCACTGACACAGTTATGTCAATTCGGCTAGTATAGCAAAACCTCCGACACTATCACCTTTCAAATCTGATGTGATAGCAAAAACAAAACTGGTTTTGAACATTCTTCATCATAGGTAATCTAATGCAAATGATATTATTTATTATGATTTTTTCATGTTGACCAGTGTTATTTTTCTTACAAATATAAAATTAGGAGTGGGGGGTGCACAGATCTGACCTTACAGGAGAAAATAAATGCAATGTGTGCCTTCGAATCAATGCTGACTCCTGGCAACCCGGTAGCTCCTGGGTTTTCTTGTCAGTGTGACTGGACATAGATTACCAGGTCTTTCTTCCGAGGCAGTGGAAGGTTAAATGCCCAAGACCACAAGGCATGCTAGTGAGAATCAAACCTTGGTCTCTTGATTTCCAAGCCAGTGCTCTAACCACTAGGCTATGAGAAAAATAAGACTTTATTCAGGAAGGCACTTTCACTACTTTAGAATGCTTCCATAATACAAAAAAGACCCCACAATATTCCTAAAATAAATCATATAAGATCAAACTGTTGTATTCCTCCAATGACACTTCTAAAATACAAATCTTAAAGCTGACCTTATGCTTCCAAAATGAAATAGAAATTGCAAAAGAAATTAAGATGAGAAATGGTTGTGGGTCAATTTCAGGAAACAAGTTTGAAATACTGTAGGTACTTTCCCTTAAGGGTGGCTTTTGTGAGAACTCAAGGCAAGATTCATTTGATTCACCATTTGTCTTAGCCCGAGGACAGGTCAGCACATGATTTCATTCTTATCTAGCTTGAACTCTGTATCAGATCTATCATTAGACTAGGCTACTAAACAGTTCAAAGTCTTAGCAAAGAAATCTCTAATGACTAGGGAAGAAGATATGTTACCTGCATTTTTTTGGCTTTCGGTGTATCTGAACAACTTGTTCTCAATTCTTCTTCAGTTCAGAGGCCATTTCCTTGTGAATAGATACATACATAGGGAAACACATAGTTCTTTTTTCTATAAGAAATTCAAATCATTCTTATACTCAAGAGGAACAGGAAGGGATACAACAATCAGATTGTTTTTATATTTTGTATTTATTCTCTTTAGCTCTGTCAGATTCTACAGCTTACAACTTGCAAGAAATTGAAAGGAAGCCAAAGTGCTTTTGTGATCATTTAAGTAGAAACCAAGAAAGAACCCAGAGATGCCAGAGACGACCATGACCACTGGAACTGGATTCCAGAAAAGAATGCAATTTATGAGTTATCTAGGAAAAGGAAAACAAGGAAAGTGATTTAAAGAGAGGGAGAGTGAAAGAAATGGCAATACCTATTAGATAATTTTAAGTATGTGATCAGAAAATGTAACAACATGCTACATGGCATCAGAAGAATAGCAGAAATACATATGCCCCACTGTTTCACTATAATCACAAGTATTTCAGAAGGAATTACGTTTTGTGAGAAGTTTTTTCAAAGCTGTTAATTTGCACAGCTGCTTTCAAGCAGAGATTTAAGTTAAAAAAAAAGATGTTTTAGTTATTGACCATTAAATTATAATTGGATTTTCTGAACTGAGGTGCTAACTGATAAACAGCAATAAAACACCATCAGTGCAAAAATAAATAAATAAAATAGGTGTTTATTGGATAGACCCAGAAAACCTTCACTTCCCCTATTCCTCTCTTACCTCTTCCATTACCTGCTTTGGATCCTTCACTCTGTTTTCTTTTTTTGTATGCTGACGAATCCTCCACTGCACATAGAACCATAGAAACATGACGGCAGAAAAAGACCACATGGCCTATCTAGTCTGCCCTTTCATATCAACCACTACAACAGTCCCTGTTTTCCTTTAGAGATCCTCTGTGATTGTCCCATACTTTTTTGAATTCAGATACTGTCCTCATCTCTACCACCTCCACTGGAAGACTAGTTCAAACATCTACCTCTCTTTCCATAAAGAGATATTTCCACATATTACTCCTGAGTCTATCACCTTTCACCCTCATCCTATGTCCCCTTGTAGCAGAACCTTTATGCCACGGAGGTATTTAAACATCTCAATCATATCACCTCTATCCCACCTTTCCTCTAAAGTATACATATTAAGATCCTTGTCCTCATATGTTTTATAATGAAGACCACTAACCATTATAGTAGTCACTCTCTATACTGACTCCAACCTGTTTATATCCTTTTGAAGGTGCGGTCTCCAGAATTGCACACAATACTCCAAATGAGGTTGCACCAAAAACGTATTCAGAGGCGCTATCACCACCTTTTTTCTGCTGGCCATTCCTCTCTGAATGCACCCAAGCATCCTTCGAGCTTTTGCTGTTGCCTTTTCTACCTGTTTAGCTATTTTAAGATCATCAGACACAACCACACCTAGGTCCCGCTCTTCTTTTGTAGACAGAAGTACTTCACCCCCTATACCAGGGGTCGGCAACCCGCGGCTCCGGAGCCGCATGCGACTCTTTCTCACCTTTGCCGCGGCTCCGGAGCACACTGCCCGCCCGGTATTTATGGCGTTATGGGCTCCCTCCCTTCTTCTGCAGCCGCGGCTCTCTGCCTCTTAGGGAACCGCGGCTGTGCTTTTAAAATCATCTCTGAGCCCTTCCTGTCTTGACGGGCTCCGTGCAGCATTGTCCCGCCTCCAAAGGAAGTGGTAAACAACTTCCTTTGGAGGCGGGACAATGCTGCACGGAGCCCGTCAAGACAGGAAGGGCTCCGAGATGATTTTAAAAGCAAAGCCGCGGTTCCCTAAGAGGCAGAGAGCCCCGGCTGCATAAGACGGGAGGGAGCTGACATGGAGGGAGGGGGGCTGACATGGAGGGAGGGAGCAGATATGGATGGATGGATGGAGGGAGGGGGGCTGACATGGAGGGATGGAGGGATCTGAAATGGATGGATGGACGGATCGGGGCTGACATGGAGGGAGGGAGCGGATATGGAGGGAGGGAGGGGGGCTGACATGGAGGGAGGGAGCTGATATGGATGGAGGGAGGGGGGCTGACATGGAGGGAGGGAGCTGACATGGAGGGAGGGAGCTGATATGGATGGATGGAGGGAGGGGGGCTGACATGGAGGGAGGGCGCTGCTATGGATGGAGGGAGGGGGGCTGACATGGAGGGAGGAAGCAGATATGGATGGATGGATGGAGGGAGGGGGGCTGACATGGAGGGAGGGAGCAGATATGGATGGATGGAGGGAGGGGGGCTAACATGGAGGGATGGAGGGAGCTGATATGGATGGATGGAGGGAGGGAGCTGATATGGATGGAGGGAGGGGGGCTGACATGGAGGGAGGGAGCAGATATGGATGGATGGAGGGAGGGGGGCTGCCAGGGAGGGAGCAGCTATGGATGGAGGGAGGGAGCAGATATGGATGGATGGAGGGAGGGGGGCTGACATGGAGGGATGGAGGGGGCTGACATGGAGGGAGGGAGCTGATATGGATGGATGGAGGGAGGGGGGCTGACATGGAGGGAGGGAGCTGATATGGATGGAGGGAGGGGGGCTGACATGGAGGGAGGGAGCAGATATGGATGGATGGATGGAGGGAGGGGGGCTGACATGGAGGGAGGGAGCAGATATGGATGGATGGAGGGAGGGGGGCTGACATGGAGGGAGGGAGCAGATATGGATGGATGGAGGGAGGGGGGCTGACATGGAGGGAGGGGGGCTGACATGGAGGGAGGGAGCAGATATGGATGGATGGAGGGAGGGGGGCTGACATGGAGGGAGGGAGCTGATATGGATGGAGGGAGGGGCTGACATGGAGGGAGGGAGCAGATATGGATGGAGGGAGGGAGGGGGCTGCCATGGAGGGAGGGGGGCTGACATGGAGGGAGGGAGCAGATATGGAGGGAGGGAGCTGATATGGATGGATGGAGGGAGGGGGGCTAACATGGAGGGATGGAGGGGGCTAACATGGAGGGATGGAGGGGGCTGACATGGAGGGAGGGGGGCTGACATGGAGGGAGGGGGGCTGATATGGATGGATGGAGGGAGGGGGGCTGACATGGAGGGAGGGAGCTGATATGGATGGAGGGAGGGGGGCTGACATGGAGGGATGGAGGGGGCTGACATGGAGGGAGGGAGCTGATATGGATGGAGGGAGGGGGGCTGACATGGAGGGATGGAGGGGGCTGACATGGAGGGAGGGAGCTGATATGGATGGAGGGAGGGAGGGGGCTGACATGGAGGGATGGAGCACTGGTAATGGGGTTGAGGGGACGAGCACTGGAAATGAGCTGATTAGGGGAGGCTAGGACTGGTAATGAGCTGATGGGGGGTAGGACTGGTATTGGGCTGATTAGGGGAGGCTAGCACTGGTAATGGGGTTGAGGGGGGATTAGCACTGGAAGGTACTGGGAGTGAGGACTGGAAAGGGGCTGATATTGGGGAGGGTTACTGGGACTGGAAATAGGCTGATGGAAAGAAGTGAAGAAAACGAAAGAAGAGATAAGAAATGGCAGATGGACCATAGACCACAGAAAGAGAGCTAAGAGAAGACAGGAAAGCAGAAGCCTCAGATCGGGACCAGCATGATCAAAGAATAAATTGGTCAGACAACAAAGGTAGAAAAAATAATTTTATTTCATATTAGTGATTTGACTACAAAATCATCATAATTTTGAAATCAAATACTGTTACTTGTTGTTGTGATATTTTCTGGCGTTTTTTTTTTTTGGTGTGTGAAGGAAGAAGGGTAGTCTTATACGGCGAGTATAGGCCAAACACCTATATTTTAACAGGAAAAGTAGGGGGTCGTATATAGCATTAAGGTAAGAAACAATATATGCAGTGTTAGATTTGTTTTAAATGTCGCAATGGTTTTGCGGCTCCCAGTTTTTTTTTTCCCTTCGGAAATGGGTCCAAGTGGCTCTTTACGTCTTAAAGGTTGCAGACCCCTGCCCTATACTATATTGCTCCTTTGGATTGCTGCAACCCAAATGCATGACCTTGCATTTTTTAACATTAAATCTCAGCTTCAAAATTCTAGACCATTCTTCAAGCTTAGCTAGATCCCTCTTCATGTTATCTACACCTTCCTGGGTGTCTACTCTATTGCAGATGTGTTTGATTCCATGGGAAAAAGTACCCAGCAATGGCACCTGTAGCACAGAAACATCAGAAAACACAACTTTTTTTGTGCTGTCAAAGAACCCTCCATTACCTGGAAAATAAACACCTACATTTACAACTAATAAACACCCAAGAATGTAGGCTCTAATTATAATAAATAGTTTTGAAGTGTCCGCAACTTTCACATTTATGAAGGCGGACTTTCAACAGAGTCCAGAGAAGCACAGTATACAACCCAGAGAAACCACAGGGAATGCAAACACACAAAGGAGTGGTAGGCTCACACAACAGTCAAAGTAAAAGTCTATGTTGTAAATATTAAAATGTATGTATTTATTGCACATTCAAAATGTAACAAAAAAAAGCCAAAGCAGATCTAAAAACACTTTATAAAACCCAACATGTTTCAGCTTTATGCCATCATCAATAATATGTACACAAATAGGTTATTTAAAAAAAACAGAGATAAAAGGCCAAGGCCAGCACTGTAAATTCCAGATGTGTAAGTAATAAGTAAAACGTGGTACTATTCAGCTGTATCAAAAGTGAAATTAGTCTTTCCAGATCACACATGAAAAAGCAGTCTGTGGAGCACGTTCTGAATCTATCTTGCCTGATTTCAGCTGACTGCCTGGGTCTCGATTCCACCTGTGCACGTCGGGTGTCAGAGCTCCTCCCTCCCTGTGATTGAGGATAAAAGCCGGCTGGTGCCACGGGTCACGGCTGCAGGCATGTGGCTGTGGGCGCGTGCCCGAAGAGGCGTGATCTAAGGGGCATGCTCTGCCCCTTGTGAGCCCCTTAGGAGTGCCTGAGGAAGTGTGTGGAAGAGTGGTCCCCTCTTTCTATGTTTGGAGGCTCTGCAATGGGGAAGCAGAAAGCTAAGATTAAAACACCTACTGCAGAGCAAGCGGTACAAGGACCAATGGATATGCACTTTGTGAGTACTGTTAAACCAACTTCAGCAGTTGGGGAAACTGCTTCTTCTGCAGATGCCTCACTAAGTGTGGGGTTTCGTACTCCTCCCCTTCAACCTAATGCAGCTGATGTTTCATCCTTTAATGGGCTGGAGGACCCCGGTTTGAGGGAGGTGTTTTTTTTCTCCTACTATCTCTACCCCATGCACTTGGGGAGAGGCACCTGTGGCGTATATCTCTTTGAACAGGATGTTGCCCCTTCCAGTTCCCATTTCCATGCCTGCTATTGCAGATATGGCATCGGTTGATACAGTAGGAGCTATTATCTCGTTGAAGGATGCTTGGTTGTCTGTTACCCAAGTGGAGGGGATATTGAGGGGAACTTTGGCTCAATTATGTAATTTTTCCCAGTGTACTGCTAAAATGCTGCAACAGCATGAAGCGCGGCTCTCTGGCCTGGATGAGGGTTTTTCCAGGCTAGAGGTGGCTGTGGGTGGAATGCAGGGGATGGTGGATACATTTGTTAGGGATAGTCAGATCCTGCATACTAAGCTGGAGTTGTTAGAAAACAGGGCTAGGGCTAAAAATTTCCCTGTTGTTCGCCTGCTTTCCCCATTTGAGTTCTTAAAGAAATATATGAAGGAGGTATTACATTTTCCTTATTTTGATGATTCTTCTGTTATTTCTTTATATTACCTCCCTCGTAGTTTCCCTGAGTCAGGTGGGGATCAGTCAGGTGAACAGGTAAATTTAGATAGCCTGGATTTGACTCAATTTTTAGAGTCCTCTCTAGACAAGGTTTCTGAAAGAACGACTCTTGTAGTTACTTTAAAATCTGAAGTTGAGAAGTTAGCTAGTTTAAAATCTTATTTTTCAAAAAAAGATTTTTTGTTTTGTGGTTATCCAATTAATATTTTTCCGGATGTGGCTAGAGTCACTCAACTTCATCGGAAAGCTTTTATGAACTTGAAATCTAAAGTTTTAGCCATTGGGGGGAATTTGTATTTAAAGTTTCCCCGTAAATGTTTGGTTTTGTATTCAGGGTCTAAATATATTTTTACTGAAGTGTCACACCTTGAGCGGTTCCTGAAGGATAAATAATATGGCTGTGGGTTGGATGAAGTAAAAGGGGTCTATTACCTCGTAGTATTTACCAGGTGAATTGGGTCTGGAATGGCTCATATTATGTGGACTTTGGATATTTTATTTTCATTTGTTGTTTCCTTATCTTTTTTTATTTGAATTTTTTGTTTTTGGTTTATTTTGTACAAAGGAAATCTTAATGTATGTTGTTATGTGATATTCTATGAAATGATCAATAAAAATATTCAGAAACAAAACAAAAAGAAAAAGCAGTCTACCTGCCAATTGCACAAGCCAATGGAGTCTGCATAAGAGAGCCTCTCAAACAAACTAATACACAATAATAACATAATACAAGTTATAAAAAATATATAGTTAATACAAAACCAATATGTTTAGCATAATAATCAGTAAATAATAACCAAGGGCAAGACATGTATTAACAGGACAGAGGTATTTTGGAAGAGAGACAGCACTCACCAGAGCTTATAAGGATCACAGCCTGAGTCCTCTTTTATTAGCCTATGAGTTGTCATTTTGTGGGCTGCATACCATGGACAAAACTAACATGGAGTCTATCTGCAAGATATCTGGACATTATAACCTCCAACTGGACTGAGGATTCTATTACAAAAGAAGACATTGTCCATTGCCCAGTGTATATGCAGAAGTGTGCAGACCCTGCTGTAGAGACCTTGAATCAGTTGAATTAACTATGTTACCACACAGAAGGCCTGGGATCATGATCCTAAGAGAATTACAGAGAATGAAGAAGTTGTGATCACTTGGGACATTCCCATTCCGACTGATAAAAAATGGATGCAAGGAAACTCGACATAGCGGTAAAGGAGAAAAAAAGGCCCCAAAGAGGTAAACACGTTTGTTCCCAGAGCCTCTCATTCCACACCTGATCTTTGCCTTGAACCTGAAGACATGGGATTCATTCAAAAGGAACCTGTAAGTTTTGATCTAGCTAATCAGATAGGCCATCTCCAGAATCCTGACTCTTATCTCAACAATTAATAACAACTAAACACAAGTCATAAAAATGACTGCTTAAGAAAAGACGGCTTTTAGCTTCTTAGCAGACGTTTTGCTTTAATTTCAGCTGCTATTTTGCCACATTGCCTCGTATCTTTGCTTTGACCTTACGCGTTCTAGTCACCATCCTGCACATATGAAGGAGCATCTTAAAGAAGCTGTTCATGTGATTTCAGTGATGTTCAAGTGAAAACATCTGCAATTTTAAAAATCAAAGATAAATACGTGTAAGTCTGATCTAAAATTGGCATAACTCCACCCCTCACTGTAGACGTATATGTTACACAGCTTCAAACAGGGATGGGCATTCATATGCAGTGTCATTTTGCAAACATACACGCAGAAAATATCAGTGAGGGAACCCCAGCAACTTGCACGTGTAAGTGCTGGTATATCAGAACACACACGTAAATTTCATCACACGCACATGTATCATGGCCATTTTGCAAACCTAGATGATTCACATGTCTATGAAGTAACATGTGGAGGGGGAAAACATTGGAGGATTAAATGAGATGTCCCCCTGGACCCACTACAATCCGGCTTCCGTCCCCTACACTCCACCGAAACAGCACTCAGAAAAGTCACCAACGACTTGCTCCTGGCTAAATCTAAGGGCCTCTATTCTATCCTCATTCTTCTTGATCTTTCCGCTGCCTTTGACACCGTTGACCACAACCTTCTCCTCACCACCCTCTCCTCGCTTGGCTTCAAGGACTCCGTACTATCCTGGTTCTGTTTCTACCTCTCCCATCGCTCATTCAGTGTATGCTCTGGTGGCTTCTCCTCCTCCCCTACCACGCTCCATGTTGGTGTACCTCAGGGATCCATCTTGGGCCCCCCTCCTTTTCTCTCTCTATACCCAAGGCCTTGGCGTGCTTATCTCCTCCCATGGCTTTCAATACCATCTCTATGCAGATGACTCCAAAATCTACCTCTCCACACCTAATATTTCCCCAGCAACCCGGTCCAAGATTTCTGCCTGTCTTTCGGACATCGCTGCCTGGATGTCTCATCGCCGATTGAAACTGAACATAGCCAAGACTGAACTCCTTATCTTTCCCCCCAACTCCTCCCCCCACTTCCCCCTCTCTCAGTCTATGTGGATGGATCTACTATCCTTCCTGTTCCCTCGGACCGCAATCTAGGGGTTATCTTTGACACCTCTCTCTCCTTCTCCGCTCATATCCAGCTTATAGCTAAGACCTGCCGCTTCTTTCTCTACAACATTAGCAAAATCTGCCCCTTCCTCTCTGAACACACTACCAAAATGCTTATCCACTCCTTAATCTCCTCTCACCTCGACTACTGTAACCTACTCCTTCCTGGTCTCCCTGTGAGCCATCTCCTTCCCTTTCAATCTATACAAAATCACGCTGCTCGACTAATCTTCTGCCAGCCTCGCCATGCCCACATTACTCCTCTTCTCAAGTAGCTTCACTGGCTCCCTGTCTAATTCTGTATCCAATTCAAACTTCTCCTACTGACCTATAAATGCATTCACTCTATGGCCCCCCAATACCTATCGAAAATCATTGAAAAGATTACCCAACGCCAATTACAAGATCACATAGATACTAATGCACCCCTGCATCCCTGCCAGCATGGATTTTGTGAAGCACATGGTGTTGAAACATTACTCACAACCTTATTCAACACCATAACCTTAGGTCTCGATAACATCAGACAAGGCTTTGCACTGATCTTCATGGACATTGCTGCCGCATTCGACACCGTAGACCACGAAGTTCTCCTGCTACGCCTCAGAGAGAAGGGAGTTCAAGCTTCAGCTTTGTCATGGTGCGCTTCATACCTCACTGATCGCTGGCAACATGTCCGTTCTGGCCCCTCCAACTCCGATTCCTTCCCCCAAACTAAAGGTGTTCCACAGGACTCATCTCTATCCGCCTTGCTATTCAATGTCTATATGCAACCCATTTGTGATCTCATCCAATCATTTAATATCAACTGCCTGGTCTATGCTGACGACGTCTTGATGTACATGCCAATTTGACAGAACATCTTGAACTATCCCCACTTATCAGGTGCTTTGATGCTGTCACAGACTGGCTAAATGCACAAATGCTTAAGTTAAATTTCAAAAAGACAGAAGCCCTCTTCGTAACCAGGAATCCGGCTTTTACTCCACCCCTGTCTATCAAGGTTCGCGACGCAGAGATCATATGCAAGACTACAGTAAGATACCTAGGTGTAACGCTTGATCAGCAACTTAATATGAAGGCTCATATCAAAAACATAACAAAGTCGGTGTACCATAAAATCCGGACCCTCCGCAATCTGCGTCAACTGTTAGAACCTGATGACTTCCGAACTGTCTTTCAGGCCCTAATAATGCCTCACTTTGACTATGCCAATGCGATCTTGTATGGTCTACCTAAGTGCACGACTAACCCCTTACAACTTGCAATGAATTCAGCTGCAAGAATCCTTCATGGAGCCTCAAGAAGTTCTCATATTACCCCAATACTAAAACAATTGCACTGGCTACCCATACAAGCCAGGATCTCATTCAAGATCCTAATTATGACCCATAAAGCCATCAATAAATACCCTGCTACTGCCATTACTGATCTAATTTCAATCACACCTCCCAATCGAGCAAGGAGATTGAATGCCGCAAATACTCTCATATTACCTAAGGCAAGCACGAAGTGTTCTCAATTCACTAGATCCAGAGCCTTCTCCTTCTTTGCTCCATCCTGCTGGAACGCACTACCAGCAACTATCAGAACCATCAGTGAACTCTCCCAATTTAGGAAGGCACTGAAACGGCACCTCTTTCTTCATCACTACGATGATGCAGTCTTCTCCCCACACTCACCCACTCTCACATCTGAATGCAGCACCTCAAACTCATGCACGTCACATTCCCAGACTGATCACTCGCAATCACACCTTCCCCTCCAACCACCATGAGAAACGTATGCAGTGCCGCATAACTCATTATATTGTTGCATAAAGTAGACTGTATTTATTCATCGTGTCTCCTTGTTAAGGGACTGGTTATTTATACCCTATTTTACCTGTTATACCTGCTTAATGCATACCCAAGTTTAATTTTCCTGTTTAATGTATACCCAAGTTATTATACCTGTTTCACTGTAAGCACAAATCACGAAATTGAGATGTGCAACTCTTATGTTCATTGTAAACCGCACTGATGTCGAATAGCGCGGTATAAAAGAGACTGCAAATAAATAAATAAATAAAAATAAAATACCTCTTATATCTTATATCTCCCTACATCCCCTCTCGTAATCTGCGCACAAATCACTTCTATCAATGCCTTTCACCCGCACCACGAACTGCCGACTGCGCTCCTTTCACCTTGCTGCACCATACGCCTAGAACAACCTACCTGCATCTGTGCACCAGGCATCCTCCCTGGCCCTCTTCAAATCCAGGTTGAAGACCCACCTCTTCACCATTGCATTCAGATCCTGACTTCCATCCTCATCTTATCCCAACCCCCATCAACGTTTATGACCAAACTATTGACCAAACTGTACCACACCGTACCTTGCGATGAACTGACTAGTGCTCTGTACTGTTCTGACTAGATTGTAAGCTCCAATGAGCATGACTCTGATGGGCAGGGGCTCTCTCTTGTATGTTGGCTACCTCTTGTTGGTTATCTGTACAGTGCTGCGTGCGTGGCGCTTTATAAGTGCTGAATAGTAGTAGTAGTAGTAATCCCTCCTATAAAGAGCTGGCTGAAACAACTAACTTTGCAAAGATGGGACAATGCCTCAGAGAGTCATTAGTGAGATGGGAACAGCTGGGGGATGTAGAAAAACAGTGGGCAAAACTGAAAAGGAATATTTTAAAGCAGGGGTCCCCAAACCTATCCTGGATGGCCGCAATCCTGGCAGGTTTTTGGGATAGCCTTAATGAATATGCATGAGATATATATGCATTAGCGATATCCTCCCAACCTGACTGGTTTGTGGCCCTCCAGTACTGGATTGGGAGACCCCTGCCTTACACCTCTGTCATTTAAGATTGTGAGTGGGCAAGGTACAGATGTCCTAGACATCAAAAGGGTAGACAGAATTTGTCACATTGCTCCTCGATTCTCACCACCACCAAAAAGTTGTCTAATAGACCCCTGTTTTAAAGGCAACAAACCTTTTTGTTAGAAAGATAAATAAATGTAAAAGAAAAAGGAGGCCACTATGGTTTTCAAAAGAAGTAGCTGAGAAGGTAATGAAAAAAGAGGGATGGGCCCTAAAGTTACTGTTTTGGTTAGAAGTTTCTGGTTGAGTGGGAGGTGACAAAAGGTACAGGTAAATGGAGCTCACTCTGAGGAGAAGGAGGTTATCAGTGATGTGCTGCAGGGATCTGTCCTTGGTTCAATTCTGTTTAAAATCTTTGTTAGTGATATTGCGGAAGGACTGCAGGGTAAGATTTGCTTGTTTGCAGATGATCTGTAATAGGGTAGACACACAGGAAAGAGTCAACAGCATGAGGAGGGATCTAGCTAAACTTGAAGAATGGTCTAGAATATGTCAGTTGAAATTTAATGTTAAAAAATGAAGGGTAATGCTTTTGGGTTGCAAAAATCCAAAGAAGCTGAACAGTGTAGGGGGTGAGGTAATTCTGTCCACAAAAGAAGAGCAGAACCTGGGCGTAATTGTGTCTGATGATCTTAAAGTAGCTAAACAGTAAAAAAAGGTGACTCGAAAGCCAGAAGGATGCTTGGGTGTATAGGGAGAGGAATGACCAGCAGAAAAAAGGAGGCGATAATGCCTCTGTAAAAGTCTCTGGTGTGACCTAATTTGGAGTTTTGTGTGCAATTCTGGAGATCGCACTTTCAGAAGGATATAGGCAGGTTGGAGTTGGTGCAGAGGGTGGCTACTAAAATGATTAGTTGTCTTCATTATAAAGCATATGAGGACAGACTGAAGGATCTTAATATGTACACCTTAGAGGAAAGGCGGCATAGAGGTGATATGATTGAGATGTTTAAATACCTCCATGGCATAAATGTTCAGGGAGAGAGCCTCTTTCAATTGAAAGCAAGTTCTGCTACGAGGGGACATGGGATGAGGGTGAAGGGAGATAGATTCAGGAGTGATATGCGAAAATATTTCTTTACGGAAAGAATAGTGGATCCATGGAATAGTCTCCCAATGGAAGTGGTAGAGATGAGGACAGTAACTGAATTCAAAAAACCATGGGACAAACACAGAGGATCTCTAAAGGTAACAAGGGGACTGTTGTAGTTGTTGATATGGAAGGACAGACTAGATAGGCCATATGGTCTTTTTCTGTCATCATATTTCTATGTTTCTATGTTAAATAACCAATCTTCTAGGTTCACTGAGATTTGTTCTAATCCCTCTAAATTATTACCTTTAAAAATAATTTCTGTCATGAGTATCTCTCCTATATCTTCCCTCTGCTATGGCCTTGTCCTCTCTTAGTGTTCCTTTTACTTCTATCATCTAATGGTCCAACTGACTCTTTCATTGTCTTTTTGCTTCAAATGTACCAGAACATCTTTAATGAGTTTTTTCTTTCACAGTAAGCTTCTTTTCAACTTCTTTCTTTGCCAGCCTTATTATTGCTCTGCATCTAACTTACTAGTACTTATGCTGTTTCCTGTTTTCCTCATTTGGATCCCTTTCCCATTTTTGAACAATGTTCTTTTGGGTATAATAACCTTTCTCACCTCACCTTTAAATTATATTGGCAATCAATTGGCCTTCCTGTTACCTTTTTTAAAGTGTGGAATATATCTGGTCTGGGCTTCCAAGATGGAATTTTTAAATGTCAGGCCTGATGTAAAATTTTAATCTTTGCTACTGTTCCTTCTAGTTTTTTCTTAACCATTTTCCTAATTTTTCATTGTCTCCATTTTGAGTTAAATTTCCCTGCTGTTTTCTATTTCATTTAATAAATAAAATAGTATCATGTTATGATCACCATTTCCAAATGGCCCCAATACCATCACCTCTCATACTAGATCCTCTCTTCCATTAAATATTAGGTCCAAAATAGTTCTTCCTTGCGTTGGTTCCTGAACCAGCTGCTCCTGAAAGCAGTCATTTATTTCATCTAGAAACCTTATCTCTTTAACATATCCTGATATGATATTTACCTTGTCAATGCTGTAGAAATTGAAATCACCTATTACTGTGTTACTAATTTTGTTAGCTTCCCTAATTTCTGTTAGATTTTATCATCTCTGCTCCTTCTAGCCAGGCAGATGGTAGTATGTCCTCATTGCTATTCCCTTCTCCTTTTCATACAGAATTTCTTTTTTTGTTTTAATTTAGTCTTTATTTGCATTTATACGAGAAGAACACTCAAGCAGTCACATTAATGAACCAAGAAAAATATGGAATATATTAAATTATACATGTAGAAATAACTAAAAGAGGAAAAAAAGAACATAATCCAAATATTAGTCCACAAGAAAAATCAAAAGGAAAACAATGGGAAGGCATCAATAAAATACAATACAAGACCCCAGATTACAATTCAATCCCAATCATAATTAAACCCTTACTATCAAGAAATACAAATTAAAGGCAGGTTAAGACTTAAGTGTCAGCCGTGTGCGAAATCATATCTACCCTAATATCTTCCCTTGAAATAAGGAACTCAAGGAGCTGCTTGGGCCCAAAGAAACTGAAATTTTTACCTTGATAGGAAATATAGCAACGAGAAGGGAATTTTAACAAAAAGGTAGCCCCCATGGACAGGGTCCTGGCCCGATAAGCCAGGAATTCCTTCCTCCTTAACTGGATAGTCCGAGAAAGATCAGGGAATATACGAACTTGAGAAACTCAAGAATTTCTCATTTATGTTCCTAAAGAAAGAACAAAGAATCAAAACCTTATCAGATTCCAGTGCCAAGGTAACAAGCATAGTAGTTCTCTCAGTTATCACTTCCAAAGAGCTTTCCAAGAAGTCAGTCAAGTCCACAATCCCACCGGGTAGATCCTCCTAACCTACTCTGGTAGCACCACCAATACTGACAGAGAGGTATTGTACCCTGGTCAGGGGAGGCAAATGCTCCTGTGGGATCTTGAGCACCTCACAGAAGTATTTCCTCACCATTTCCAGGGGGGGGCATGAAGGGAGACCTTGGAAAGTTCAGTAAATGGAGATTGTTCCTTCGTGCTTGATTTTCCAGTTGTTCCATCTTCCTAGCCAATACCGATCTATCCTTAATCAAAACCACATGCTCCTCACGAAGGCGTCCCAAATCTTCTTTCAATTGTGATAAAGCCTCTTGGCCCCTGGAAGCCTCAGACATAGCCAATTTTATATTAGAAAATTCAGTACCCACTGTACCCACAACAGCTGTTAGAGAAGAAGTCAAGGCCGTTATGGCATCCCACAGCGCATCCAAAGTTATGACAGCGGGTTTGACCAAGCCCCAAGAAGCTGAACTCCTCCAAACCCCGTCAGCCGCGAATCCACCACGGGGGGAGACGAGCCAACTGCAACAACCAACTGCTGCAACGACCCAGAGTCCAAGACTGGAGCCTCCAACATCCGCCCCTCATTTCCAGACACCGGTGTGCTCTCCAGCAAGCCAGGAGAGGGAGGAAAGAGCACTGCGTCTGCCAATGACACACTTCCTGGTTGAGATGGGGGAACACGCTGCTCAGGGGACAAACTCACCCCTGATGGCACCCAGCACAGCAAAGAAATCATCATGTCGTGCCGGTGAAGATGCCGCTCTGGACCCAGCAGCCACAAATACGCAGAGGTCCAATGTTTTCTGGTCAGTGATAGGAGGCAGCGAGGGACCCAAAGGTAAACCTGCCTACTTCTTTTTCCTCTGCCGCATGATAGAATAAGCACAGAGTTCACCGCCACAAACACCAAGCCTTCACTGCAGAACTGCCGCTGGGAATCCGCTTCCTGCAGCCATCTTGCCTCCTTCATATAGAATTTCTATCCTTAATGATTCTATAGTGCATTTTGTTTCCTGTAAAAATGTTATCCTTTTGGACTCAATGTCCTCTTCAACATATAGTACCACTCCTCCACTAATTTCATATACCCTATTACTGGATTATAATGTGTACCCTGATATCACAGTTTATCACTGGTTATCCTCCTTCTACCAGTGCTAAATATTCTAACTCTCCCACCTTATTTTTTTTTAGAGCCCTAGCATTTATATGAAGGTATTTCAAACTCTGTTTTTCATTCTTATCAAACATCTGCTTATCATTTGACAGGGGTAATTGGAATCTTTCAATTCTGTCTGATGTTTCTTTTAGGGCCCCTTTACTACTTTTAACTTTATTGCAACCTCTCTATCAGGATGCTCTAACCTCCCTGGAATGAAGCAGCTTCATGACAATGCACTAAGGGCAGACATGCCTTCTCATCTCTGTATGGACTGTCTCTGAAGGATTATGTAAGGCAATGCTTATTTATCTTATGACTTTGGAGCTAGTTAGGGACATATAGAGCCCGATTCATGAAGGGGCATGTCTGAGCCATCCAGATGGGCCCATTTAGACCCGATTCTGTGCCATGGGAACAAAACGGGAACAGAATCAGGCCCAAGGACATTCCAGAGAGCACCTTTTGGTGCCATGAAGACATCCTCCCCATGGCAGCACATGTGCGATTCACCCCAGGACCCGATTTCCCTTTGCCCATGTCTGATGGGGGCAGCCCGTGATCCACATGTGCCCTGGGCTGAGCCCAGGAAATGCTGGCAGGCAGGATGGGGAGGAATAAGAACAGGCCATCCCCCCCATGACCCCACAGGATGTTCAGGGCCGACAATGGATTCGGCCCTGCACATCCTGCCGGCTCATCCCGCCCATGCTCCACCCAGATCTTGCCCTCCGCCGGCTCTCCCCTTCCTGCTACTCGGGACGTGAAGGGAGAGCCGGAGGGGAAATCGGGCCCATTTCTCTGCATCGGGCCCATATTGTTTTATGTCATGTGCAAGTATAGCTGAGTGACCGAAAGATGTTTTCATTTTGTTAAAATAATTTATATGATAATGTTTTGCCTGTAAATGAATCTTCTAACTATAATTACCCCCATTCTTGTATTTGCAAACACAAGGGAGGAGTAGCCTAGTGGTTGGGACAAGGTACTTCAGGCCGGAAGGTCGGCGGTTCAAATCCCACTAGAGGACAGCAACCTTGGGCCGGAAGGACTGGGGTTTCTAGTCCCACAGATGCTCCTTGTGGTCTTGGGCAAGCCACTTAACCCTCCATTGCCCATGTTCCCTGTAAGTATTAGTGTATGTGTCTCAAAAAATCCCCACGTGTTAAATGTATCCCCCACTTGTGTTGTGACCGCTTTGATTGAAGGATAAGGCGGTATATAAATACCATTAAATAAATAAATAAATAAATAAATATTGGCATATTAATTTTCCTAATAAATCATTGAGAAATTTTAGAATTTGCAGCTGGTTTATTGCTAGAGAGATACAGATTACCTGGGAGGGAAAGTTATATACTCTCACCCAAGAAACTGCCTTACAATTCCCACTGCTAACCACAGAGTCCCAATGCCCATTTAATGTGAAAAAGCTAATTTAAAAATGTTTTCAAATTTAAGTTTTAAATATGAGACCTGAGATCTAAGATTATCAGAAAGACTGTTCCAACAATAAGGTACTAAACATGCAAAAACAATTATATGTACATAATCTAATACATGTAGGAGAGGGCAAAGTTAGAAAGTTGTTGGCAATTTCTCCAAATTTGTTAGTTTTGTGCAAACCATTACAGCAATAAACCTTACTCCTAAGCCAGGGTATGAGAGTAGGATCTCAGTCTCAAATTTACAGCCAATGTCTGGTGCAGTACTTGCATCGTGCCAAAGAGACCCTCCTTCTGGTATTCATAAAATGTAAAAAGTATAGGTAACTTATCAAGGTGTGATTAGAAATTCCTCTTAATCAGACCTGTGGCTCCCAATACTATTGGGCACAGTGGAGGAACGTGATGTGTCCAAGGATAGAACAAAATGAATGTGCTTAAAAAGAGGCTTTTATTTACAATACCAATGGATGCTGCCCACCCGACACAGGCCGTGTTTCGTTTAATAAAACTTCATCAGGGGTAAAGGGCAACTAAAAACAAAAACATCCAATAAATACATTCAAATAACACATGACAATAAAAAATGCATTAAAAGAAAGCATATAAATAGTTAAAGCCTCAGTCCTTCCTGCTTCCTCTTCCATGCCACCATCTGCCCCCTTCTCTTTACCCTGTGGGGTTCCCCAGGGTTCTGTTTTGGCCCCTCTTCTGTTTAACCTTTTCCTGGTACCCCTCACATTAGTTATCCAGCAATTTGGGATCTCTGCATTCTACTACGCGGACGATATTCTGCTCTTGCACCACACGTCCCCCTCCCACCCCGATCTCACTCCTCTAAATAACTGCCTCACAGCTGTCACTCATTGGTTGTCCCAGAACTGTCTCCACCTTAACCTTGCTAAAACCACCGCCATCTGGTTCCCTCACGGTCACCCTTCCCCCTCCCTAGCCCCCTCCCTTTCCAACACCCCCATATCTTTGGTCACCTCTTTCCGTTATCTCGGTGTTCTCTTCGACTTGGACCTCACATTTCACGCTCATATTTCCTACATCTCCAAAACTTCTTTCTATTTTCTACGTCAAATCCGTGCCATTCGTCCTTTCCTTTCCACCTCTGCTCTTTCCACACTACTTCTCTCCCTGGTTATGTCCTGGGTCGACTTCTCTAACTCTATCCTCACCGGCCTAACCTCCTCCCAACTTCATCGCCTTCAGAGAATCCAAAACACCGCCGCTCGCCTTCTCACTCACTCATCCTCTCATCACCACATAACCCCTCTTCTCATCCATTTACACTGGCTGCCCGTTTCCTTTCGCTCCCAATATAAACCACTCACTTTGGTTCACAAGGCCCTTCACACCAGTACCCCACAATACCTAGCTGACCTCATTCATTTTCACACCCCCAGGCACACACCCCGCTCGTTCCATCTAAATCGTCTTACCCTCCCCCCCCCCCGCCCTCTGCTGCCCATCTTCAATCCACTCGCTCCTCAGCTTTTTTCTTCATAGGCCCCGCACTCTGGAACTCCCTTCCCACTTCCCTCCACTTAGAACCTTGCCATGCAGCATTCAAACAACAGCTAAAAACCCACCTTTTTTCCCTAGCCTTCAACCTCCCCACCTCCTCCTCTCCCCCCTCATAGCTCTATTCTGCCTCCCCAACTGTTTCCCACCCCACTCTGCTTTTTAAATTGTAAATTTCTTTTCCTTTCCGGCTCTGTGCCTTGTTTTTATTGTTTTTTATTTATTGTACACCGCTTTGATTTTATTGAAGGGCGGTTAATCAAGCTTTAATAAACATAAACATAAACATAAAACCATAATAAACATGTCAATAAATAAAGAACTATGTAAATAAACACTTATGTGATTAAATAAATAAAACTGTTGGAACGCTATATAAATAAAACAAAGGAGACTGAGGGAAGAGCAAAAAATCCCACCCATATTGGACTGGTGCAACAACCGTGAACCAAAAGAAGAAGAGGAAGAGTTAGATTGGTGCAAAAACCATGAACCAAAAGAAGGGTGCAACAACCGTGAACCAAAAGAAGGGTGCAACAACAGTGAACCAAAAGAAGTGCAAAGAAAAAGAAACTTAGAAGGTAATCCTCAAATTTGTTTGTGTTGAATGATATGAAGACAGAGGTTTTAGGAGCAAATACGGGATTGGTAGAGCTCTGAGTTTCCTTGATGGTTAGTAACAGAGTCCTCCCACTAGTTCAAGAAGTGGCATATTTGAGGGTGGCCTTAGATTCACATTTGTCTTTATACTATCACATTAGGAATGTGACTCAGGTAGATTTTTATAAAGTGAGGATAGTTTGCAAGCTTAATTGTTTACTTTCTCAATCTGAATTTCAGGCAACTGTCCAGGTCTTGGTGGTATCAGGTGTGGACTATTGCAATGCTATTTATCTGGGGCTCCCTCAGTCATATGTTTGTCCTTTGCAGTTGGTGCAGGACAAGGCAGCCAGACTGATAATGGGGTACAAGGTTAGAGATCATGTCTTTCCAGTCTTAGTTGTTTATACTGTTTGTTGGTAGAGTATCACATTAAATTTAAAATACTCTACTTAATTTATCACTCACTGAAAGATGAAGGGCCATGTTTTCTGAATTTATTCTGAGACTTTTATGCCCACATACATTGTCTGTGTTCCTCTGAGCTGCAGCCTTTGTCATTCAGAAAGGCCTAATTGGTGGAACATAACAAATGCCATACTGGGTCAGACCAAGGTCCATCAAACTCAGTGCCCTGTTTCCAACAGTGGCCAATCCAGGTCACAGGTACCTGTCAAGTTCCCAAAAAGGTACACAGATTCAACATAGCTTATCCCTGATCCTCTTAATTAATGGTTTATGGACTTTTCCTCCAGGAACTTGCCTAAACCTTTTTAAACCCAACTACACTAAAAGCATTTACTACATCCTCCAGTAAGAAATTTTAGAGTTTGATTACGTGTTGAGTGAAAAAAATATTTTCTCCTATTAGTCTTAAATGGGCCACATTGTAGCTTCATTGCATGTCCCCTAGTCTTCTTACTTTTTGAAGGAGTAAACATCCTATCTATATTTACCCGTTCCACTCCATTTATTATTTTATGGACCTCTATTCTGTCTCCCTTCGGCCATCTTTTTTTCCAAGTTGAATATCAGCTCAGACTATTTTAGTAGCAGGACTCTTTTTTGTGGAATGCACTTGATGTTGAGTTCTGTGTAGAAAACATTGTCTGCATTTTAGGTGGAGACAGAAAGCTGTACCTTTTGGGGGAAACTTTGGGGAAGGCTAAATTTTCTTTTGATTTGTTTGATTGGGTTCTCTTTTTGTCTGTTTTATTGGATTTGTTATCTGTTATAAGCTAAGACTGGATTATCACCTTGTCTACATAAATAAAGTATTGGAGGGTCATCAGTATAGAAAGCACAATGACCTAAGAACAATAATTTGAAAAGAATCCTACAATTCACAGGGAGTCAATGGTGCACAAAGAGAAGAGTGACATTATAATAAATCCAATCCTTCGTTTGACAAGATGGCGTCTTGAGCAGACGCTCATAGTAACAGCTCCGTGGACTCCCTTCTTTTTCCTCTAATTTGTCTCTCGTACTTACCGATGGGCGTTGATTCTTTATACTGCATTCCGGCAGAAAGAGGAAGGCTAAGCCGGCATCTGAAAAGACTGAAGGGAGTTCAGTCACTGGGAAAGCTGTGAGTACCGGACCCATGGATTCTTTCGTGGTTTTGGCCAGGGTTGGTGCAGTGGCTCCGATGTGTCCGTTGAGCACGGGTGAGGTGGAAGGAGGACCTCACAGCACCGAGGACCTTGAGGTTTCCCTCAGTCCGGAGCTTCGCCTGCCTCCAGCACAACCGGAAGTAAGATCTCTGCAGCTGCATGCGGTGGAGGACGGTAAGGAGTTGGTGCCTCCACTGATGGATGCGTTAGCACAGAAGGCCGGCACTGTGGGAGGAATGCAGATGCCGGTCTCTACGGTTGTTGGAGCTGGAGTGGATAGGAGTGATTTGAAGCAATCATCTGATTCCTTTCAATGCCCGGGAGAGCTGTCTTTTTTTCCCCCATTGACCAGACAGACTAGTAGTGGTGCAGAAGGACTGGGACACGGTTTGGTGAAACCCACGGTAGTAACTCTTGATTCTTTATGGGTTGCTTTTTCATTGATGTCTATGAATATTACCACACAGCTACAGTCTATTACACAGCAGTTTCAAATGTTTGGGCAACAGTTGAAGATATATGAACTGGGACAGTCTGAATGTGCTACTAAGGTAGCCTCTTGTGAGAGTCGGCTGGCGCAGCTGGAAGATGTTTCTCAAACTTTTCCTAAAGATTCTGTTGTACTACATAGGTGATTGGAATTTTTGGAAAATGTTGCAAGAAGTCGGAACCTTAGAGTTTTAAATTTTCCAAAAGTTCCCTCGGTCGCTCCGATAGAGCTGTTGAAAACGTTTATGTTATCTACTCTTAAGGTTCCTGCTGAATTCCTCCCTCCTATATCGAAGGCCTATTATCTGCCTTCTGATAAGGCTGTTCCTGTGGAAAAAAAGGAGAATCAGGCACTATCTGTGGATAGCTTAGACTTATCTACCTTTTTAGAGAGATCTCCATCTGAGGTTGGTATGGTTGCAACTTTGCTGTCACCTTTGCCTTAGAGGTAGATAGGGATTGGCTGTTAAGGATATTTTTTCGTACACCATGTAAGGTGTTCCTAGACTCCCAATTGTGTATTTTTCCTGATGTCGGTAGGGCCACTCAGAGGAAAAGACGTCAGTTCTTGTTATATCGTGCCGGGGTGTTACAGCTGGGTGGATTATTTTTTCTCCGATTTCCTTGTAAGTGCCTAGTCAAATTGGACGGGCATAGTTATATTTTCTTTGAACCCTCCCAGTTGGCCAGCTTTGTGTCTTCTAGGCTAGCTCTGATACAGGAATCTTGAGGTCTAAAGAGTAATCCGTCTTTGTATGTATTCTTATTATTTTTCTTATGATAACTTGAGGATGATTGGATTTGATTTCTGTATACAAGTGTTTCTTGTATTGTTTGATAAAATTGCATAAATAAAAAATTAAAATAAATAAATAAATAAATCCAATCCTGTTAAAAAGTGTGACCATTTTACATGCAAATTTGTTTAATCTATGCATTAGCATGATGTCCCACAGAGCAACCAATTTAACACATCCCAATCTTTGACACACAGTATAGATTAGACTAGGGGAGCAGTGTAAAACATTAAAAGTGCAGGAATTGTGGAAAAAAAATGTTATGGCATTTTCATATAGTCTTCTTTACGTGGGATCCACTTAATTCACAGTTCTAGTTAGTTGTCACTGATGTCTGTACATTAACTAAACTGGCCTGGACTTTCTAGATCTAGGACCCTATGTACTAACCCACAATAATGTTCATGAGTTAGTACCTTTTTCCCTGAAATTTAATGAGCTCTTGGCAAATTTACCTACTTAGCTAAATTTTGCAGGGACAGCCAGGAGCTTTGTGTGTTCCAGGCGGTAGCAATGCATGAGAAATTCCAACATAAAAAGTACCCCTTTCATGGTGGCACAAAAAATATATAAATAAAGGGCTCACGTGTCATTAAAAGTGCAGGAACTGTGGAAAAAATGTTATGGCATTTTCATATAGTCTTCTTTATGTGGGATCCACTTAATTCACAGTTCTAGGTAGTTGTCACTGATGTCTGTACATTAACCAGACTGGCATGGACTTTCTAGATCTAGGACCCTATGTACTAATCCACAATAATGTTCATGAATTAGTACCTTTTTCCCTGAAATTTAATGAGCTCTTGGCACATTTACTTACTTAGCTAAATTTTGCAGGGACAGCCAGGAGCTTTGTGTGTTCCAGGCTGTGGCAATGCATGAGAAATTCCAAAATAAAAAGTACCCCTTTCATGGTGGCACAAAAAATATATAAATAAAGGGCCCACGTCAGAGGATCATGGACCTATCTCCTAGGGAGATCTTAACTCCATCATCGCCCAATTGGCCTGATGTCCCCTTCTATTCCTCACCGCAGGGCTAAAACATTTTTAATCGCTTTCTTCTCCCCAAAGTAAAAAAAAAAAGGGGATTTGTCCCCCAGTATCCTGATTCACCCAAAAGGGGTTTGGGGGCAATGGGGCAGGCATGATGCCCACTTGCTTTTGCAGATTTGCCAAGCTATCAAGTTCTCGGAGTGAGATTTTTTTGCCAGTCCTGGTTTTAAATTTGCAACCCTATTCAATGTTCTGGTAACAGGAATAAATAACATACAACAGGGTTTCGTCCTCATCTTCCTGGACATCTCCGCCGCTTTCGACTCTGTGAGTCATAACATACTCCTACAACGCTTGAAAGATAAGGGGATTCAAAGCACAGCACTCGAGTGGTGTAAATCCTACTTATCTAACAGGTGGCAACAAGTAAAAACAGGCCATGAATCCTCAGAACCATTCCTGCAATCACAGGGAGTACCCCAAGGATCGTCCCTATCGGCACTAATGTTTAATATCTACATGCAGCCGATATGTGACTTGATCAGATCCTTTAATGTACAATGTCTCGCTTACGCAGACGACATCCTCCTATATATGCCATTCACAATTGAACACCCAGTATTCTCCCCAATAATCAACTGTTTTGAAGCTGTAGCCGAATGGTTGCTATCTCAAAACCTTCGGATTAACCACAACAAAACTGACGTTCTTTTTGTCACAAGGAACCGTAAGTTCATACCTCCTCCATCACTTCTCGTCAACAACATAGAGTTGAAATCAAAAGCCACCATCCGTTACCTCGGCATTACATTGGATCAGCACTTGGATATGACAACGCATGTCAAGAACATCACAAAAACTATATATTATAAGATTAAATCACTACGTCACCTCCGCTCCCTACTTGATCCCACAGACTTCCGAACAACCTTCCAGGCATTAGTCCTCCCACACCTGGATTTTGCCAACATCATCCTTCATGGCCTCCCTCAATCAACTTTGAATCCGCTCCGCCTAGCCATGAATACAGCCGCCAGAGTCCTTTCCGGCTCATCAAGATCTGACTATATAACACCCATCATGAAAGAACTGCATTGGTTGCCATTACATGCCAGAATCCAGTATAAGTCTTTAGTCCTTACTTTCAAGGCACTAAATAACTGCCCCCCTACGCCAATCAGCAAGCTCATCCACGTCACCCTGGAAAACAGAAAAAGGAGAACCACATCAATGAACACCTTAATAGTCCCGAAAATAATAACGAAGTGCACTAAGGCCACCTCCAACAGGGCCTTCTCCTTATTTGCACCTCTAAACTGGAATGCGCTACCTCCCGAAATCCGTGCTATCAAAAACCTAATCCTATTCAGAAAGGCATTGAAATACCACTTGTTTACAAAATACTACCCAGAAGTCAACCTAGACATTAACAAAACTAGCTCCTCAATACAACCTGAAAAGGGCTAGTTGGTCAACCTTCTCTCTAGTCCTATTAGTGAACCACATTGCAACATCCAAACGAGTTTCTTATTACTGTATATAACATTAAGTTAATCTGTACATAGTTCCCCCGGTTGTCCTATTGTTGAAGTTCCCTGTTCAATGTAAAACTCAATGTTACTTGTATGCATTGTAGTATGTTCTTGTTCAATGTACACCGCACTGATTGTAATAGCGCGGTATAAAAGAATTGTTAAATAAATAAATAAATAAATAAATAAATATGGTATTTATAACACAGGTACACTAAAAAAAATTTTTTTTAAACTGCCTCTAATGTTTCGATTGATTTTTACGTTTTTTGGTGCGCTGAATCCAAATCTGGTAACCAATTTGCTCCATCACGTACAGATTTTTTGCTACATTGGGTTAGCAGTTTGAGGTGAACGTTTCAGATTGAGTGCGATCGAGATAAAAGTTTCTTGGATGAATTCTTTATACTAATTGTTTAGTAGTTATTCAAATAAGAATAAAGAAAATTGTAACAAGGCAGCACATAAGAATAATGTCAACAAAACACACTGTGATGGTAGCAAAATTGTCTGCACTTAAAACAGCCACATACATGTGCACAAACATTGAGCATATAAGAGCGAGGTTAGACACAAAGCAAAGCAAAGAAATGTGCAAAAAATGTTGTACAGGTATGTATGTAAGAATAGAAAACGCAAACCGCACCATTGCAATACATGAAGACAAACACCCGATGGTGTGAAAATAAAATTCTAGTAAATGAGATCCGACACTGTGGTAATAACTAGCAAATTTTTATTTCAAAGTTTAGTAAAAACACGATATTTGTCAACACAGTTTAGATTTTAAAGTCATTCTTGGGTCAATCAATCTCCTGGTGGGCCCGTTTCTTCTTCCCCCGAATGCTTCTCTTGGTGCGCTGCTTGGCGTATTTTTCATCTGGGGTTTCCCGCAGCAGCAACCAGCAGAAATCAGCCATCATAGTGGTGTTCCATCTTCCTTGGTACCTTCTCTCTGCGTCCTTGATGTCCTGGTGAAACCTTTCACCTTGTTCTTCACTGTACGCCAAGTTTTCGGGAAAGAAGTTCACATGGGAGTGCAAGAAATGGACTTTCAGGCTCATGTTACAGCCTTGTTCTTTGAAGGCATTGAGCATCCTGGCAACAATATCCTTATAGTTCTCATCCCGCCTGTTCCCCAAGAATTTGAGAACAACATTCTTGAAGGAATCCCAGGCTTCTTTTTCCTTCTCAGACATCGTTTCAGCGAATGCTCCATCTGAAATGAGTTTCCTTATATCAGGGCCAACAAACACTCCTTCCTTTAGCTTTGCTTCAGAAAGTCGGGGGAACTTTGAGCAAAGGTACCGAAAGCACTCACCATCTTTTGGAAGGGACTTGATGAATTGCTTAATGAGACCCAACTTAATGTGGAGAGGAAGAACATTTTTCTCACCGGGTCTCAAATACTCCCAAATTGGCCAGTCTTTTTTCCCCCAGTGTAGGTCGCGGGCCCGGCTCTCCACAAGCAAAGGAAGCAGGGATATTTGGTGAAACCGGATTGCTGCCCTAATAGCATGGATAGAATTTTAAAGTCTCCACAAATCATCCACTTATGCTCATCATAACGAATCTTCTGAAGAATCAGGGCCAAATTCTCGTATTTTTCTTGGAGAATAACAGAGTGAGCAATAGGAACTGAAGCGAATGTGTTGCCATTATGAAGAAGAACACCTTTTATGCTGTCTTTTGACGAATCAATGAACAGCCGCCATTCAGCAGGATCATACTTGAGTTTAAACTTTTCCATCACTCCGTATATATCGTTGCAAAATACCAAATCTTCCTCTTTGCTGAAATACTTCAAAAATTGTGTCTCGCGGTTGCGGTACCAATAAAAAGTTGTTCCTGGTGACAATAGATTTTTCTGTTTAAGCCGAGAACCTAGCAGTTGGGCAGCATCTTTTGGGAGTCCTAAATCCCGGACTAAATCATTCAATTCAGCTTGAGAGAAAAGTTCAGGTTTCGGATCTGGTTCAGTTTCAAACTCGGAAGTACTGGACTCATCGGGAAAAGCCATCTGATGAGTCTCATCATGATCAGAACCGTCCACACAAATATGATCCAAAGATTTTGGTGGTTCAGGCACAGGTACTTCGTTGCTATGAGGCATAGGCCTAAATGCTGAGGGAAGGTTGGGGTAACTTATTACATTCTTATTTTTTAAGTTGTATCCCTTCACAATGCAAGAGCAAAAATAGCAGTCACTGCTGTGGTCTCTTTGTTCACGCCACATCATAGGTATTCCGAAACGAAATGCTTGTTTTTTACCTTTCATCCATAAGTGTAGATCTTCCTCACATGTCTTGCACACTTTGTGAGGAGCCCACGGTTTGTCTTGATCGCCTAACTTCAAACCGAAATAGGCGAAATATACTTTTTAAATAAATGCAGAAATGTTCCTCTGCCGCTTTTTCACGGTATATTCCCCACAAATAAAACAAAAACTGTCCGGAGAGTTGACGCAACCTCTGGCTCTGTGAGCCATCACAAATACACAGCACTGCAAACTACAACTGTAGTGAACCACTTCGGAATAAAGCTGGATTACGACTGAGCAAACAAAAGGTAATAATGAACTTGCAAGAAACTGAAATTTGACAGGAACGTTCATGTCGCAACCACCGTCTTTGAGCGAGCGAACGAGGCGAGGCGAACAGGAAAGAACATGCGCCAGCGCGAGTACTGGATTTAACCCCCCGCCTCCCAATTGTCCTGTTAATGTATAAAATGAATACAAAACACTCTAAAATATCATGAGGGAGTGTTTCTAGTTAGTTAACCATTACAACCTCTATTTTGGGCCAAGAAAATAAACTGCAGTCGGCTAAAAAGAAATTATGTGAACATTCCTTATATGGGTAAGAAATCTAATTTTGCAAGAAAACGTGACGTGATGGAACATTTTGGCTATTTTTCCTGGATTCAGCACCCCAAAATCTATAGGAATCAGTTGCAAAACTGGAGGCAGTTTTTTGGTAGTGTACCTGTGTAATCCATGATTTTACCCATTGGAATTAGTTCCAAAGAAATCCGGGACTGGCTTAAAATCTCACTCCTGGAACTGGATAACTAGGCAACTCTGATTTTTCTCTGATGGATGCCCATATCAAAATGGTGCTAACTGACCGCCTGGTGGCATATGTTTGTAGTACTTAGTTCATACATTTCCAGTAGTAGTTCAAGGTAAGTTAGAATAGATATTTTCTTGTCCCCAGAGGACTCACAATCTAACTTTGTACCTGAAACAATGGAGGGCAAAGCAATTTGCCCAATGTTACCAGAAGTGCCCGGAGAATTCAAATCTTAGTCTCTTTGTTTAGCAGGCCACTTTTCTAACCATAGGCTGTTCCTCTGTGATACTACCACTAGGAATTAGTTGGCACCCACCAGGCAGTCACCAGGGAAGGATCAAGCGAGGAATGTTCCTGCTCTTATCACTCCTAGACTCCTTTGGGCAATGCCTGGTGCCATGTAGACACCAAAGAGGTGGGTCAATGGGCCAGCCCTTTTATTTTGGGAAAGGGAAGGGGTTTGGAGAGCAGGAAAAGGGTTAAAACATTTTAGTGCTGTGTGGTGATTTTTAGGAAGGGTTGTAGGACCCACTTGGCCACTAGAGAGTTGATCAAGGGGGCTTCCAATTCAAGCCAGTGGATCCTTTAATTTGTCCATGCTGCCACATGAAGGGCACAATTTTTGCAGCTCTTGAAAACAATAACTACAGCTTTTGAGCCATAGTTATTTTTTTCAGCAAAAATGGGACCATGAAGCCTCTTTTGTGCACTTGTTTTTTTGTATTAATGAGTTACTTTGTATGATTTGTATTGCAACACTTCATTAATGCAAAATTTCCATTAACTTTATAGTGAAGCAGGCTTTCCATTAAAGTGTAATACTGCTTTTATTTAGCAACTTGACCCCTAAGAGCAGTACCACAGGACTACCACTGGAGATAAGGGCTGCTATTTTGGACCTTGGGCAGCAATGGTGCAGAACCATCCAGGGATCACTCCCCTCCAGCCATTAGACCAGCAAGGAAATCCCCAGTAAGTGTTGGAAGAATTGGGAGAAGTAGAAGGAAAATCAGCTGCTCTTCAGGGAGTGAGGGAAGGAAGTTGTGCTAGCACTGATCCGGAAGAGAGGCTAGGGTCGTGATGTTGGTACTAATCAGGAGGAGGGAGGGTTGGGATGCTGATGCTGATTGGGATGGGCTGGTTGGGATTCTGATGTTGATCAGGAGGGGCAAAGTTGTTTGGCATGCTCATCATCTGTTTGTTTCTTTTTAACAGGGCATCATAATTCCAGGCCGATGCACCTTTTCTTAGAAACATAGAAACATGACGGCAGAAAAAGACCATATGGCCTATCTAGTCTGTCCTTCCATATCAAGTACTATAGTCTCTTCTTGAGAAGGCATTAAACATGCCTTGGCTATCATTAGCTGAGACAGCTAGCATATGATAAAGTCTCATGCGCTCTGTGTAAGTCCATGCACCTTCTCTGCACATATCCTATCCATTTTCCGCCCTGGCATGGGATTTTTAGCTATGCTGGCTGTTTGGGCATTTGGTAGCCATTACTGTAGGCCCACAGGATCTAGCTCAAGCCCTATCTGGACAGTACCTTGTATTATAGAACATGCTGTATTATAGCGCACACTGTACATAGCCCACCCTAATCTAGAATCTCCCTCCTCACACGCACTTCACATCACTGCCCCCACTGCATGAACTCCCCCCCCGCACACTATTCCTCCTGCATGATCCCCCCCCGCACACTATTCCTCCTACACTGCATGACCCCCCCAGCACTTCATCTGATTGCATTGTTGTGACACCGCCTTGATTTTTATGATAAGACGGTTTAGAAATACTTTTAAATAAATAAATAAATAAACAGTATTGTGATAAGGAAGCTTATCATAGCTCAGGAAGGAGCTATAGAAAAGGTGAAGTGACTCTGAACAAGCAACCTGTCAGTTCTGGTAGAAATAAGAAAACAGAATTTTCCCATAAAAGACTACCAGTCCCAGAATGCACCAGGTTTCCAACAGCCATTAGAGGAGCTGAAGTGGGGAAACGTGTGTTCAATCAGGAGGGCTATGAGGTAATCCCTAAGCACTCATCTCAAAGGGCAGGGCCTGATTCAGCACAGCTGCGCTGTGTTAGGGAGGAGCACTCATCAAGGCAGAATAAAGGTAGAGTTTATTCTACAGAGAATTATCCTCAGGATCATCATCATCTTCATGATCAACTTGGATATCCAGAGAATTATCCTCAGTTTCATCTGAAGGATCATCAGAAGCAGAAGCCAAACCGGACGGACAGAGAGGGCAAGAAACCCTTTGGAAGAAAGAAGAGAAAAGCCTTTGAGAGGTCTAGAGGAGTCAGTAGCAGTACGTATACTGGGAGGCATTCCAAGGGCCAGCATACACCATTGGACTGGGGAAAGCCAGAGGAATGGTGCTGCAGAGCTAGGAATCTCCAGACGGTACCTGTGAGGGAGACGGCTGCACGTGGAAGGGACCCTAAGACCCGTGCCGGAAGGTATGTGAAGAGAGATCCAGTGTCCAGGGATCTGGATTGGAAGGCTGGACATAAGAACTGGACTACATACTGGCCAGGCTATATAGAGAGGAACTCTAACAGCAATGGAAGCTCAGGTATGAACACTGATCTATGCCCTAGCTATAACCCTGAAAGACAGCAGGGAAACAAGTATTCTCCTGAAAGTGCTCCATTGGGAGATTCATCTGTGCCAATCCATGATATTGAACCCATGCTTGTTGAAGAAGAGGGGGTGATAGCAGATGAAGAATGTGTTTACATGGACTGCTCTCTGTCTAAACTCCTTTGGTGATTTTCTGTTATAAAGTACAGCAACCATCACAAAGAAATACAAACTTGTTCTTTAATCTACTCAGAAAAACTCCTGAGTAGGATTTTTAGCCACGCAGTATAAAGCAAGCCCGCTAAGGGGTTTCAGCTGGATAACTGCTAGCAATTGAGCCTTACCTAATTGCTTGTGAGCTCTGAGAGAATCACTTCTGAATCTATGTGGGAAGATATAAGAAGTTATCCTGAAAAGAACAGTTTTTCCTTTCTTTGTGGATTTTGTTTGCTGTTTGATACATTGCTAAGAGAATATTAGCTAAAGCCTACAGAAAAGACCAGTTTGTTGCCAACCAGGTCTTATTTCTTTTGCTTTGATTGCCTGACAAGTTCAAATGTTGTTTTCTTGATTTTGTTTTTCCAAGTTTAACACTGAAAGCAAGTAACCTGATTTATGTGCTACCAAGCATATCTGTGTTGGGAGAAATAACCCCATAAATAAATATCTTATTGGCTTTACACTTGAGCACAACTAAATTATTGTGAGCAGCTGTGGCGGGTGTGAATGGACTGCATTGCCCACAATCCCTTGCGAATCATATTGACATATGCACTTGCCAAGACTGTGAACATTCTCACCCAGGCAGCCGTCTGACAGTATCAGTGTGCAATAAATCTCATGTGACTTGCTTATTAGTAAACATGCCTCTAAGTATCTCAGAGAACACGTTTTCTGCAAAACTGTAAAGGAGGAAAACACCTGAGAAGAAATCTGAGGAATCAAAGAAAGAACTGATATAATTTGGATCCCTAGGGCAGTGACAAACTGTTCTAGGGACACTGAATTAGGAATTAGGAAACTAAGGGCCCTATTTGCTAATATGTGTTAATCAGTTAACATGCACTAATAAACAATAATGTGCATTAATTAGAGCTAAGTGCTTAGTTGGTAAATAATGAGAATTACATTATTTAACATGTATTAAACAGCATTAATGTGCATCAGCTGGTTAATGTATGTTATGAAATAGGGCCCTTGGTCACCAAGCCTAGATATTTTAGCATTTTATATACATGTAACTGGGTCATGTTGAGAAAAAAAGAGGACATATATTTAAAACATTTAAATAGATTATTTAAGCTTTCACACGATAGAATATCCATGTATCACTTAAATGTATTATCTATATACAGTCATAAAAGGGGTCTGTCTATTAAACCATGATAGGCTTTTGCAGCTAATGTGGTCCATTAGTGCAAATAATACTACATTAGCTGCAGAAGCCATGTGTGATCTGTTGGGGGCATGCACAGCACTGTGAAAATGCAGAGATTGTGTCATGGCAGCACAGTGGATGCAGCTAATGCCAACCATTGAGGTATGTTCATTGCACCTGTGATGTCTGCAAAACCAGCCGTTATCATGCGCTGCTGACACTTGCAGCAACTGTTCATTGCAGACGTGCCCACTTTCTGCTCACACGCATCACACTCAAGTGACAAACACATGATATGCAGATAGCACAGGAAATATACAGTAGCCCTGAGTTAGCTATCAGCGCGGTGCACTTTACCTGCACTATTGGCGCATGAGCAGCTAACTCACCTTAGTATACAGACCCCAAACACTCTAGTCCTGATTTCTTTCAAGAGGAATGATATTCTTAGCTACAAAAGCTGCTCCACTCCCTTATCTCTATTTTAATTATTTTGCTTTATATATAGAATGTTGTTCCACCAATCACAGTATTCTAATGGGGTCATTCTGGAACACAAATAAGGGGTTTATACGTACAGCAGTGGCTATTTTGTGCCAAAAACATTTCCAACCATATTCTGAAACACTGCTGTCATGCAGGTCCAGCATAGGGATCTTAGACCATGCTCAGAAGAGGCAGAACAGGGGTGTGGTCAGCCATAGAGACGTATAAAAGAGTATTCAGGAAAGACCCGTGTACGAATTAAGTGTTTTCCGGAAATGTCCGTTATTCCGGCTGAAACATGGAATAAGGGCCAGGACTTAGAAAAAATTCTGCTCTTCTCTGCAATGTACCCATATTGAAGAATGGGGGCTCTGGTATGCTCATCCGCAATGCAAGGGGGACATGAAAGCCTGGCCAGTATCTCTCCCATTGCTCTTTCAGTGTTTGTCCTGATGGATCCTCCTCTACTGCTATCACACTCTCAGTTGGTGTACCCCAAGGATCTGTCTTGGGTCCACTCCTTTTCTCTCTGTATACCCAGTTCCTTGGTACACTCATCTCTTCCCATGGATTTCAGTATCATCTTTATGTTGATGACTGCCATATCTATCTTTCTACACCTGAAATCTCTTCAGCAATCCAGGCCAGGATTTCGGCCTGCCTTTCTGACATTGCTACTTGGATGCTTCACCGCCACTTGAAATTGAACATTGCCAAAACTGAGCTTTTTATTTTTCCCTCTAAACCCTCCTCTTCCCCTCTTCCTGTCTCAGTCTCTGTGGATAAGTCTCTACTCCTCCCTGTCTCCTCAGCTTGCAACCTTGGAGTCATCTTTGACTCTTCTCTCTCCTTCTCCACACACAGCCAAACAATAGCTAAAACCTGCCGTTTCTTTCTCTACAACATCAACAAAATTTGCCCATTCCTTTCTGAACATACTACTGAGACACAAATCTACTCCTTAGTCACTTCCTGTCTAGACTATTGTAACCTACTCCTTGCTGGTCTCCCTCTAAATCATCTCTCTCCCCTTCGTTCTGTTCAACACTCTGCTGCATGGCTAATCTTCTGCCAGCCACATCATGCTCATATTACCCCTCTTCTCTAGTCACTTCATTGGCTTCTCATCATTTTCTGCATCCAGTTCAAACTCCTCCTGCTGAACTATAAGTGCATTCACTCTGCAGCTCCTCATTACCTTTCCTCTCTTGCCTCTCCCTATATTCCTCCTCCGGAACTCCACTCTTCTGGCAAATCACTTCTATCTGTTCTCTTTTCTTCTTTGCTTACTCCAGACTTCGCTCCTTTCAACTTGCTTTTCCTTATGCCTAGAAAAATCTACCTGAGTCTGTATGTCAAATCTGATCCTTTTCAAATCTAGGCTGAAAACTCACCTCTTCGCTGCCACATTTGGATCTTGACTCACCTGATCTCCTTTGTGTTTCCTTACTATTCCCCCTAGATGTATCCCATGTCTACAGCTATTGTGTTGTCTGTCTTGACTAGCTTGTAAGGTCTGATGAACAGGGGCCGTCTTTTACGTGTGTCTGTGCAGCATTGTATACGTCTTGTAGCACTATACCTTATTACTGACAGAGATTTGTTTATGACAACTAGCCATAGGGAATCTATGCTGATTCCTTCTGGAATATTTTTCATAGAGTACTCTAATGAGAACTGATATTGTTGGCAGTGTGATAGGGCAGCCATACCTCTGTTGTGCCAGGCACTGGGAGACATGACTGATGTTGTGCCAGCATTCCACAGATTGTACCATGAGGCCTACATCCCTACCCAGGCCTGGATCAATGAGAGCTGTGAGAGTGGTGATATATCTGGAGTCTGGCTGCTTGGTGTGAAGGCAAAGGTCTGACCAGTGGAGCAATGCCACAAAGCAGACTCTGGGAAGGCAGACAGGGTTGCCCCACAGATAGCAGATGTATACAGACTGACATACACCACAATGGGACAGGTGCAACTGCTGTGAGAAATGCCAATATCCAGATAGATGGGCCTCAGATGCCATAGTCAAAAGGCCAAACTACTACTACTACTACTGATAATTTGTATGGCACTACAAGGCATACGCAGCACTGCACAGACACACATAAAAGATAGTCCCTGCTAAGCGGAGCTTACAGTATAGTCAAGACAGACAACACAGTAGCTGTGGACAGGAAACAATCAAGGGACAGTAAACACAAGGGAACTTAGGAAGATCAGATCCAACAGTGGCAATGAAGTTGTTAGTGCTCAGTCTGGATTTGAGAGGTGCCAGAGACAAAGCTTGTCATACAGACTCAGGTAGCTTGTTCCAGGCATGAGGAGCAGTAGGGTGAAAGGAGTGACATCTGGATTTGGCAGTAGAAGAGAAAGGCACAGATAGAAGCAATCTGCCAGAGGAGCAGAGATCTTGAGGAGGGGTGTAAAGAGAAATAAAAGGGAAATGATAGTGTGCAGCAGCAGAATGAGTGCATTTACAAGTCATAGGCATGAAAAGGGCAAACATTTTTTGCTCAGCAATAATATGCATCCTTTGGGGAACTGCTATGTTAGTTCCGGGTCTTGTGCACTTAGTAAGGGTAGATCCCTAGCAATTTAAGGCGTGTTTGTAGAGATGACCAAGGCAGGAATCACTGGGGCCGGTTTCTAATAAATTGTACCAATTCATCCAAGTTATGTCCTGACATACATGTTCCTATTTACATTTTTGTATTCCATATTGGGATGCACTTGGATCACCTAGTACTTTTGAGGGCAGGAGGAGATCTGGTATATGGTCTAGGTTGCAGCAGCTCTCATTTCTCATTGGTATTTATGTCTAGTGTGCATCAGCAAATTACTGTTTGTGATGAGAAGCTTAGGAGATGCATGTTTTTTCCAAGGGGCCTGGCATTCATGGGCACATCGCAGGAACAAGCAGGATCCAAAATGTGTAACTTTTCAGAATAGGGTGGATGTGGAGACACCCATAGTGTTTACCCATATCCAATAATATTGATGGGGACATGTTTCTCCATTATATTGCATGGGCTGTGCCTGCACCTGTGTGCGGACTACACCCCAGATGCATGCATGGGCAGGTGAATAGCACTTGAACGTGCCATGCTGAACACGTTTATCTCCCTGATTCTGGACCTGCGGGCACGTCCAGACCCACAGACGCTGAGTTAGGAACAAACAGGGCCCGTTTTTAATTTAGATGTGTCTATTGGCTGGACGTGCATGTTATGGGATCAGTCTCCACTTGGTTCACATTACACAGAGACATCATAACTGTGTTAAGGATTAGTGAGAGCTGAGGGATAATGATCATGCAATGCAATGTGTGCCTTTGAGTCAGTCCTGACTCCTGGCGACCCAGAAGCTCCTGGGTTTTCTTGGCAGTGTCACCGGAAGTAGATTGCCAGGCCTTTCTTCCGAGGCAATGGAGGGTTAAGTGACTTACATATAGAAAAAATAAAAGGGAATTATCCATTAAAATTTGTCCATGGCCATTTATGAGGTTGGAATGGCCATGAGTGGACAACTGAGAATGACAATGCATTCTTAAAAATAATCACAGTATATTGATAGTAAATTCTCATAAATTCTTACAAAATAATGTGAACTCCTTGAGGCCTTGCTAATATAATTTCATGACTTAGCTGGAGGAGTGGTGAAATCAAATTTTTAGGGATGGTATTTTTTCAATTATTTAAAAGGATAAGCATTATAACTGGTATATTTATGTTTAATGCAAGGACTACCTCTTTGTTACCTCATTTACATTTCCAATTTTCCTGATTAGTCCTTACAGATATGTACTCTTGCAACAGCCTTCCTCCCCGGGAAATAAAACATCACCCCAATTCTTTAAACTAAAATTAATGTTTTGCTAAGAAATAGCAGTCATGGACGAGTCTCAAAAATATTTATTGGCTTCTTTTCTGAGAAACAAGAATATATTGTTAAAGCTAATGAAGGATTGTACAAAAACAAATTTTGAATAAAAGTAAAACTTCATGATTAAAATGTAAATGAGAAGGCAAAATGCCCAGTACTATTCTTCTCCAGCTAGATAATATATCTTGCTTTCTATAGATAGCATTAATGATGATTTTTGGCGGATCTAGACATGCTGAATATCTCTGTTTTAATGGGAACACCTTGTAACCAGACTCAAGTTCTTTTTACTTACATTCTTAAGGGAGCTGAAATCTTTGGCTATACATTGTTGCAGTAGTAACTATGTCAAGAAAGACTGAAGAGGATATCAATAAGGAGAAAATCTACAGGTATTGGTAATTGAAGGGTCATGGAGTTCTAACTCAGTAAAGGTTTATTTTAATTGAAATGAAAGCCCAAAGGGGCAGAAGACAAAAGTCAGGTCAAAAACATCTCCACTTGGATTGTATGATATGGACATATCAAATTATTTAATAAAATGCTTTATTAAGCTCTGAAGGACAAATAGTATCTGACAAAAAAAGTACAAATAATTATCACAGCCTATACATACTTATTCAGATCACACAAAAAGACTAGTCACTTAGGGGTATGTTTACTAAACTGCGGTAATGTTATTCGCGTTAGGTTCTGCGGTAGAGGTAGAGATACCCATATAAAGGTGTGGGTGTTGCATCGTTACAGCAAGCTGTAGCAACTAACGAGCATTACAAGGTGCCTTAGACTAACGAGCGTTACAAGGTGCCTTGTAAGGCACCTTACAAGGAACATTACAAAGCGCCTTGTATGGTGCCTAGTAAGGTGGCTTATAAGGTGCCCAGTAAGGTGCCTAGTAAGGTGCCTTATAAGGTACCCAGTAAAATGCCTTCTAAGGTGCCTTATAAGGGGCTTAGTAAAGTGCCTTGTAAGGTGCCTAGTAAGGTGCTTTGTATGGTGCCTAGTAAGGTGCCTTATAAGGTGCCTAGTAAAGTGCCTTATAAGGTGCCTAGTAAAGTGCCTTGTAAGGTACCCTATAATGTGCCTAGTAAAGCGCCTTGTATGGTGCCTAGTAAGGTGCCTTATAAGGTGCCCAGTAAGGTGCCTAGTAAAGTGCCTTATAAGGTGCCCTATAAGGTGTCTAGTAAAGTGCCTTCTAAGGCACCACGTAAGGCGCCCTATAGGGCCTCTTAGGCAAAGTGCCTTATTAGGCACCCCTAGACAAGGCACCGCAGAAGGCACCCTGGGCTATGGAACCATAGGTCAAGGTGGCCTAACAAGGTTATGGTGCCCTAGGTTAGTGTGCCCTAGGGGCTGCAAGGTGCCTCAGGATGACATGCATGACCTGTGTGGAACAGAGATAGATGTAGCCCTAAAACTAGATAGAGCACTCAGGAAAAGCAATGAACAGGTGAGCGAAGGAGGGAGAGCTGGGTGCCGCTGGACCCGCCATATCTGCGGGCATCCCATGTGGCTGCCAGTACTGATGACAAACATGGTGGGGGCAGCTGTACCACAGCACAGGGTGTTGGTAATGTAAAGTACTGGAAAGACAGTTGGTGGCAGACGATGGGAATACGTGTCCCCCAGTGGGGGCAGAGGTGGCAGGATAGTTACAATGATGGGTGGACAGAGGAGTGGTGTTGCCATGCAGATCAGGCACAGGCGAGGCAAACATGAAGAGGGGCAATGCAGGAAAGGGTAGCAGTGCAGGATATGGGGTGGCAGTCTGCACAGGCAGTCCGGATTCTACTCAGCTGACAGACGCAAATAGCCAGACCAGAGGACTGTCACCCACTGTGGTGAGTCTCTTATGACTATAAGAACATAAAATATGTCATACTGGGTCAGACCAAGGTCCATAAAGCCCAGCATCCTGTTTCCAACAGTGGCCAATCTAGGTCATACGTACCTAGCAGTTTCCCCAAAAGACACAGGTTCCACAATGCTTGTATTGGGTCAAGCATTGATATCCTGGGCTGGCAGCACATATCTGCAAAAAGATGAGTGTTAGAGGCATGCAGGGTATATGAGTTGGGCATGCATGGGGGGGGGGGAGGAATCAATAGGGGATCAAACCCATGGACACATTTTCGAGGGTCATTGTACGAACCAGTGGGCTATACCTCTATGGCCTGCTGTACAGCAGTGCCTGGGTACAGAGGGACTGCAGGTCACCGCATGGACCATCTGCTCTGTGTGCCAGGTTAGGGTAACCGCACCAGCACCCATGATGCATTGCACATGAGGAACAGGGGTCTACATCAGGTAATCAAATGGGGTCTGCACCTCTCTGTTACCACATTCTGGTAAGATGAACTGCCGTGCGAGATACTGGCACAGAGTAGTTACAGACCATGCCATTTTGCAGGTTCTGTATTCACCCTGAGGGTAAGGATGGCTGCCCAGCACTAGGTCCACGGTACATGTGATGCTACATATAGGTCCTACTGCACATCCCCATCACTAGCAGTATGTGGCAGGTGTCCCAGGCAGTGCGCCAAAGGCACCTCTGTACCCATCTGTGTTACACAGTTGCAGGTGTCCCCCTGAGACCACCCAGATCTGTGTGTGCCCAGTGTTAAGGTCTGGCTTCCATAGCTGCCTGTTATCAGGTCAGAGGGGTGTGTATCATGTCCCCCTACTGCTTGGGGTACTATACACTATGTGCCCCCAAGGGCCCCATAGCACCCATCTTGTAGGTGGGGGTGTGGAGGAACAGATGCCTGAGACCACGGGACTGGCTGTGGGACCAGCAAGCCCATTCCTGATGGCTAGGAATATCCCTCTAGGGCTAGTGGCCATAAGACATATCCTGTGACTGGAGCATCAGCAGAACAGCATTAATGCCATCTGAATCCTCACTTGCCACATACCACAGTCTGCCATGCATCATCAGACAACACTGTCTGACTGCACCAGCATACACAGTGTTCTCACCATGCACAGACTGAGGACATGCCACAGGCCAGTCTGTGGCATATGATCAGTGAGAAAACATGTGCATCCAGACATAGGCTGGCTGGCCACCCACACCCACATATACACCAAGCAGTTATGTCAGTGATTGAGCCCCAGAACTGGGGGGGTCACCCAGATATCACTGGAGGCAGATAATATAGATGACTATGTGGGAACCCGGACATTCCATGGTCACTGTTACATCAGGGTGAGATTGCCCTCCCAGCAAGACATGATTTAGCCACCCTGTCCATGCAGGTGGGGTTCGAAAACTAACGTGTACCAGACATTGGACTACTCGCTGTGCAGATGCAGCCTGCCCAATTTGCCCTATCTAGCCAATACCCAAACTACCTTGCTCCTCATTATGCACATTCACAGGCTGATGCTGGTAACAGTTAGACAATGTGGGCCGGTGGGGGGGGAGGTTTGCAGCCGCACACCTATGGATAGACATACACACACACAAACACTCTCCTAATGCAGCACTGTGCAATGGTAGGGGTGTTTGGCAACCCCAGCTGCCACACTGCCAACATTTCTGGACTGCTTAAATATAGTATTTACAATGCACTCCGATTTTAACCAATTGTAGCTAAATCTATTTATGCTTATTTTTTTTATTTTTTTTTAACTTTTATTTATAAGATTTTCTTGAATACAACACAATCATTAAGAAATGAATAATACGGGGGGGCGGAGTTAGCCGCATTTCAAAATGGACGCATAGATTGATTGCTCCCTCCTAGCACTGAAGAATCCGGAGCCCTCGCTGACAACGGGCGCCTTAAAACGCAGCCCAGAGTTGCCACAGCCTGTGGGGAGATGGCTACACTAAAACCGGCCAAACTAGAGTTCCAGCAGGCGGCGGGACAGTCGAATAAACGTGCGAAACAAGACCTGTCGTCTCCGGTGAAGATGGCGCCTGACAAAACTCCGGTTGAAGGTGTGCGGGAGATCCTGCAGGAGCTTCGGGCTGTAAAAGACCTCATCACTACCAATTCAGGTACGCTAGCAGTGGTCCAAGAAGACCTGCGAGAGGTTAAGGACCGACTCGGCAGCATGGCCCAGCGTATAACAGAGCTCGAGGCTGAAGTTAGCCGACAGTCTGCCCTAACAGTGCAACTAGACCCGCTCGCACAGAGAGTCGCGGCGTTAGAAATATCGGCAGAGGACCAAGCTAACAGGGCTAGGAGAAGCAACGTAAGAGTGGTAGGGGTCCCTGAAGGCCGGGAAGGATCGGACCCCATAACATACTTGGAGAAGCTGATTCCTGAGATGCTGGGTCTAATTTTCGAACGGCCTCTGGAATTAGAGAGGGCCCATCGCGTGCCGTCCCACCCTTCTTCACAAAATCGGCGGCCGCGACCGTTCATTATAAAGGTCTTGCGGTACCAACACGTGTTGCAGATCATGGAGGCAGCCAGACGGCGGCAAAATCTACAACCGGATGGGCATCGCATTTCATTCTTCCCTGATTTGAGTAAACGGACAGCCCAGCGTCGGAAGGATCTTCTAGCCTGTAGGCCACTACTTCAGCAAGTACAAGCGCGCTTTGGGCTCCTCTACCCAGCAAACATGCGAGTGACCCTCAATAACCGAACTCACACTTTCACGGAGGGTCATCTGCTCCGCGCCTTTCTCCAGGACCATGCCAAGATGGAGGTCGGGCAATAGAGCTCATCGGACTTTTCATTCTGGTAACGCAACCATAGTCAGAACTCCCGGTTGGTACAGTTAAAAAAATAAAAAAGAATGCCGACAAGGGAGCTGGCGTATTACCAATGTTTTGTAATGCATATCTCTGTTTTTTCTAATGTGTAGTTAACTCGTGAGATGTAAAGCTTCGAAGTGAAGGAGTGATTGATGGACGACTTAGTGTCCATAACTGTTGTATGCTTAGAATATACGTCAGATAGATGCTAGTGTCATCTCTCCCAGGTCCTGTAAGTTAACTTATCTGCTATCACAGGGCAATGTTGTACCTTATCCTAAGTGCTGGGAGGGAGTTGGAGGGGCTAAGATGGGCGGTGGGGATTTCGCCATACAAGTTGGCCTAGGATGTGGCTTATTACAGTTAGGAAATAGGTATGCTAGTTATAACATATTTGATACCCTGTCCCAGGGGCAGCTGACCATGATCGCCCTCCTCCCATCCCATCGCAAGGTCACAGATGGCTAGCAGCCGACTGAGGGTTTTGTCCCTAAACGTCAAAGGTATTTCCCTGCCGGCTAAAAGAAAGAAAATCCTACTTTATTGTAAACAGCAGAATGCAGATGTGGTATATCTACAAGAAACCCACCTGTCGCAGACGGAGTCTCTGAAAGTGACAGATAAGACCTATCAGAACGTCCTTTCGGCGGCCGCCCTTAAAAGAAAAGGAGGGGTAATTATATTGGTTCGGAAAACTCTCCGAATGGAAGTTAGGAAGACCAACGTGGACCCTGCAGGCCGATGGGCCAAGGTGACAGCATTATTGAAGGGGGATCTTTACACTTTCATGGCAGTGTATGGTCCCAACGCTGATGACCCTCTCTTCTTCAATCAAGTCACTCAGGAGCTCATAGATTCCGGATCTACAAGTATTGTTCTAGGGGGGGATTTCAATCTCATACCTGACCCTCTCCTAGACAGAACCCCCTACAAACCGCAGCATAAACCACACTCTGCTATTGCGCTACAAAACATGAAGGAACTTCTCGGGCTGTTGGACCCCTGGAGGATACTGTCCCCAAACAGTAAAGAGTACTCTTTCTACTCTCTACCTCATAACTCACAAACTCGTATCGACTACTATCTCATTTCCAAGACGCTGCTGCCTATGGTGGTTGATGCCACCATGCTTCCCAGAGCAATTTCTGATCATTCAGCGATCCTGTTGGATCTTAGTGCAGGCCCCGCGAAGACATCCCAGGGGCGTTTTTTCTTTGAGAAACGCTGGTTGGCGGACGACGATTTTCTTAAAATTATGAAGGGTGCCATTGCAGAATACTTTGCTGCCAATCACTTCGGAGACACCCCCACATGGGCCTGGTGGGAGGCCTTTAAAGCTTATACACGAGGACGAATGACCTCCTATAAGATTAGCAAACATAAGGCAGAGGCATTGAGAAGGAAGGAGTTGGAGTCCGAAATTAGTGCTGGGGAGCGGCTCCTTGCTCGATGGGCAGATCCGACTGTTCTTCTGCGACTTCAGAAGCTACAGTTCCAGTACAATGCACTCTTGCAGGCCGAAGTCAGTGACTTGCTCAGAGTGCAGCAAGGGAAATATTACCATGAAAGTAATAGAGCGAGCTCGTTGCTAGCAAACACGTTAAAGATGAAGAGGGCAGTGACTCGAATTGCGGGGCTAAGGGACGCGGCAGGAGCCCTAAGAACTGCAGATGATGAGATCCTCACAATCTGCGAAGCCTTTTACTCTCGCCTCTATCAATCTGAAGTCGCTGATGATGACGTAGCCTTCTCCAACTTTGTCTCTTCCATTGAAGGTCCCCAGCTTATGGAAGAGCAAAAGCAATTGCTAGCTGCAGAGGTCACATCGAAAGAGCTCCGCCTCGCTCTCAAGCAGCTTGCCAAGGGGAAAGCCAGCGGTCCGGACGGACTCCCTGTGGAATTCTATGAGGCCTTTGCTGAGCAGCTGATACCAGAACTGCTATTATACTACGCTGGTATTAAAGAAGAATGCCCAGCGGTTGGAGCACTTGCAGCGGCCTCAATTGTGATACATCCCAAACCCGGCAGGGACCCAGAACGGGTTGAGAACTACAGACCTATTTCCCTGTTGAATGCGGATTATAAAATCTATGCCAAAGTTCTCGCTAATCGTCTAGCAAAGGTTTTGGGGTCTCTTATCCATCCTGACCAGTGTGGATTCATGACGGGAAGATCTACGGCGGATAATGGTCGCCTGCTAGCCCATGTTCTTTGCAGAGCGCAGCAAATGGAAACTCCAATCGTGGGCCTGGCACTAGATGCAGAGAAAGCATTCGACAGGGTCGAATTCTCCTACTTGCTTCAAACCATGCGATGGATGGGGATCCCGGACAACTTCCTGAAGAGTATCCAAACGTTATATGCCAAGCCGGTAGCCCGGGTGGTGGCGAATAGCACGGCCTCTCGGGAATTTTTGCTCACCAGAGGCACTAGACAAGGCTGCCCGTTATCTCCTCTCTTGTTCAACTTGGCCCTAGAGCCACTGCTTCTTAAAATCCGTCAAGCAATCAATATAAGGGGCATTCCGTTGGAGGGATACCACTGCAAACTATCCGCCTATGCAGATGATCTACTGCTTTTTTTAGAAGTGTCGTCGGTAGATGCCGCCTTGGAGACTATTGACGAATATGCCCAGGTGTCTGGCTACAAGCTAAACTTAGACAAAACCATCAGCATACCGTTAACGACAACCGTATCAGTCGAAGACCTATGTAGATACTCCTTCCAGGTTGAGAATTCATCTTTCAAATATCTGGGAGTGTTATACGGTAAAACTATGGATGACACTGTTCACCTCAACGAGATTCGATGCGCAAAGATTATACAGGAATGCGTGCAAAAGTGGACGCCGTTACACCTGACATGGTGGGGCCGCCTCGAAACCATTAAAATGGTTATTGTCCCCAAGATTACTTACATCCTGGGTATGCTCCCGGTGCTCTTTGACCAAAAATTTTATAAAGTCCTGGAGAAGAAACTGCTCACTTTTCTTTGGGCAAAGAAAACCCCGCGCATCGCCGCTTGGAAACTCAAGCTCTCCAAGAAACAAGGTGGGGTCCATTTTCCGGACTTTTATTGGTTTCACGTAGCAGCAATTACCAAACAAGGCTCTTGGTGGGCGGAGGATGTAGATGCTCCAGGAGACCCATGTTGGCTCATAGTGGAAGCCGCAGAGAGTGACCCTCTTCCCTTGTGTTATCGCATTGGAGCTGCAGCCCCGCGGATACAGACACAGGAAGGTAACGAGATTTTGTATGCCACTCAACGCGCCTTCACTGTGGTATTGCCACTCGTGGGAGATGAGCACGTCTTTACAGAAAGCACGCCGTTATGGCTCAATAAACACTTCAGAATCGCTGGCGCCTGTTTTGCATGGGTCACTTGGATTCGCCATGGTATTCTCTGTCTGGGACATCTTTTGGGTGGACGACGATATAAAACCTTTGCGGAACTGCAGCGAGATTTCCATCTTCCACATAAGTGCTTCTTCCAGTGGGGACAGCTACGGCACTGTTTAAGTAAAGCAGGAGTAGTACCTTTGCTAATGTCTAAGGGACGCCCGCCACATCTTTGGTTCCAAGAATTACGGCAGTGTTCAGGACAGATATCACAGCTGGTAACGCTTCTAAGATCGGCGATTGAACGATGCCCTAAGGGTACACAACTGATATGGGAGCACGAAGCAGGACCCCTGCTTACCCCGGAATGTTGGGCCACCTTCTGGAATTCCCAAATTAGGATATCGAGGTCTGCGTCGTTGACACAGATGCTATTCTTCCTGGCGCATCGTGCTTATCTGACTCCGGTGCGAGTCTCGAAATGGCAAGAGGGTACAGACGATCGCTGCTGGTCGTGTGGTATGGAACCTGGTACCCTTTCACACATGATATATTACTGCCCCCAACTCACAGAATATTGGCAAGGGGTTTGGCAACGGACACAGAAGCTGGTTGGGATTACTACGCCTTTAACCTTCCAGATTGTTGTGTATAAGTCCTTGGCGGATGTGATGGGCCTCCAAAAGCAGCATCATGCCTTGTTTGATCTGCTCCTGAGTTTAGCACTGAAGGCTATCATGAGTCACTGGAAATCTTTCAGTTCTTTGAGCGTAGCCTATTGGTGGAATTTGGTAGGCTATCACCGCTCATGCGAATTCGCCTATGTCCAACAGAACCCCTGCTTCCGTCGATTGCTATACAAATGGGACACCCACATGGCCTAAACGATACGCGAAATTAGCAAACCTAATGATGGAGGAGTGGGCCTCGTGGTCAGCTTCCCCCCCCTCCCTTCTTCCCCTTTTTCCCATCTCCCCTTCCCTTGGGTAACAGATGATGTGCCTTAATAGCTAGCGGGCATGTACCTATCTGTGGTAGTCACGGTTTCTGTATAATACCCCTTTTGACTGTATTGTTGTTTTAATGTTGTATGATATGTTATGAATTGTTAAATAAACATTTCAAAAAAAAAAAAAGAAATGAATAATACAACAATAGTTATCCATAGAATAATTGTAAATCACATAACAAGTAACACATCATGAGAGAGAAGCCAGCTCATAAGATACAGAAATAATATAATTAAGAAAATCAGGAGTTAATACTCCACAATAGGGAGCTAATATAATTAATCCATTCCCTCTCACTATTTCCCCGCATTTTCCTTTTCATTCAAAAAATTAAATAAGGATGAAACCTCAGTAAATACATAAGTTTGCCCCTCGAAAGTTATAATACATCGACATGGAAATTTTAAAAAGAAATTAGCTCCCAATGTCACGACTCTGGTTTTTAAATTCAGAAACTGTTTACGACGTAATTGAGTATGACGGCCGACGTCTGGAAAAACCTGGACTTTAAAACCACAAAAAAGGGCCTCCTTATATCTAAAGTACGCCCTTAAAACTTGCAATTTTATGGACTCAGAACCAAACTGCACCACAAGAGTGGAGCGCTTGGAAATGATGTCTTTTGAATCCTCCAGGAAAGCTGTGAGGTCCTGGCCTACAGAACCGGGGGAAGGCACGGAGCCTCCATCTCCCAGTGGTGTTAGACCAGGGCCTCGCTGCAAATAATACATATGGCTGGTTTCCACATTATCTTGTAGGTGAAGCACCTCAGAAAAGTATTTCTCAAGCAATATTTTTGAAGACAGCAAATGGGTAATAGGGAAATTAAGAAACCGAAGGTTACACACCCTATATTGGTTCTCCAACGCTTCTACGCGATACGATAACAGAGAGGAATCACGAATTAAAGCAATATCAGTTTCTCGAGAAGACTTAAGTTGGGAATCAACAAGTGCAACAGAATTAGATAACATACCCAGTTGCTGATCTACACTTTCCAATTTACATACAACATTTTGTGAAAATTTACATAGTGAAGATACAGTAGAAGTTAATCGACAATCAATATTCTGAATAGCAGCCCATATGTCTTTTAAAGTCACTTCCCCAGAGGGGGGAGCAACAGGTAATGCGTCGGCAGACGGCAAAAATACCGGAAGCGGCATTGGTGTAGAAACTTCAGAGGGGCCATCTAGCAACGTAGATGATAAGGGAGCTTGCGGGAAAGGAGGGGGAGACCGGGACTCAGGGCTTAACGAAGCCCCTTCCGGTGACAGGATGGCAGGCAGTGAGGGAGCTAAGTGTTTGTCCATTGGGCCCATCACCTTACCTCCTTTTCCACTCTCATCCGGCTTGATACCAAGCTTCCCCTTCCTCTTGCCCATAACAGCGAACACAACACTCAATCTCCAGCTCCGATCAACTCTCCTCACGTGCGCCGAAGGGGCGCAAAAGGGGCGTGTCCTGCCCCTTGGATCACGCCCCTTAGACCACGCCACGCAGGCCGCGACACGCGGCCGCGTGTGGGAACCTCTGTGCTTTATGCAGCAGGTAGGGGGGGTCCTCCAGCCCTGGGATCGTCCTCCAAGATGCCTGCCCGATGTTCCGTAGCACCAGACCTCACACTGCACAGCTCCGCTAGAATGGCACAAGCGGCAGCTCCCTCAAGCAGCAGGCTCACTCTCCACTCGAGTACAGGTACCTCTGGGCTTTATGCAGCAGGTAGGGGGGGTCCTCCAGCCCTGGGATCGTCCTCCAAGATGCCTGCCCGATGTTCCGTAGCACCAGACCTCACACTGCACAGCTCCGCTAGAATGGCACAAGCGGCAGCTAACTCAAGCAGCAGGCTCACTCTCCACTCGAGTACAGGTACCTCTGGGCTTTATGCAGCAGGTAGGGGGGATCCTCCAGCCCTGGGATCGTCCTCCAAGATGCCTGCCCGATGTTCCGTAGCACCAGACCTCACACTGCACAGCTCCGCTAGAATGGCACAAGCGGCAGCTCCCTCAAGCAGCAGGCTCACTCTCCACTCGAGTACAGGTATCTCTGGGCTTTATGCAGCAGGTAGGGGGGGTCCTCCAGCCCTGGGATCGTCCTCCAAGATGCCTGCCCGATGTTCCGTAGCACCAGACCTCACACTGCACAGCTCCGCTAGAATGGCACAAGCGGCAGCTCCCTCAAGCAGCAGGCTCACTCTCCCTTCTATTTATGCTTATTACTGAAGAAGCTAAACAATAAATTTGTGCTTAAGGGCAGGTCTCAGACTGATGACTAGCTTGTCTCCCAGAGGAAGGAAGCAAAGTCTGATAGCATCAACGACCTCCCTGTATTTTATCGAAAATATATAGTGCTTCCCAGTAGTGCTCATTCAATTTTTTGATTGATTTGAAATAGCTCTTGTTTGCCATAAAACGATAATTTAAAAATCTGCTTATCTTTAATTGAGGAGTGTGATGTGGTCTGAAAAAATGGTTCCCCAACGCCGATCCTGAGTACTGCTATCGCGTTTCACTCTGCGTTTCTTCAGGGGTAAAATAACCAAGAGTGTAGACCATCCTCAACCAAAGTTAAAAGCCATCTATGGACAAAAACAACACATGAAGAATGCACACATGTCTAAAGCTGACATCGCTACTGATAATATATGCTATATACATCCCCCTACTTTTCTACTAGCCACACTGAAATGTGTAAATTAAACTCATTTCTACTAACCACACTAAAATGACGAAACTTGTAAATGATGCTGCCCATGTGCACAAGGGGGGGCCCGCAGTAATTGTTCCCTCTGATACATGACGGATGCCATGCACTGATTAGTTCACTAACTGCCACTTGTGCATTAGGGGTGCTGAATGGGTGGGGTAAGGGCAAAGAGTGGATGTGGTGCTTACATTACAACACAGAAGGACATATTGAGCACTAACTCTCAATGTTCCCATTAGTGGGGGTTTACCTGATACCACCACAATAGCTGGAGTTCAGTGCACCTGCAGTGACAATGTCATTCATGAGTTAATTCTGAGGAATAGGCTGGCCACACCCCAATGGTTACCACAAAGGCTTTGTACTTAACAAACATTAGTTTCTGCACTAAACATGCTCACCCTGAACGTTCTTGTATACCGTAATTCCTTTTACTGTATATTGGACTCCTATAAGCAATTCTACTCGTAAACAGTCTTCATATTGCCCAAAACCTGGCCTCCAGACTTTTCACAAATATCAATAAATTTGACTACATTACCCCACCTTAAAATCACTCCATTGGCTTCCTTTTCCATTCCAGATACAATTCAAGGTCTGCAACAAGCATTTACAAAGTGGCAGATTCCATATGAGCCAACTAGCTCTGGCGGAAACGTTTAAATCAGGCATGGGGATGATCCGGAGCAAAGTCCACAGCCGCAGGTGCCTGTGGTTCTGGAATCGGCCCATACATGTATTCAGCACGGCACATCTAACATGCTGTTCAGCCAGCCCGTGCACGTATCCAGCGCGAGACCTGTGCATGGATGCAGGCACGGGCCATAGAGTGAAGCGCAGAAACACACCCTGCAAATATTATGGTGAAAAAGTAAATACTGAAATCATTTTGAATGTTCCCACACTCACCATATTCTGGAAAGTCGCATTTTTCTGATCATACCCATCTCCGTGAAATACCCATGGATGCCACTCCTCCTCAGTTAAAATGTGCATTTCCTAAGCAGCGGTTCTCACTGATAAGTGTTTTACTGATGCAAACTAGACATAGTGATTATACATAAATGCTGATGCAAACTAGACCACATATATTAGTCTGTGTCATGTCCAGAACACTGCAGAGTAATCTCAGTGAACTCGAATGTATTATAAGATCAAATAAACATTAACATGTTTATCATGACATACCTTGCATCACATATTACTTGACAATATAACACTGCCTCAGTTATTCTTGCAATGGCCATCTGTAAAAACACTCCTTAAATATGCTATGGACCTTAACCAATCTCACAACAACCTAAACTAATGTTGCAATTCCCCAAAGGATGCATTATATTGCTGAGCAACAAAACTATGCTCCTCTAATGACTATGGCTTTCTGGCTATGGCATATGTTTCCCACATATCTAGGTACTGGCATTTCTCACAGCAGCTCCCTACATATGGCTACCCCTGTCCCATACAATGTCCACTCTTTGTCTTGGCTTATTGCAGTCTGTATACATGGTCTATCTGTGGAGCAACCCTGCCTGCCTTCCCACAGTCTGTATTGCGGCAAGTAGCCATCCTCCAGATATATCACCACTCTTGCAACTTACATACATTCTGGACTGGGTAAGGATGTAGGCCTCATGGCACAATCTGGGGAATGTTGGCCTGGCACAGCTGATGTATGGCTGCCCAATCACACTGGCACCTGGTAACACTGTGGTCATCCGTAAAGTCTAGATACTGGCCAGGTATTCATGTCCTCCCTAAATTGCAGGTCAGCACACCAGATCCTCCTATGCAACCCTCAAATCACACACACACAAATATACTCTCACTTGCAAACATAATACTGCCCAAAAGATGCTCAGAACCTATAAATAAAAGCTGGTATACCATAATAGCATGAAGTCCCAGAATTACAAATATGATCTCCCTTTCTCACTCAAACAAGGTTCTTTTCCAGACTCACTCACATACAATTCTTGTATCAGCATTCCCATTTTCCATAAGACAGAAATTGTTAGTATCCCCTAGATTAGTTCTTTTAGCATAAACAGCAAATTTCAGCATAGCCAAAATAATTACTATTATGCTTCTTAATATTTCTTTAAGAGTAGATATTAATAACTCTTTAGCTTACAAGATTCCATCACCTCTGATTTCTGTTCTTTAGAACTGCATCTTGTGGTATTTTTCCAGACTGCAGTCAGACCAGTTTAAAATGTATTTGTCACAACCTTTATACAATTTGGGGGTTATTCTGAGACACAAATAGTGGGTATGGACATCCAAACTGGACTTCCATCCCCGCTATTCATGCTGGGCAACAGCCCCCGATTAACTTCCCCGTCGGTTGTGCAGGGAAGTTAGTTGGGGGCAGGGAAGAGGTGGCCCGGGGGTAGAGAGTGGGCGGGCAGTGGGCGGTCACCAGCCCTGGACGTACAGAGCTAATTCTAATATCAGCCCTGTAGGTCGAGGGCCTGCGAATTGGCTGGGGAAGTCAAACCACCTACGAGGTGAAATAACTTCCCTGGACGTTGTTTCTTTTAAATTTTGGGGCGCGGAAGGGGCTGGGGTGTGGGCCAGGGTTTCTTCCCCGCAGCCTGACCCTGGCCTTAGGAGGCCAGATCGGTGGTCAGGCTACGAGGGAAAAACCTTAATTGCTGGCAGCTGGCATTGCAGCATTTAAATGGAGCCACAGTGCCATGGCAACAACATGGAGCCATGTCTCCATTTAAATGCCTGACTGAGCTATCCGGGCAGTGCCTGTATATGCAGGCCAGGACTGAATCGCAGTCCCGGCCATGTAGAGGCCTGATCACGATTCTGATCCCATGGGGCTAGACTGGACGTTGTCACGAGGTCAGCCCTCCGCCTAGGGCTAAGAGGGCTGGCCTGCCATGATGTCCTTTAATCAGAAAGTGAGACCACACCTTACTGCTTTCGCAATGCCTCTTGGGAGTTGTAGTCCCTTTTTAGACCTCTGATAAAGGAATAGTTATGAGTCGAGTGTTTAAGGCAAAATGACAAGAAATGTATTCCCCTCACATTAGGACTTAGTGTAGAACAAAATAGGAGAGTGTCCAGGTGTTTGCTTGAGGATTATTTACAACAAAATAAGGTAGCTGCTTTTCACACTCTGGCTCCAAAACGTGCTGTGCCTTTTCTAAGTAACAAAGATGGGAGAACCATACAGCTTCTTCTGTCAAAGTAAAATAACTTATTTTCCTTTGCTGATTAACAGCTCTTTAACTCAAAGACTTAACACAGTGACTCAATATCATCAGCTAAGCAAAGCATGCAATCCATTGGAACTTCAGCTATATCATTAACATTACAGTCCGTTTGCATATCTTCCAGCTCAGAGTTTACTGAGCTTGGCTGCCAGCTGTTACTACTATGTTTAGGGTAACCTCCCTCTGCAAACTTGGGTGTTTCCCCTGTATACAATTCTAGACAGCAAGGGTTTGAAATACCTGTGGCTTTGAAGCTTCTTCTCTGGCTCTCATCTAGTTCCTTCCAGTTATAAGGAAATGCTCTGTAACTCTCCGTTTGTAATTCCTGACTAGAGCCACCCCCTGGCTCTATGTTCCAGGTAGAGCTTCTAAACCTCCCTGCTTTGGTGCTGGGTCTCCACTTGTGAAACTCTGAAGCCTTTCCTCAGGCAATAAGGACTGAAGGGCTCCCTGTTCTCTCTTCCCAGGCTGGTTCCTGGCAACAGGCTGTGCCTTCCGACCTTCTAGTCTGCCAGCTTCTCTCCCAGAACTGCAGGTAGGTTCTTTTCCAAATCTCCAATTCTCTAGGGTTCCTGAGCCTCTCTAACCACGTCTCCCAGGAGCTCTTTCCTCTTGCTCCCTCTCTGGCTTCCTTTCTTGCTTTTCCAGTTGTCCTCGCTGCCCCTCCTTTGCTCCCAACCAGCGTTTATATTTCTGTTGCCTGAGGCTTGGCTCTGCCTTTCTGAACAGGTGTGAGTGATCAAGCTCCAGGCTTGCTGCTACGTCAGAGCTTGGGCATGTCAGCTCAGCTCCTATCTCCCACTGTTTGTCTTTCTCTTGTAAACAGTGAGCTATGTGAGCTGGCTGACTGTCAGTTTTAAAGGTAACCTTTTCCTTTCTTTCTATTTCCATGGGCTCTATAGGGGCTTCTACATCACAACGTACAAAGGGGATAGCCGTGCCGAACAGAATCAGGCCCTTTGAGACGACTTGTAGAACACAGCTGAATATTTTCTAACTACTGGCCTTATTCCACTTCTCCAGCAGGAATAACGGCACATCTGCAGGGAAGTAAAAAAAAAAAATGTACACAAGCCTTTCTTGAATATGCTATATACGCCTCTGTGCAAACCACGCCCCCGTTTCGCCTCTCCCAGTCATGTTCTGAGATACTCGTGCAAGCGCCGTGGACATGTATTTATTTATTTATTTATTTATTTATTTACATTCTCTTATATACCGCGCTATTCTGCATCAGTGCGGTTTACATTGAACAAACTGAAATTACATTGAACAGGGCATTATAACTTGGAGATAACTATTTTACAGGGAACATGGGCTATGGAGGGTTAAGTGGCTTGCCCAAGACCACAAGGAGCACCTATGGGACTAGAAACCCCAGTCCTTCCGGCCCAAGGTTCCTGTCCTCTAGTGGGATTTGAACCACCGACCTTCCGGCCTGAAGTACCTTGCCCCAACCACTAGGCTACTACTAGGCCCTGTGTATCGTAATATGGTTGTAGAGGTTTCCGTGGTATACACATCTCCCATGTACGTGCAAATGGCCTATTAAAGTTTACATACAAATACTCCTCTGTATCTCTCACCACTTATAATTTCGTATAAATCCTCCCACCCCCTCTATGCTAACTGGATTAACTAACTCATTCTTCCTACTGTTTATAACCATTTTTTAGATGTCACCACTGAAACTGCTTTTTCTGGTTATGTATCGGTCCTCTGGAACTCTCTACCTCAATATATAAGGGCAGAGACAATACATATCAAGTTTAAATCCCTCTTGAAAACACATTTTTGTAGACCTTGCTTTGGCACCTGACCTGATGCAGTCCCAGTCGAGAACTGGCCTCTATTTTCTTGTCCATCTCTATTTTGTTTCCTTTTCTTTGAAAATTATAAGTATTTTCTCTTTTATAAACATTAAATTAAATTAAATCACCACAATATTGGCTGAAAGTGAAGACTATCTGAAACATTTGCTTCTCAAGATCAAGGAACATAGTCCTAAAATAGTCCTGAATCTTAACGTAAAGAAGTCAAAGATCCTGACAACTGACAAAAATGGTATGTTCATCATTGATGGAGAAAAAATTTAAATATTTGGCAACTTTAACCTACTTGGATCAACAATCAATAAAGAAGTGACAACCATTCAAGAGATCCGACGACACATTGCTCTTGGCAGAATGGCTAAGAATGATCTAGACAAGATTCTCAAGAGCAGAGTTGACTCTCTCCATAAAAAGATTTGACTTGTCTAAGCCATGGTATTTTCAATAACATCATATGGATAAGCTGGATAGTGAAAAAGATACAGGAAGAAAATTGATGCCTTTGAATTAATTTTGCAGGTGATGAATGCTGTGTATACCATGGACTGCTGAAGAACAAACCAATCAGTACTAGATGAGATGAAATCTAAGCTTTATTAAATTTGATATACCACCACTCATGAGACATACCATGGCAGTGTACAATAAAAATGGCAAAGGTATAGAAACAAAGCAAACACAAGCAGCAATGAACAACAAGATGAGTGACATGGACTGGAGGAAGTCAGAGAGCCTAGGTTACAAAAGCAACACAAAGAGAAGGAAGGACAAGGTCATAGGCCAAGTGCAACTGAGGATGTGGACAGGAGCAGCTGGAAAGAAAGGACAGACCAACTAAGATGCAGCAGAGGGTAAGGCCTGGGTGAAAAGATGGGCCTTAAGTTGTGGGGGGGGGGGGAGAGAGTCCCAGAGGATGGGGGCCATGATACGGAAGGCAAAGGAATGGGCTATTGCGGAACATATGAGGGCTGGGCACCATCAGCAGATTATGCGTCGCAGACTGGAGAGTGTGAGAGTGTGTAGGAAGTGAGAAACCGAGACAAAACAAAAGACTGCCATTATAGAGTCTATGAAAAATAAGAGTAAGTAGCTTATAGGAGACCTGAGAGGCAACTGGTAACCAGTGTTCAGAGAGAAAAAAGGGAGTGAGGCTATCAAACTCAGAAGTACCTTGTACTAACTGAAGATGAGAGATCTGATAGTGGAGGAGACCGGAAGGGAAGGAATTGGCGTAATCCAAGCGGGCAATTACCGAGGAGAGAATCAGGAGGCGGGTAGAGGGAATATCAAGGAACTTATGGATGGAGCGTATTTGCTACTACTTATCCTTTGTATAACACTAAAACAGTTTTAGCCATTTTGGGACATGGAATGGCTATGAAGTGGGTAGGGACTTGCCATCGAATTAACAATCGACCCCATGCACATGCTTTCAAAACAGTGACTGCATCAAATACACATGTAAATACCCATTAATTCACACATATGACTACAATATCTAGATTTATGTGCATAGGCACACGCATAAATCTAGGTGCTACTTATAAAATTACCCTGTTACTGTCCCTTACATGTTCATCTGCTGACTTCAACGTGCATGATATATTTACTTACCTCCTTTGGAATGTTATATCTGGTCCTTGGGAGGGCTACTTCTGGAGAATGTCATGATAATCTAGAAATATTTGGGTTTTAACCACCTTTCACAATATTATAGGTAGATAGGAATGAATGGGTAGTTCTTCATTGTTTTTTTTTTAAATTTAGAAACACAGAAACATGATGGCAGAAAAAGACCACATGACCTATCTAGTTTGTCCTTCCATATCACCCACTACAAAAGTCCCCTTTTCTCCTTTAGAGATCCTCTGTGTTTGTCCCATGCTTTTTTGAATTCAGAAACTGTCCTAATTTGTTTTAATATTATGTATATTGTTTTTAATGTAGCGGCAACCTACTTTTTGGACATCATTTTCAATGGTCATTCTAATCAGGAAAAAGCTATATACTATATAATGGTAATTTTATATAGGTCACAAAATGTATGTGTGCCCCCCCCCAAAAAAAAAAAATGGCTTAGCAAGATATGCACTAGACAGGTTTGTGACAAAGATTTTTGGGCTTGTTTACATTCATCACAATATACCTATTCAGGAAACAAATTAATTTGTGTGTTTGTCCCATTTCTCCTCACTAAATCTATGATGGAAGCTATTTTTCAATGGAACAGTCAGGCTTGCCATCTATTTTCAATTATATTTAGGAGTGTGTAGGCAAAAAAAAAAGTTTTATTCAGTTTCCTTTGTTATTTGCAGGTTTGTTTTATTTTATTTTATGTTCTTATACATTTTCATTTCAGGGAAATTTTGTTAATTGAAAAGGTAGCTGTGGCTTCTGTCAAAATGAGAATATAGTTGAAAGGTTGCAAGAGGTTTTAGACAAATAAAAAACCTAAATGTCTTTTTTTTCACAGAGGCTGGCCTCAAACCAGTAACTTTCAGGTTAGAAGGCAAACATGACTGGATGTGCATATGTATACTTAACAGAATGATGACCATGTAATTTACATGCATATGTATGACTCAAATACCTAGATTTACACATAAACCTAGGTGGCCTGTAATAAAATTATTCCAATTTGTGCACCTGTAGTAAATATTCTTCATAGATTTTTTGAAAACCAGACCTATTAATGGCATTCAAGGACAAAAGCTGACTATCTCTGCTCTAGCTGTACCCTTTTAATCACTTCCATTCCCATATACATAACAGATTTTCCAAACCTGTTCTAGTGACTCTAAGGTTAATTTTTCATGATCTCCACAAGGAATCTACATGACATAAATTTGCATATACTGGATTTCGAATATAAGAGGTGTGACAAAAAAAGAAACGAGATTGTCCCATAAATGTGTTATTACAAAATCTACAGAGAAATTATGCATTGTCCCCTTCAAAGTAATCCCCCCCCCCCCAGAGTTAATGCACTTCTGCATTTGCTTCTGCCACATATGGAAGCACTCGGTAAAGTTCTCCTCCTTGAGGTCCCTCAGCTACCTCGTTACAGTGGCCTTGATCTCTTCTACAGAGGCAAAATGAGTTCCTTTGAGCACAGTCTTCAGCCTGGGGAAGAGCCAGATGTCACACAGTGTGAGATCTGTGGAATAAGGAGGGTGGTCGAGAGCTTTGATCTGTTTGTTGACCAAGAACTGCCTCACACTGAGCACGGTGTGTGCGAACACATTGTCGTTGTGGAGCAGTCACGACTTGTCTCTCCACAGAGCCCGCCTGTTGTGCCGAACTCGGTCATGGAGATGATTGAGGACCTGCTGGTAGAAGTTCTGGTTGACTGTCTGACCCTCAGGCACAAACTTATGATGGACCACGCCCTTCTAGTCGAAGAATGCGATCAGCATGACCTTGATCCTTGACTTGGACATGTGCGCCTTCTTGGGTCTGAGTGACAGTCAAGCCTTCCATGGCAGGCTCTGTCTCTTGCTTTCAGGGTCATACTGGAAGACCCAAGTCTCGTCTCCTGTGATGAATCGGCCAACAAACTCTGGATCTTCTCCAATATTCTCTAGCAAGTCTCGATAAACATTGACTCGGTGCTCCTTCTGGTCACCTGATAAAAGCTTGGGCACAATCTTGGTGCACACCTTCCGCATCCCCAGCTCCTGCACCAAGCTGGTCCACACTGACTCCCTGTTCAGAATGAGCTCCTCAGTTATCATCTGCACCATCAATCTGTGATCACTCCGCACCAGCTGGTTCACTCTGTCAGTGTTCTCAGCCGTCTTTGTTGTGGAAGGCCGTCCTGACTTGGGGTCATCCTCCACCTCCTCATGGCCAGACTTGAAGCATTTGTGCCACTCGAAGATGTGTGGCCTTGACATTGCATCTTCTCCATAAGCCTTTTGGAGAAGTTGGAGACACTCAGCTGGGTCCTTCTCCAACTTAACCAGAAATTTCAAGTTGACTCTTTGCTCCATATTTCTGCCACCTCCAGTTGCATGACCAAGCGATGGAGAAGTGTGTTTTGCTAATTGAACAGGTAATTGGAATAAAGATAAGCAATTTATTTATAAAATAAAGAAAAGGTAACTTGAAAGAAAGTAACTCACTTATTCACCTATAATTAGTTAGAAAAGATAGCTAGAAAGCAGGTGATACACTTATCTACAAACAGCAAGATACAGGAAAATGATACATCACCGACAGAGTCATGAACTTCATCTCATGCCACACTTTGACTAAATGGATCCTGGATTCAGCCAGGCAAAAGAGACTTCTCAGTCTGGAGACTTCCAGGCAATACATGTGTTCGCTCCATGGATGGGATCACTTTTTCTCTTCACTCTGGCTGAAGAAGGCACCCATTTTATCCTGTTGCAAGAGCAACCAGTAATTTTCCATCAGGTGACATACACACAGAATAGGATCAACTGTCCATTAAACATAATCAAGATGCTAGCCAGGCTCCTGAGAATGCTCAAGGGAGGGGCATCTCCCATTCCATGGCTCAGAAGCTCAGAACTCTGGTAGATGATCTCTTTATTTTGTATACATTTGCCAGGTGCAAAGTTCTTCTTATCATGTATACCAGTATCTCTTTGTACTGAGACTCCCTATTAGAAGTTTCACATGGTTGTATAAAAACAGTTATGCAAGAAGATGTTTTTCACCAAATTGTACAGGAATCTCTCTCCCCCATAAAACTGAGGTTCAATTAACCCCTAACTCAGTGATAATGCATAATCAGTAGTCAACTTTAATTCATTTGTACTATACAGTGTGCTACAAAAACATGAAAAAGAAAAACAGAGTGAGAGAGATGAAAAATATTATAGCAGAATAGTGGTGAGATATTGCACAACATAGTGACATAAGCGGTTAGCCAATTGGCATCGAGTCATGGGCGTGGCTGTCACAGTCTCGTTTCTTTTTTGTCACACCTCGTATGGTCATTAGGGATGTAGAAGGACATATTTTTAGCTGATTTTCTGGTCATTTTTGGATTTCATTTTTTATTGATGGTCACTTTCCATTCATTAGAAAGATTGTTATTAATACAAATTTTAAACACTGAATTTTTAAATGCATGCAAATTACCTTATGTCTGTTAATTTGTCGATTAACACACATAGAGCCCAATTCCAGATCATACAGTCTGACCTGAGGACATGTCCAAATCAAAAACGGGCCCTATTTAAACGTGATTCCCACAACCGCGGAGATAGATGACCCGTGGTTTCAGAATCAGGGACATAGATGTTTTTAGCACCGCACAAATATAGCAATATGGAGTATGAGACACAACTATACACAGCAAATAGCTTTGTATGTTCCCATGCTCACTGTATTCTGAAACTGTATTTTGATCCCGCCTATCTCTGCTATATACCCGCGAATGGCCATGCCCCCTGTGAAATGTGCATCTCCTAAGTTGCTCCTCTCACTGACAGTGTTGTGCTGATGAAAATTACACATGAACACTGATGATACATACATGTTGATGCAAACTATACTATGTATATCAGTCTGTCGCATGCCCAGAACACTGAATACATGCCCAAAGGCTGCATTATTGCTCTCTACAAATGTGCATATTTTTAGAGAGCGATAGAGAGATGGTGCTTCTGGGCATGTCTTAGTGCTGTTTGCACTGATGAATGCTCTCATTCTGAGGGTCCCTTATTGGTGACAGGGATATGTTTTGACATTTTTCTATAGAGAACCTGTTTTGATTTATTCTGCATGATCACACTGGCACCTGGTGACACTGCAGTCATCCCTATGGCCCACATACTGGCCAGTCATTCATGTCCCACCAGATTTGCTGATGAGCACAACACATCCTCCCATGCAACACTCAAACCACACACACACACCCTCACTTGCAGTCACAAATAACATAACTCTGCCAAAACCATGCCCTATACCGATAAACAACTGCTATGAAGACATAATGGCGTGGTCTTTCAGGTCATCCCATCTGATCTGCATTTCTCATCCAAACACATTTCTGTTCCATACTACTGCACTTATCATCCCTACATCTACATTCCCATTTTTCTGAACAATGGAACTGCTAGGGAAGCTGAGAATAGCCCTTTTTAGCACAAACAGCAAATGTCAGCATAGCCAGAATTAAGACTGTTACAGTTTTTTATATTTCTGAAAGGGTGTCCTCACCTTTGCATTCCATTCTTTACAACTGCATCTTGTGCTCTCCCAGACAGCAGACACACAGTTCCGTATAGATGTGTTACACCCATTCATCTCTATGGGATGTGTTGAAGATCAGACAGAAATTTTCTAAGTCCTGGCCTTATTTCACATTGCTGCTGGTATAACATAGACATCCACGGGAAACACTCAGGCCTATTCCGGCTTTTCCTGAATATGCTTTCCCATTCTGCCTCTCCCACCCACATTCTGAGATCCCCGTCCTAGTGCAGTGTACGTGCAGGGCTGTGTGGTTTCGGAATACAGTTCTAGATGTTTTAGCAAGAAAAATGTCTATCCTGCATGACTAACCGGTTTATTCATGTTCTGGAATGATCCCCATAATGGGGATTATTTTAGAAGTATGCTTACATCTAGAAAGGAACATTTACATGTGTAAATTGGCATACACATGTAAATGCCATTTTAGAACAGGGGCTTTTTAAATGTGCGGATATTTACCATGTTTACAAATCCTGGAGGTGTGGTGAGAGTTAGGAGAGGAAGCGGTTTGAGTGGGCTTACTGTATAGACATGGAGTCCTTGTTTACCAAACAGAATCAACATCTCTACAAAAAATTATAGACATTGGCATTTACAGCTGCCCCTAGGCACATATCAGTGTTTGCTGGAAGGGGCAACTGTGAATGTAAAGATTTTTCCCTCTTTCGATCTGCCCTGACCTTGATCCTTTCCCCAATTAAATTTTTAACTTCCGATCTGTCAATGACCCTTTCAACAGATGATTCCCCAACACATCCACAGCCACCCTACAAAATATCCAATGCCCTATAAGCAACCCCCCAGCATATAGATCCCCCATCAATGCTCCTTGTAATAAGCCCCCTGATGCCCCTTATCGGTCTTATCAGGGGTTCCTTGGTATCTAGTGGAGCAAGAGCAATTCCCACTTGTTCCTGCTTAGTTAGACATTGATGTCAAAATAGCATTGCAGACCCCAGCATTAATCTCATGGTGTTACTGCTGGGGGTCAGGTTGTTAAATAAGGCCATCTCTGCTCCACCTCAACTACACCTCAAACAGTGCTCATATAACTACACATGGCCTTCTCAGCATACATACTTAGACATGTGTATCTGGACTCATGTTATAAAAACAATTTTCTACATTTAATGCAGGATTTTCATGTATGCTTTTTATATATTATAATTTCATGTGTATACTAACTTTATTACACTCATATTTTTATATAGAGTGGGATATAAATGTTTTTAAATAAATACATGCATAAATAAAAAAGAACATGACAGAACATGCAAACAGGATATCCTTATAGTCATGGGTGACTGGAATGCAAAAGTTGGCAACAAAGAAGAAGGCAAAGTGGTTGGAAAATATGGACTTGGCAACAGAAATGAAGCTGGAGAAAGACTGATAGAATTCTGCAAGACCAACGATCTATTCATCTGAAACACCTTCTTCCAGCAACACAAGTGGCGACTGTACACATGGACTTCACCCAATGGATTGTACAAAAATCTAATTGACTACATCTGTGGAAGTCAACGATGGAAAAGCTCTATAACATCAACAAAGACAAAACCTGGAGCTGACTGTGGTACAGATCATCAGCTACTAGTATGCAAACTCAAGTTAAAGTTGAAGTTGAAAAAGAGCAAAGCACTCATGAATGCAACAAAATATGACCTTGAGAATATACCACTGGAATTTAAAGACTGCCTGCAAAATCAATTTGCTGCTTTAGATACAAATGACAAAGCTTCAGAAAAGTTATGGAATGACATCAAGAAGGTTGTGTTGGAAGAAAGCAAGAAGTCTCTAGAAAAGGTGAAAAAGCAAAAACGGACAAAATGGATGACGGAGGAAACTCTGAAAATTGCCCAGACATGCAGAGAGGCTAAAGCCAGAGGAGAAAGAGAGGCAATCATAGAAATCAACAGAGATTTCTAACGTGCATCAAGACAGCACAAGGAAAAGTACTACAATGACACATGCAAGGAAATAGAAGCAGAAACTGTTAGAGGAAAAACAAGATTGGCTTTCCTAAAGCTACTAGAGTTAAAGAAAAAATTCTAGCCTCGAATTGGACTGTTACAAGATGCTCAAGGTTCTATGTTGATTGGTGCTGAGAAGATCAAGAAAAGGTGGAAAGAATATACAGAGTTTTATATGATAAAGATCAAGTGGACCAACAGCTATTTCAACCTGTACCTTTTGATCCGGAACCATTGGTGATGAAAGAAGAAGTTGAAGCAGCATTGAAAGCCTTATCAAAGAACAAAGCACCAGGCATTGATGACATTCCCATAGAAGTATTACAGTAATCTGATGCAGCTGTTACCATACTTAAAAGGCTCTGCCAAGAAACTTGGAAGACAACATCATGGCCAACTGACTGGAAAAGATCTGTGTTTATACTAATACTAAAGAAAGGTGATCCAACTGACTGTGGAAATTATCGCACAATCACTCTGATCCCACATGCCAGCAAGATTCTACTGAAGATTATTCAACAGAGACTACAATCATACCTTGAACAAGAACTATCTGAAGTGCAAGCAGGGTTCAGGAAAGGGTGAGGAACGAGAGACATCATCGCGGATGTGAGATGGATCCTTGAAAAGACTAAAGAATACCAAAAGGATATTTATTTGTGCTTTATCGACTATAGCAAGGCTTTTAACTGTGTAAACCATGAGAAACTCTGGGCCACATTAAGAAGCATGGGTATACCAGAACACCTGATTGTTCTCTTGCACAATCTGTACATTGATCAAGAAGCGTCCAACAAAAGAGCATGGATCCATGTGCAACAAACTAACCCAGTACAAACCGTGGATTGCAAAGGAAGAATTTATTTTATTGATTGATTCCAGCCATTGGGCCAATGGCTGGAATCAATCAATAAAATACATTCTTCCTTTGCAATCCACAGTTTGTACTGCATTGATTAAGAAGCAACAGTTCGAACGGATCAAGGAGAAACAGAATGGTTTAAAATAAGCAAAGGTGTAAGACAAGGCTGCATACTTTCCCTCTACCTATTTAATTTATATGCAGAACAAATCATCAGATAAGCAGGATTGTATGAAGACAACAGAGGTGTGAAGATTGGTGGAAGATTCATCAACAGCCTTCGCTATGCTGATGATATCAAATTACTGGCTGAAAGTGAAGATGGTCTGAAACATTTGCTTCTCACGATCAAAGAACATAGTCTCAAAATGGGCCTGCACCTTAATGTAAAGAAGACAAAGATCTTGACAACTGGAAAAATCAACAAGTTCATCGTTGAAGGAGAAGAAATTTAAATCGTGGACAACTTTAACCTACTTGGATCAACTATCAATAAAGTAGCAACAAGCAGCGAAAAATTCTGACGATGCATTGCTCTTGACAGAATGGCTATGAAAGACCTAGACAAGATTCTCAAGAGCAGAGATTTCTCTCTCCATACAAAGATTTGACTTGTTCAAGCCATGATATATTCAATAACATCATATGGATGTGAAAGCTGGATGGTGAAAAAGATAGAGAGGAAGAAAATTGATGCCTTTGAATTATGGTGCTGGTGGCAAATACTGCATATACCATGGACTGCCCGAAGAACAAACCAGTCAGTACTAGAGGAGATCAAGCCTAAGCTTTCTTTAGAAGCTCAGATGACAAGACTTTCATACTTTGGACACATCATGCGAAGAGAGAGATCATTAGGGAAAGACATCATACTTGGCAAAATAGAAGGTCAACACAAAACAGAATTGAGATGGATCAATACATTTGAAAGGAATTTTGAGAGACTCTTGAGAGACTCTACTGAAAAACTATACTAAACTTTCACATAACAGAGAAACTATGTTTGTTTATGAAACAGACAATGCAGGGAGAATCTTTCTCTTCATGCTCTAAGTTCTATTCGGGAAGCTATGTACCAGCAAAATAAATTACGTTCTAACACAGTTAAATCTGAAACAGCAGCTGAGGGAAGTGAGATTGTGCCTACTTATTCCTTCCATTTGTACCCAGCGGGCTTGACAAGTTCTATGACTGTGCCTGCAAATTGGAGTCCTAAGGAAGTGTTTGATTTGGCTAAAACTTTTCCTAATTACAAGGATAACCCTGGTAGATTTGTGTCCTTATGGTCTCAAATAATTAACAGTTATCTTCCCACTTGGGCAGATCTGCATAATTTGTTTAGGACTGTATTTTTAATCCAGTTTATTTTCATCCAATCCATGTGAATAACTGGTGGTGGCCACTCACAGACCCTTTGATAGAGTTTCAAGAGAAGACTCAAAGAGATCATTTTGTTTTGAGTAGAGAAAAATTGTTAGAATCTATTAAAGTAGTATGTAAGCCTGTAAAGGACTGGTCGAGACTGACGTCTCTAAGGCAGGATAAGGGTGAAAAGTTTACAGATTTTCATACTAGGTGTATGCTAGCTTTTAAGGACTATTCTGGTGAGGAAGAAAAAACACCTTCAGGATTCCCTAATAGTTTTGTAAACTTCTTGCATCCGAGAATAAAATAAATTTTGGAGACCTCAATAATAGATTGGCCAGTTAGAACAGCAGATGCAATTCTGGAAGGTGCTTGATACAGTGAGTTGAAATTTATCAAGGAACAGCAAGAAGAGCAAACCAAGATACTCGTAGATGTGAAAAAGACTAAACTGCTCAATTTACAGATTGCTTCTATGCAGTCACCCATGGGCAGGGGTAGGAGTAAAGCCAGAGGGAGAGGAGGTTATGTGAATTCCTAGCAAGAACATGGACAGTCAAAAGGAATGCGTGCCTTTTATACTTGTGGTGAGATTGGACATTACAGCGTGTCTGTCCCCAGAATCAGAACTTTTATGTCAAGAAAGCTGATTTCACTCCAGCGAAAGCTGAATTCACTCCCGTATATCAGTGTTACTCTAGCCCAGAAGATTTTGGAGGAGGTACATGGGATGCATGACTACTTTTGCATTGAAGCTTAACCCCTCAGGACGTGTTAGAAGCTAAGCTAGAAGGATCTAATTTGAAGTTTATTATTGATACTGGAGCTACTACTTCAGCACTGCGTTTACAGGATTTGCCTGCCATTTATCACACTCAGCTAGTGCAAGCACTGATAGTGCACTGTGAAGGCATTGAGGGTAAAATAATTCCTCATCGCAAGCTTGAATTTTTACCTTTGCAGATTGGAGGGACTGTGTATCCTACTACCTTTCTTGTTGGAGAGACTTTACCAGTAAATCTTTTAGGTCGGGACTTTTTAGCTTCACATCGTGCTACTTTATCCTGGATGAGTGGAAAGTTGTTTTTCAGCTACATTCTCTCTCTGAAGTGCCTTCTCCTGCAGATGCCAGCATCATTCATCCTGCTCTTGCCAATCCTCCAATTTCACAATAAACAATAGACCACTTTGTGCCAAGGGTACACCGATAGTCCTACGTATTTTGCTCAGGCCCTAAGAACTGCGCTGCTTAATGTGAGGCTCGACCATTCCTCTTTAGTTCAGTATGTTGATGATTTGCTTTTATGTTCACCAAGTTATGAGATTTGTTTGTCAGATTCCATGTCTTTATTGTCTCATATTGCTGATTTAGGCTTGAAAGTCAATTTGTCAAAACTACAATTTGTATCTCAAAATGTTTATTTCCTGGGTGTTGTCCTAACACCATCTGGCCGTGCAATTACCTCTGCTAGATTGAAACCTAGTCTTTCATTGCCTTTCCCAGCAACACCAGTATTACTGCGCAGATTACTGGGTCTGTTGATCTTTTGTATACAATGACTAACAAATTTCTCAGACCTTACTGCTCCACTTTATGCTCTCATTGGGAAAGAAGGACCTGAAGGTCTCATTGTACCTATACTGCTACAGTGGAAAGCCTTTTTGAATATAAAGTCTGCCCTGGAAAATGTGCCATGTTTATCTTTGCCAGACCATTCTCTGCCATTCAAACTGTATGTGGCTATTTCTGATCCCTCTACTACCTGTGTGCTTTTACAAGCTTTCCCGACTGGTTACAAGCCAGTAGGCTATTTCTCAAAGCGATTTGACTCAGTGACTTTGGGACTCCCACCATGTCTACATAGTTTGGTAGCAGTGGCATTTGCAATTGAAATTACTGATTTTCTAGTTTTACAGCACCCTCTTGAAGTATATATATCACATTTAGTTTCCAGGTTGCTTCACTTGACTAAGACTCAGCCTTTGTCCTCCACACATTTGTTGACTCTGGAATTAACGATTTCTCAGCCTCATGTTACAGTGTATACTACATCAATATGCAACCCTTCAACAATTCTAGCTCCATTGACAGATTTTGTGGAAGATGATGGGTCTCATGATTGTTTTCAAACCATTTCGACATCCTCTCGAGCTAGACCTGACCTTTCCCCTGTACCTTTACCAGCCTCAGATGTAACTTTGTTTGTGGATGGCTCTGCTTTCAGAGATGAAACTGGCAAACTCCGTAGGGCATCCGGTCACAACAGCTAATGAAGTATTGGAATCAGCTTCCTTGTCATTTGCTAGTGCATAATTAGCAGAAGTGTTTGCACTTACATGTGCACTTGAACTTTACCAGTACCTTCTACTAAACATATACACTGATAGCACCTATGGAATGGGGATTTTATGGGATTTTGGACACATTTGGGCACAGCGAGGGTTTTTGACTTCTGCTAATAAACCAATTTAGTATGCTGAACACATCCACCATTTACTCCAGGCTGTACTATTGCCGGCACAAGTTGCAGTTTTAAAATGTAAAGGACATTCCTCTGCTGGAGATTTTATGTCAAAGGGCAACCATTTTGCAGACCAAGAAGCACAGCGAGCTGCCCTCCGAGCATCAGTGTCACCAACATTGTTGTACTTAAAACCATCTAACATGACTTTGTTTTCCCTTTCATCTCTCTTACAGCACTATCAAGATACTCCCTTTGAAACTCAGACTCTGTGAACTTTGTGGGGTGTGGCCTGTGATGCACAGGGCTACTGGAAAAAGGATCATCTGCTCATTTGCCCTGACAGTCTATTGTTTCCACTTGCCCTGTTCCTGCATCATAAGCTTCACATGTCAGCTGTGGCAATGAATCATGCCTTTTTGGTTCTCTGGTATCACCCAAAGTTGTTGTTTTTTTTTCTGTGGCACAGGCTGTGTATGCAGCTTGTCTGCACTGTTTCAAGACTGGCAGAATAGGGTCAGATTAGGGTCAGTTATACGGGTTTCTGCCACCCTTCCCAAACCTTCTGGACCCTTTTTGATTTTACAGACCTGTCCTGTGCCAGAGGGGGAAATGGTATTTGTTAGTGATCACTTATCTTTTCTCTGGATGGGTAGAAGCTTATCCCACTCCCAGTACGACTACTGGTGTCTCCATCAAATTACTGCTCACTCAGTTTATTCCTGTTTTGTTCTTTCTTCTGATCAGGGTCCAGCCTTTGTTGCGAGTGTCTGGGAGGGTATTGAACAATGGTTTGGTATTAAAAGACAATTGCACATTCCTTATCATCTGCAAAGCTCTGGCCAAGTGAAAAGGATGAATAGGACACTCAAAGGACACTTACGCACTCTGACACAGGATTGGGCTACAGATTGGATGGAAGCCCTTCCTTTTGCCCTCATGGCAGTGCGTAATTCCCCCCAGCATGCTTGGGGAGGCTTGCCACCATATAAAATAGTTACTGGACATCCAGTTACTCCTCCACATGAATTGACAATAATCTCAGATCCTCAAACTGTTGTGCAGCGATATCTTGACTTATTGCTCATGATTACACTCAATTGTGTCTGTTTCTCCTTTATTGCAGGCAAATCCTCAGCAGGATACTCCTTCAGAGTTATTGCATCCAGAATTGAAGCCAGGAGATTGGGTCCTGATTAAGAACTTGCATCCAAAAACACTTTTTGCTCCCAAGTTCCTAGGTCCGTTCCGTGTGCTCCTGGTGGGATACTCAGTTTGTAAAGTGGAAGGACAATCTCTTTAGATACATCTTTCACAATGTAAAAAGGCTCATTCACAGGATTCAGAGTGTGGTTCCTTGTATCTGTGAATCAAGAGAGGTGTCTTCTGTTGTTGCAACATAGAGACTCATTCAGAATTGGACAACAGTGATATTGCAGAAAAGACTATCATGATTAATTGCTTTTTGAATGAACTAATTATAAAGAAACGTTTTCCAGCATCTATACTGCTGATTAGGTTGATAAAATTAGTTTGAATTAGTTCTTTACTGATATATAAGGGATGACTTTTTGGCACTTAATCTCCACCTCGTGAAGAGATTGGGAGTTGGAGGTGGTTATAATTACAGTGCTTATCGTCATAGTACTATGAAGGATAGTTGTGTTTTCATTTATTTTCTTTGAGCATTTATTTTTGGAGTAATTAATAGTTTTAGATATTTTAGAGGTCTGTTAAAAATGTTTCCTTATCAGGTCGTAGTTGTGTTATGGCATATCATTGTTAATGAAGCAGTCCTGCATTCAGAATCTTGGGAACATTATGTGGACCACCCAAATATTTTTGAGTCACACTTACACTCAGTCACTTGTGCTGTTTGCCTTCCAACTGTGACAGCCACTCAGCATGGGTTTCTGCTACAAGCTAGGCCTAAAACCTTTCAAGAGTTTCGTGACATAGCTTTTAATCTAACCACTGTAGAATGGTCTCATACAACCACAGACCCTAGAGTGATTGGCCCTATGCCTCTAATGTCTCCTCCAATGTTTTACGGCTCAAAATACTGGGAACAAGGTAGGGGACACTCCTTGGAACATTTGTAAAACAGTAATGATACATAACTCCTCTACCTGGTATAAGAAAATCCACTGTAAGAAGTTCCTTTATTTCAGTGGTACAATTAGTGCCAACTCAATGAAACTAAGCGCATGATCATGAATAGTTACAGCATAATAGTTCTGGATACCCAATCCCTTTGAATGATTCTAGTTCAGACCTAGAAACACCTAACTGGAGTTGCCCCTTGTTAGAGTATTACCATCCCTGGGAACATAATCTATCTGTAGGAAGTGAAGAGATGAGTATTACTCAGTGGGCTTTGAATAATTGTACCCAGAATATATCTTGTCCCCACAATTTGACAACTTGGGAAAGTGGGTTAGTGGCTTTAGAAGGAGATTATTTTGTATGTGAGTTATTTTTCTGATTTCTTTGACTCTGTCTCTTCTTTCTGGAATTCACTGTGTAATCCCCTGCGAGGGATGTTGACATCTCTGTTTGGATGTTTGGGGTTTTTATTTTAGAAGCATTGATTTTCTGTGTAATGTGTGCTGTAAGAAGTCAGTGGAATCTTTGATTCCTAGGATGATGCTACAGATTGGCCCAGAGCCTATTTACAATCCTTTCTTAATACCAATGTCTGAGTTTCCTTACCTTTGAAATGATTCTTTGCAGAATCAGAGGGGGGACTGAAATTAAGCTTGTCTGTACAGGGCTGTGTACACTGGGAGGGTACTTAATAACACTATATTACTGAAAGCCCTCAGAAAGAGTTAACACCACAGATTCAGTAGCTCAGACATTCCAGGACCTATTACTTAGCTAACGACCTTGTGAGACTCTACTGAAAAACTATGCTGAACTTTCACATAACAGAGAAACTAAGTTTGTTTATGAAACAGACAGTGGAGGGAGAAAGTTTCTCTTCAGTCTTGAAACAAACATATGAAAACTGCTTGTGTTAGAGTTATTGTTTAAGAAGTTATGTCTGGGAATACATGCATGTCTCCTCCTGATGACCTATACTAATAAGATCTGACCTATGACATAGAGACATAGAGATGCACATTATGATGCTTGACGTAGGAAAATAAGGTGGAAATTATGCTGTGTAATGGAATTTTGACCAATAAATATAATAGCCAAAGTCTGTGAGGTCAGAGAGGCAAGGTGCAAGCTTTGCACTCTCTCCCAAAGCTTTGGTATTTTTTATATAATACAATTGTGTGTGATTTGTATTATTCTCGTTGCTTCCTTCTCATTGCTCTGAGTGTGGAAATCCATTACCCAAGAGCCCAGGTGCTGTTACCGGTGAGGGGAAGAGCAGAGTACACTTTCAACAATAACAGCAGCTACGAGTTCCAGTCTGTCAACAATGAGCCTCCTGACTGAAGACCGAACACAATTTAGGACAACTATCCAGAGGTTCGCCATAAGTCAATAATGACTCGACAGCACTTAACAACAACAAATAAAAAAGCTTCATACTATCGCTCCTTTGATTTAGTTTCTTCTTTTGTTTTAATGGGCATTTTTTAGTGTGCCCCTAATTGATTTAATTAAGGTGTGCTAGGTCAATCAGTACACACTAAATCATCTTCTCCTTACTTTTTTCCCTTTTTAGAGAAATCTCTGACACTGTACCCCTGGCAGATCAGCTTTCAGACAGAACATTCCACAGAATCCTTATTTTGTGCTCTCATGAATGAAATCTGGTCTTTGTGTGTTCATGGTAACTCTGTCATTCTTATTTCTTTAAACCTCTCTTCTGCTTTTGATCTAGTAAAACACTCCCTTCTTTTCCAGCGTCTTCACTCCATTAGGATCTGTGATTCTACCCTCAGTTTTCCTCTTATCCATCTGACCATTCTTCTCAAGTTTTAATTCCATGTTTTCACCCTCTTTCTCTCTCCTCTCAGGGGTCCCACAAGGTTTCCTGTTAGCACCCACCTTATTCAACATTTTCATGGCTCCTCTTCCTCTCTTGATTCAATCCCTCAGTTGCAATCCATCCTATATGCTGATCTCATCTAATATCTCTTCTTTGCAGATCTGTCTTCAATGGCTCATTGATAATCACCTCATTCTCAATATCTCACAGTGTGAGCCCATTGCTTTTCCTTCTCCTGCAGCCTTTCAGCTCCCAATTTCTGTTATCATCCCCTCTTCCCTTCCTTTTTGTGATTCTATTAAAACCGTGGGAGTCATGCTATACTCTTCACTCAACTTTAAGTCACATCTTGACATTTTGCCCAAATCGGCCTTTTTCGCTCTCCATTGCTTATGTTCTTTCCATTTTGCATTCACCTTTCCATAATTAATTCAACCCGTCTCGGGTCTTGTCATGCCTCATCTCAACTATTGTAACTCACTTTTCCTTAGCTTGCCTCAGTACTCTATCTGACATTTACAACTCATCTACTGCTTCTATTTAAATTCACAGCACCCGTTGTTTAGATCGTGTATTTCCTCTCCTTTTTTCTCTGCACTGGGTTCCTATTCATTTTCATATCAGCTTTAAGATCCTTACTGTGGTTCATTGTTCCTTGTTTTCTTCATGCCTCCTGTACCTGGCTACTCTCATCTCCTTACCAGCCTTCCCTGAAGTCCATATACACTGCCCTCCTTTCCCTGTCCCTCTCTCTGCCCTCCATCTTGTCACTATCAGGAATTCCTAATTCTGCTATGCGGGTCTCTCCCTGTGGAATTCACTTCCCCTCTCCCTCCGTACTGAGCCTTCATATCCCACCTTTAAAAATAATCTGAAAACTTGGTGTTCCAACAAGCCTTCCTTGCCACTTCTCCCCTCCCACCGGCAAATTGCCTGCTCTTCCATTGCCTCTTTCCTCTTTCTTAGCTTTTATTTCTTCCTCTAAGCTATTCTCTCACTCCATTTTGATTGTAAACTGCTGTAATAGCCATTGGCATTTGGCGGTACATCAAACATTCAAAATAAATAAATAAAATAAATAAATGTGTTGCATACTAAGGGGCATGGTTACTAGAGTGTGCCAACTGCTACCTCATGCTAAAAGCACCAGTGCATTAAAAATCATGCACTACCTGCTTAGCACACAATGGGGAAGAGTCTTGGATGAGTAATGGGTAAAGAGTGGATGTGGAATGCACATTTTGGTTAGTGCATGTTACTTACCACTTGCAGTCAATTTTGCAATTAACACAGGTGTTCTTTAAAAGAAGGTGTAGAGTGCACCCGTGTTAATTGCAATTGAAATTAACATGCATTAAGAAATTCTTTAGTTCAGTACCTCTAGGGCAGTGGTGGGACTGGGCTGGTTCGGCCCGGTTTGCGCAAACGGGTTCCTGCCACGGCTAGTGTTCACTGAACACAGCATTGAAATACCAGCACTGCAGTGGCAGGAATCTCCCTGCCTGACAATGTTTGAGGCATCAGGGGATTGTGGCATTGGGAGAAGCCCCTGATTCCATCAAAACATTGTCAGGCGGGGATCGAGCAGCGGCTGGGTTGCTGCACCATGATGGAAGGCAGCAGGCCAAGCATATGGCCACTGCAATGTCTCCATGTGAGATGCAGCAACCCGGCTATCATGCATGTGGGAGGGTTGGGACTGAACCAGTTCCTAGTCGGTTTGGATCACACCACTGCTCTAGGGGACATGCTGGCCACACTTTTGACAAAGCACGGTCTTTGCACATACTGTGCATTAATGTTTACTTAGATTACTTGCATGCAAACAGTGACCAGGTCCAAACACTGATCATTATAGTAAATATGCTCCTAAATTTTTTAAGATGCCTTAAAAAACGAAGGGCCTGATTTTGAGTTGGGTATGCTACATGCCACGGCGGAGGATAGCCTGCCCGCCGAACCCCTTAACCTGGATTTTCACTTCCGCGGGAGAAGCGAAAATCCGGGCTAGCCTGAATGCCCCAGCAGCTGCAGAGTCTACACAGGTAGCAACAATTTTCGATGCTACCCGCATAACCTCTGCGCCTTAAAGGTAGGCAAGGAAAAACCTCACCTATTTTTAAGGCGCAGAGGGATACGTGGGTAGCATTGAAAATCGCTGCAACTTGTGTAGCCCTTTTCCCCACCCCTGCTCTACCCCAGAATGCCCCTAACATGCCCTGATGCTACCCGCATAGCATCTGGATGCGTTAGGGACTTGTATGGGATTTTCGAAGGATACTACCCATGTAGGTGTCCTTCAAAAATCCCAGATAAGGTCTTAACATGGGTAACTAGGGAAGTTAACCATGTAAAGGCCTTTGAAAATCGGGCCCCAAATATGTAACAACAAATGCACATTCCTAATATTTGTCAGGTTTAAGTCTCTGTTACTTATTTATTTATTTATTTTATTTATTTATACACATTTATATACCGCATCTTCCAGAGTTCAGTTGCAGTTTACAGTGAACAACAATAAACAAAGCAAGTTTGTTTTACAATGAACATCATAGTACAAGTATAATGATAGCAGAACATATTTTACAAATAACGTCATATTCTAAGTATAATGCTTAACAAAACAGTATATGTATTAAGGAACGAAGTAATTAACTAGACAGAATATATTGTCTAAACAGTGTACGATAAAATAGAACAGAATAAACTATTTACAAATATATATCTGTTTATATATAAATGGAAGTGAACGGGCATACGATGTGGGATCATCAATAGTGTTTAACTAATTGTGCTATCTTTGTGAGTTGCAGGGTTTTTATTTGAAGCTGTCAGATACTTGACACCATTTCAAGAATTCAAAGATTCACACTAGCTTTGTGATTAGTTGAAATTTGCAAATATCAAAATAAATCTGAATTAGTTCAAGAAAATTCAAATTTGAAAAATAAAAACCACATTTATTCATTTATTTATTTATATATATGTTTTTTCTATACCGCTTTTTTGTTAGAATCAAAAAAGCGGTTTACAAAGAACAGGAATTACATGGAACTTGGTTAACATGGACTAAACCATTGAATTACGCGTAACTTAGTAACATCAACTAATATTTGTCAGATGGAAACATCTGCATTATCAGGTATAGAAGGGGCAAATAAGTTTGCAGATTTTTTACATAGCGATAGGGATATGGAGGGAGACGCAAGATAAGGTAGAAGCTATGCAATCATCTGAGCACAAGTTTGTACAGTAACAGAGGATATGTGTAATGGGTGGGATTTAGGGAGCTTGGGATTTCAGGTCCATGTTGATTCATGTTGGGCTGGTAACCGGGGGGCCGTAATCTTTCCCAAAGTGCTCTATAAATAGGTGAGTTTTGAGTTGCTTCTGGAAGGATGTGAGGTCTGATATGCTTCTTAGTGAGTTGGGGAGGGAATTTCAAAGTGTCGGTGCATAGAGCAAGAATGCTCTCTGGTGTATCAACTGGTTGCTCTTTCTTATTTCAGTGGGTATTTTAAGTATTCTGTGAGTTGGTTCATCTTTCTCTGTTATTTGGTGTTGATTGCAAGAGTGATTCTAGATTTGTGGCTATTAAGTGGTGTAATGGCTTGAATGTGATGGTTAGTACTTTGAATGTCACCCTGCTAGTTATTGGAACCCAGTGTAATGAGAGTAAGATTGGAGTACGGTAATATGACCATATCTTGGTGCCTTCTTGATTCTTGCCGCAATGTGGAGGGCCATCTGGACCTGGTATATGGCTTGCTTTGAAAGATCTTGCAAGATGCTATTGCAAAAGTCAAAGTGGGGGAATATCATTGCTTGCATTGCTGTATGGAATCACTAAAGTCTAATCTTTGTCTTGTAATAGATAGCTTTTATTGTATTGGCAATGTGCGATGATAGGTTAAGCTGGGAGTGCAGTGTTATTCCAAGGTACTTGACCTCTTGCTTGACTTGCAGTACTGTATCTGCTAGTTTTATAGTTGTCAGTGGGATGAAGGATTTTTTTTTTGTTTATTATGAAAAGGACTTCAGTCTTGCTATAGTTTATTGAAAAACTGTGGGCTGCAAACCATTGGATAACTTCCTCAATGTAATCTGTTCAAGGTTGGGATTTCTAATATTATGTGGCATGTATAGCATCATGTCATCAGCATAGACATGTGTTGTGTTTCTTGAAAATATTGCAGATTAGCTGTATGATGATAGGGTCGAGCCTCGCGTGATTCCCTGCAATTGCTTATATGGGGTTGATGAATCTCACCCTATTTTTACCTGTTGTATTCGGTCTGTTAAGTATGATTTAAACCAGAGAGGTATAGTGCCATTGATGCTGATCTGCTGAAGTCTTGTTATCAAAGGCCTGTGGTTGATGGAGTCAAAGTCCACTGCAATGTCAAGGAAGAATAATATGAAGGCTTGCTTTGACTTTTGGATTCTTTTTATTGGGTTATGAAGTAAAGATGTCATGAGGGTCTCAATTCTGTGTTGAGACTTAAATCTATGCTGATGCATATACAGAGGTGCATGAGTATCCAAATGATCCTATAGCTGCCTTTGGACCACCTATTCAATTATTTTTTGCTATAAAAGGGAGGCTTGATATCAGCTTATATTAGGTTGGGCAGTGTTTGTCTAGAGAAGGGTTTTGTTGTATGGGCCAAATCAACACTAGCTTAAGGTCTATAGGCATGTAGCCCATGGATAATGATGATTGTATTATGTTGAAGGTGCCATTTCGGCTCTTGTCATCTTGACCCAACTTACTGGGTCAAGTGGGGATGTTGTAGTGTTAAGATTTGATATGATTTCCTCAAGATGTTCTTTGCTGATTTGTATGAATTTGCACCAGGATTTGTCAATGGGATCATCTGTTGATGGGTAGGAATTAGTCATGGTTGGTAACTTAACCTTGCTCTCAAAGTATTTAACTAATACTTGTGGGCTGATGTCAGGAAGGTCCTTCTGGCAGGGTGGACTTTCTAAGTTTTTCATGATATCAAACAGCTCTCTATGTCGGTTTGCTGATTCCATGATTATTCTTGTGTGATATTTTTTCTTTTGTTGGTTAATGCTGTTACAGTATTCCCTAAGCTTCACAAAGAATAGTTGTTAATCTTGAGCTAGTTGGGTATGAAAATAAGATCTAAGGAGACACCCTTGTTATGTGTTGGTCTATCCACTATTTGTTGAAAGTCGAGGTCATTCATTGCACTTAGGAATGATTTGCCCACTGTATGAGATATGGATGCAAATTTAAAGTCCCCCTAGTATGAGGAAGTTTGATTATTGACCTATCCGAAAATACCACTTTCAAGATGCTTGCTAGGTCCCGTGGGTCTGAGTTAGACTACCTGTATAGTAAGCAAAGTTTCATTTGTTTGTTTTCTATTGCGAGAGTGTCTAATCCATGACTACTAACAACTGATGTGGTAGAGAACTTGAGTTCCTCCTTTGCTATGATAAGTACCCCACCACTACTTCTGTTTTCTCTTGGGGAATTATATATCGTGAAGCCTGGTAGCTTGAGCTGATTTAGCAGCACCATATTGGTAGAAGACAACCATGATTCTGTGATGATTAAAATGTCAAGTTTCTTAGAACAAATGGAGTCTGTGATGACTGGGTTGTTGATCATACATTAATTAGTGCACATCTTAAGGTTATATCTTGTGTGTATGCATAAGACACTGGATGATTGTCAGTCTTATGTTGTTTATCAGTATGTAGATCAGTCTAGTAGTGTTGTTGCAGTTTCTGTTGTTGAGCCAGTAACGTGGTATGTTTGTTGCTCTGTGGCTGAAATATTGGCTGATTGGAACAGGGGTTGCATATAATGAGGGAGGTAAGCATGGGTTGCAGTTACTAAGAGTAATAGTGTAATGCAGGATGTTGTAATATGTTTCCACTTCATTATGACAGTTGAGAGAGCTAATTCCCAAATTAGAACTGAGTATCTATAACCAGAATGTAAGCAGACATCGCCTTACCTATTAGGTTTTCAGCTGGTTTATTGAAGAATGTGAGATGCACTGCTTATAATGCTGATCCTACTGCCTCGTTCCACGCCTAAGAGCCATGCCAAAGGGCCCTCTGGCGAGGCCTTTAGGCACAGGCCACCAGGTGTGGGTGCTCCTAGAACTGCTCTGTTAAAGTAGTGAGGCCAGCTTGATGATGCAGCTGCAGGGGAAGGAGCTTACCTGCAGCCAGTGGAGAGATCGGGTCTTGTTGGTGGGAGTGGTGTGTATCCTGCATCAGCTCCTGCTGCCTCTGCTCTCCTGTCAGTAAGAGTCAGCATTTCCTGCTCAATTTAGTCCCTTTAAAGTAGTGAGGCTTGATGATGTGGCTGAAGGGGGAGGGGCTGACCTCAACGTGTCCTGCAGCCGGTGGAGAGATTGTGTCTCGTTGGTGGGGGTGGTGTGTGTCCTGTGTCTGCTCCTGCTGCCTCTGCTCTGCGAGATCAGTGGTGAGAAAAAGTGTTTCCTGATTAATTCAGTCTCTTTAAAATAGTGAGGCCAGCTTGATGATGCGGCTGCAGGGGAAGGGGCTTACTTCCATGTTTCCTGCAGTCGGTGGAGAGATCGGGTCTTTTTGGTGGGGGTGGTGTGTGTCCTGCATTGGCTCCTGCTACCTCTGCTCTGCTGTTGATCAAAGCTGATTATGATAATCTAGGTAAATATTTCCAGTCAAGAACCTTGATACAAACCAAGTTAGAAAAGGCAGCACCATTCCTAGAATGCACAACTCCGTTCTTTTTCTGATATATGTACAGTATTGCCATTCTATCTTTGAATGCCCAATCTTCCAACTTATTGTTTATTTTCTCCATACAATATAAGAAATAAAAGTGAAAGTTAAATAAGGTTTTTAAGTATGGATTTTCACAGAATTGGTTGGGTGGGTGTTTGACATTTTTCTTGGCAAGACAAATAAATAGCTCAACTCCCAGCTGGCCACGTATGTGAAGTGCACTACCTACTACATTATAGACCAACAGCATATACATTTTTTCCTTCTGAAAGTAGACAGCTGCTGTATCAGTTTCATTTATATGCATATTATTGCCTTCTGAATGTCTCAGTAGGAATATTACTGAATCACTTGAGATGGGAAAGGTATAGGAGGAAACCAAATGATCTTATTCAATATGATAATGCAGCTTCAAAAGCAGAGAAGATGTAGAATTTTGCATATTTTAGTTAGCATTTGAAAGGCTTTGTCCTTAGATAACTGCTTTGCAAAAGTAAATATTGGAAAACATACAGTAAGTACAAGTTAAGCTTTGTTTTTCAACCTTCCTTTTCAATTCGAAAAAAGAAAATTAATCCACAGCGATCAATGTGAATTTATTGAAACTCCATATTTAGAAATCACTCACCATGCTTTTCCAAGACTCACCACAATTACTTTGCCTTAAACACTTTATTCTCAATTGATGCTGCATTTCTTTTGCAGGCTTATGTTCTTTTTGAAAATTCCTTTTTTTATTTTAATACATCACAAGTTTCATCTGAAATGCACAGAACCACTGTTGATTCTGTTTTGCAAATTAGATGATAAAGAATGGAATCTTCATCAAGACAAGTACGGGCTGTAAAAAATTAAAAGAATTCAGCACACAGGGAAACCAGCACCTGTTTATGAAGAAGAAATTAGACAAATCTGTAGAATAGCTGCATCGAGCTGTAACTAAGGGAAAATATTCCATCCCTGCACATGTGGGGGACAGGATTTCATCGGGGCTCTTTTAGTGAAGTGCATTAGCTTTTTGCACCTCACACATTTAACACAAACACTAATGCACGGTAAGTGTAAAGCCTCTGTAGTAATCACTGGGGGTATCATCAGCATGTTCTTGGCAGTTAACATGCAGATGCAAAACTTAATGCATGGTGCAAGTACCGCTAGTGCACCTAACTCCACCTATTGTCCTACTGACGGCACTATCGACCATGTGTGGTATGTCCCTCCATGCTAACTGCAGTGTGCTCCCATACCTACTCTCTGCCCCTACCCAGGCTCATTCAACACCCCGACATGCGAGTGGCAGTTAGTGTGCAAATCAGCATGCGGTAACTATCATGCCCCTGCGGTAGCCATTACTATGGGTCCAAGCGTGCAGTTATCGCGGATGAAAAAATGCATTAACTGCTTAGCATACTTTAATAAAAGTACCCCACAGAAAATGACAAATTGCTTGAAGAAGGTCAAACAAATGATATAGCCATATAAGTAATATTAATGATGTATATGTATAGTTAAAAGCACCGTTTGGACATTAGAATATCAGTTATAGAGATTTAAAAAAAAAACTCAAAGAAGAATATTTGGGGTTGAAAATCAAAATGATATATAGGTTAACTTCAGAGTCAACCATATCAGTTAGTAAGGTTGCATAAGCATTTGGCCAGATATATCAATGTCCTGCTAAAAGTAATGTGATGATGTGGAGAAGGGCTGGAAGACATTTGGGGCATGCCAAAAGTTAACCAGATTTATTTATTGAATTTTTATATTTTCTATTCCTGATATACAGGTTACAAAATGGTTTACAGAACAGAATGAAGTCTACATTGTTATATAATAAATCCAATAATTCATAAAGCAATTACATTCCTCAATCAAACTCATCAATTAAAGTCATCAATTAAAATCCACATTAAAGGGGTGCATACTTCAAAAGGTAAGGTATGTGCTTACTTTGCTTTTATATGTATTATTTTTTGCATATTAACACGTAGCATTACTTGACAAGAAAAGTGCGTGAGGCATCTTTAACAACAAAGGAAAAATTAATAAAACAAAGGAAAAAGCATAGTGTTACATCAGACCTCAATATGGGAGAAGCAGTACTTTCCAGGAGGAAACAAACAAAAAAAAAACCCAAGTAGCAATTACAAAATAAGAAAAGAGAGATCTCAGTGAACACCTATTCATATGGTTCTCCTTTAACAGACGTAGATGTCTGGACTAACAGATTGTTTGAATCCAGAAAAAATCTTGAGTTGTGAGGGTTCATAAAATATATACTTAACATTATTTAACCTAAACACACACTTACAAAGGTTCTGTAGAACCACTACAGCCCCCAAATCCAAAGCTTCTTTATGCATGGAGATAAATTTCTAAAGAAAAGAAGCAGGAAATTGTTCTTGGTCTTGAGGAAAAACAAAGGTAGCAAGCCAGGTTCCTTGGAGAATCTCAGAACTGGAATCTTCAAGAAATCTGTAAGGCACAAAGCATTAGATAAATCTGCTCTGGGCTCCACTGGGCCACTAGCAAGAACCAGAGACTCTTTCTTAGTAGGGAAAAATATACTTTTGAAAGAGGTGGTATAGTGTTCTCGGGCAGCTTCAATACTTCTTTAAAAGTACTTTTACAAAATAGAAGACAATAAAGATGTTCTAGGAAAATGTATAAACCTTAAATTTAAGGTACAAGTGGCATTCTCTAAATTCTCCAATTTCCCTGAAACCACCAGCTCCCCAATTTTGTACAATGCAGTCTCAACATTCTTCATCCTCTGTTCCAATTTAGTGAGCTCAATATCCTTAGACAAAGACCTTGAGTACATACCCAGAGTCAAAGTAGCAATAGTGGAAATAATCTTATCCATTGACACCACTGCCTGCCAAGCACTCTCCAGTATTATATTAGGGTGCCTTACTAATGGAGGCTTGTTGGTAATCTCAGACACCATGGACTGCACTACAACAACCTGTGCAGACTCTTCACTATTCACTTTCAAGTCCCAGGTGGTGGCAGACATACATGTGGTTCCAGCGGCCTCCTTCTGGCCCCTCTCCATCACATCCTGCATTGATCTTCTGACTCAAACATCACTCCCTGAGCTCTCTCCACCAACAAGCTGACTACCCAATGGAAAAGTCTGCCCATTGAGTTCAACAGGGATATCTGACGCTCTCTACAGGGAGGCAAAGGGTCATCCACCAGGACTCAAAGATATTTCTGGTCCAGAGCTGATGTGGTCTCCTGCCCACTCTGAACAAGCAGCCACCAGTGGCTCCTTCACTTGAGCAATGAGCAGCTCAGGTAGCTTCAGTTGGCAACAATCAGGGTTTCAGGAAGAAGGTGGAGTCTTTGCCCCTACTTTCCCTTTTCTTTTACGCATGAAAAGGACGGCAATAGGACATAGAACCAAATGCCACAAAGAGAGAGCTGCAAGCACATCACCTCTCTATGGTGTCATCTTGCTTCTCTCAACCCCTGTCCATGGTACATATTGTTAAACTCCTGTGGATATATACTATGGAACCATCCCATGCAAGATCCTAAAACATAAGCCCATCTTTCCTTTCCTATGGGGTGAATGGAAGGCCGGAAGGAGGAAGGGATAGGAGATAAGTGGAAAAGAAAAGGGGGGGAGGGAGGGGAAGAGAGGGGGCAGAATAATATTATAGAAGGAATTGGAATAAAATGAGGAAGCAAGGTTGCTAGGTAGAGGGGGAGCAAAGAAGGGAGAGGGAGAGGGAGAGGGAGGGAGGAAGGAGGGTGAAGGAGGGATATCAGAGGGGGTGGAAGATGATATAAATTGAAAATGTAAATGATGTTATGTTTATAGCAAGGAGTGGTGTAAGTGTATCCACCACCCTTTGTTTTGAATGCCAATAAACAATATTTCCAAAAAAATATATAAATATATAAATAAAAAATAACCCCTAAAATAACTATCAAAGTAGAGGAATACGACAACTGAACAAGTGCAGCAGAAAACCAGGAAAAGCAAATAAAGCATCATAAAAAAAACAGAAAGGTCTATATCGGGTTAAGACCCATGGGGTGTAAGGATCCTTTGGAAAATATATCTCTGCTCCAATCATAGGAGGATATTGTCTATATCTCTCCCTCTCCAATTACATCTAACTACTTTAATAACAAGAAATTTCAAATAGGATAGCTTGTGTTTTTTTTTTCATGTCAATTCTGTACGAGTGATTTCTGTTCCAATCCTCTTTCAGACCGCTCCTAGTGTGAATGCTGTGGTTCATCTTCCCAATATAAATCAAATTTCAGGGACATGATGCTCTCCTATATTACATGATTAGTCTCACGATTAGAGAAATTGGTCAAAAAATATCTTTTCTGTGTCTTGGGGTGTGTAATTTATTTTTTTTGGTAACCAGGACATGGTTACAAATGCACCAACATCCACAACTAAAGTGTCCAACAATTTTAGGTGAGGAAAAGCTTTTGGAGAGGGTCAATGGCACTAATAAATTAGCGAAACTGGCATTCCTTCTGTGGGCTATCATGACCAATTGGACAGAAAAAATAGGGATAGTTTGTAAAATATGCCATTCTTCTCTGATGATCTTGGAAATGTCCTTAGTTGGAAAGTAAGAGTGGGCATACAATCCTATTATCTGTATTGTGTACAGCCTTAGCAAAAGAGATGAGCAGTCAGACACATTAGCCCTATTGTAGGCCTTTTGGATACATTTTTCAGGGTATCTCCGGTTTGTAAACCTGTGATACATTTCTCATGTATGTCTTTCAAAGTTATAAGGTTGAACAAACACTTGTAATCAAAATGAATTGGCTGATGGGAAGCTTGTCCTTTAATGAACAGTTATGGAAACCATTGTTATGTAGTAACTGATTCCGGTCAGTGGATTTTCTATATAAGTCAGTGACAAAACTCAAAGAGCCCTTCTTAATTAGAATGTCCAAATATGTGATCTCTTTCAGGCTAAAGTTAGCCTGAAATTGTAGATTGGTGTTCAAAGAATTAATCCAAGAGAGGACTTGCTCTAGAATGGTATGATCACCTTCTCAAATCTAAAGTACATCATCTATGTACCTCCTCCATAGTTTGATGTTCTTTTCAAAATGGTTGCTGGAAAGGAATGTAGCTTCGAATTCCGCCACATACAGATTGATAATATCCGGGGCCATCACTGACCCCATAGCAACTCCTTTGGTCTGTTTATAAAAGAGACCCCAAAAACAAAAATAGTTCTCTGTCAAGGCCAGTTAAGCTAACTGCATGAGGAATCCATTGGGAATCCTCCTGTGTTCCATTCATTCAAGAAGAATTTGTTCAAGAATGTGGATGGCTTCTGTCTGTGGAACATTGATGTAAATTGATGCAATATGCAAGATGACCAAAATCAACTGTTCATAGAATCCCTTGAACTGTTCCAGGATCTGGATAATGTGGGGAGAATATCTTGTTTATGAGGATGTAGATTTCATGAACTGCCTCAGTAAAACACCTAAGAACTGCGATATAGGTTCAAAAAGGGATCCTATAACACATATAATAGGACATCCTGATGGATTTGTTAGTGATTTGTGAACCCTGGGAAGACATTTTGGGGTAATCAGGGAAATCTGTCAGGATGGATGAACACTTGTTTGGGATGGTCGGAGTGGGCAGAAACCTTGGGGTTGAGGGATGGGAACTCATGAGGATTGGAAGGCCTGAGGGGTTGGATGACTTTAGAGGTGTTGGGGGATATCTTGATTGAGGGGAGGTCAGGAAGATAAGATATCTTTGTGGGCTAGCCCAAGGGGTTGTTGGTAGGGGATTGCTATCAGGGTGGTAATCTGTAAGGAAAATTCATGTGTCAGGATCAGGTGTGTTCAGATCAAGGAACAGTGATTGTAGAATGCTGTTCCCATGCACAGGTGGGCTACTTCAAAGCTTTTTAAAAATCACTGTTCTCTCTGGACATGGGGAGTCATCAATGTACAGTCCTGCACCTGTTTTACAAGAGATCATCACCTGAATGTCCAGTTCCCCTATCGTTGTCCTCTCTAGAATCTGTCTTCACACTTTTTAAAATTTGCCTATTAATTTTTGGGGGATGATCTTAGAAAATGTGAGAAACAAAGCTAAGAATTATCATTTTCCTAAAAGAAAATACTTGAAGAATCCCAATGCATTGTGCATTTTTATTCTTGGATACAAGCATTTACTTCTTATTGAAACTGCCTTTGCAAGCATCACTACAACCAGCCTGAGTTTTCTTCGCTTTGCATAAACTGGGAATCTAAGCAAGGTCAGACCTGATTAGTAAGTATTTGGATGAGAGACCACCTTGGAAAACAAAGTGCTGTAGGTTTATTGTGCAGAAGAAAGGCCTGACAATCTATTTTGGGTAGCACCTTACCAAGAAAATCCAAGGGATAGTCACATTATGAACAAATGTCCACAGGGTCAGCTGGAATTAAGATAAACTTGACAGCATTCAACAAGAAGTAAATATTACAGTAACTAGAGTGTATTGGTTACAAGCAAGGTAATCTGTGGCTCTTGATATGAATTTTCTGCCTGAGAGTTCTTAAGAAAGAGGGCTATTTTTATTTTTATTAGATAATGTTTTCTGCTGCTGTATCTACCGTTTTTTTCTTTATTTTTTTTAGCTGATTTCAGAAAGGGATTTTATGCATTCTTAGGCAAAACGTTTCTGATGCTATTTCTTTCTTCTCCTCTAACCTTCAGGTTCAAAGAGGAAAACAAGTTCTTTGAATTCACTGAACCGCCGAGGTGTTAGTGTTCTTAATTTGCTTTCTTCGAGCCAGGTAGTGAGTGTTAAATAAAGGCCTGCATTGCTTTGCAAGTACTGCCATTCCTAGAGGATCTTCATTGAAAGCAAGTTAATGCTATGCCTCTTGATACATATTCTCTGCCTGAGGGTTCTTAAGAAAGGTGGCTATTTTTATTTTTATTAGATAACATTTTGTGCTACTTTGGCTACTGATTTATTTTGTAGCTATTTGCAAAAGAGGATGTTTTATGTTCTTAGGCAAAGATTTTCTGTTGCTAATTTGTTTTTTATTTGCTGCTAACCTTGAAGTTGAAGACAAGTTCTTTGAAGTCACTTGATTGCTGAGATTTTATATCCCTCCCTATACCATTCATGCTCCCATGTACCCCTTGTGAGAAATCTTACTATATGGGGCAACTCACCAATTAACTTGATAAAGATAAAAGATTTTGGTTAGAAGGAAAAATCTAGGAAACAAATAGTTCAACATTTGCATATCTTTTAAAAACAAATAATTACTTATATTTTCAGGACTTTGATTAGGGGCACATTAGGCTATACATCTCAGACAAATCCAGTATATCATAAACTGCTCCATACCCAAATAACAAGTTAGAAAGCAAGCAGGACCACACATAGGGAATCAGAACAGATGTTATCACATAAAAAAGAGACTGGCTATTTTTTATCTTAAAGGACAGCTGAGGCAAAGTTAAGTCTCTCTTGTTTCCTTCAACAGATGCCAGAGCTCCAACAAGTGAACTATGGCTGGGAAGAATCATGTTGCCAAAGCTGTTGCCACCATTACAGCTTCTGCTTCTGCCCAGACAGACAGCCTGATCTTATGTAAGGAACTGGTTCTATGTGCAAGTGGTCTGCAAGCTGATTCCCTCATGAAATAAGTGGAGGAGCTGAGAAAAGGGGTGTCAAGGATGAGAAGCATCCATGATAGTGAGATGCAAATTGATGCAATGCTTCTTGAGGCATTCAAGCTCTCCATCAGAGATAAATATGTTATGGTACAGAAAAATGAGAGCTGTACACGAATCACAAAAGCCTACACAATCAACATTTCAACTCTACCATCCCTTGAAATGAAGAACTGGTATGTGGCACTGGAAGAGGAGGAGGCAAAAACATTCCATTAACAGAAATAACTAATGGAGAATCCATCTTAACAGGCAGAAGAAGTGGACAGATATTTAATTGAAGACATTCACAGTATTGCCATGAAAGGAGAAGTGCTACTGAAAGGTGATTTCAATATACCAGATATTGTTTGGCACATCCCTGCTGGGATGCCACCTAGAAGTAAGGAGATCATGGATTCTTGACAAGGAGAATTATTCCACCACTAATCACAGAAGCCACATGTGAAGGGGCCATACTGGACCTGGTTCTTACCATTGAGGAAAGTGTTTCTGATGTTATAGTGGGAGATGGTATGATCCAGTATTAGGACTAGGGCTCATAAAGTCCATTCAAAAGTGAGGCTCACTGACTTTAGGAAAACTAATTTTGCCAAGATGGGGCAATACCTCAAGGAGGTGTTAGTAGGATGGGATAGCTAGGGGATGTAGAAAAACAATAGACAAACTGAAAGGAGATACTCTAAGGGCAACAAATCTTTTTGTTAGTATAGTAAATGTAAAAGAAAAAGGAGGTCACTATGGTTCTTGAAAGAAGTAGCCGAAAAGGTGAAGAAAAAGAGGGAATCCTTCATAAAATGCCAGACATCACAGAAATAGGAAGGCAAGCATCAATATTTAGAAAAAACTTAGAGAAGCTAGCAAAGTAGTCAGGAAAGCAAAGATACAAATAGAAGAAAAAATTATCCAGTGCAGTAAAATTCAGGGACAAGATATTTTTGTGAAACTAGCTAAACTAAAAGTAGACAAAGTGATTGGGCCAGTTGGGTTACATCCCTGAGTATTGAAGGAACTTGGGGGAGTTAGAGTTGCTCTGCTGTCTGACCTTTTCAATGCTTCTTTAGAGTCAGGAGTGGTCCCAGAGGACTGGAGAAAGGTACATGTGGTCCCCTTACACAAAAACATAAGTAAGGATGAGGTTGAGAACTACAAGCCAGTTAGTCTGACCTCTGTGGTGGGTAAATTAATGGAAACACTGCTAAAATAGAGGATAGTGAGGTTTCTGGAATCCAAGGGATTGCAGTATCCAAAACAGCATGGTTTTACTAAGGTCATGTCTTGTCAAACAGATCTAATTAATTTCTTTGACTGGGCGACCAGAGAATTGAGCTGAGGGAGATCCCTAGATTTATTTATTTATTTATTTTATTTAACATCTCTTATATACCGCGCTATTAAAATCAGCGCGGTGTACATCGAACAAAATATACTGCAATGTGTACAGGTAACATCGAGTTTACAGAGAACAAGGGAATATAAAACATGGAATAACAGGGATAACTATGTACAATCAACATTATACTATATATATGCTTTAATTATGTACCATATTTAAACTCAAGTGAAATTGAACATGTATTCATGGGTAGCATGAGTCTATAGTAGTAAGGTGGATTTTCGTGGGGACTAACCGTTTTCTAGTTGGATTAAAGTGCTAGGGTGTTTGGTGTGAGTGGGAGGCCTGTTGGCTGTGTGAGTGTCCATGGACACTTCCGGGTAGTATATTGTGAATAAGTGATGCTTTACGGCTTTGCGGAATTGTAATAGACTTTTGATGCCGCGGATTTCATGGGGAAGTTTATTCCAATTCCTGGGTGCGAACAGTGAAAAAGCTCTGTTTGATGTAGCTTTAGTACATGATGTCATCATCTTGGGAACTATTAAGGTGTTCATAGTTGTAGTCCTTCTGTTTCTATTTTCAGGGGTGTTATGGATTAGTTTTCTGATTGGTGTTGGTGGGTAGATATTCATGGCTTTGAAGGTCAAAACTAGTGACTTGTATGAGAGTCTAGCTTGTAGTGGTAGCCAGTGTAGGTCTTTCATGATAGGCGTTATATGAGCAGACCTTGGTGACCCAGAGAGGACTCTAGCAGCTGTATTCATAGCCAGACGTAGTGGATTTAAGGTTGATTGAGGGAGCCCGTGGAGGATGATGTTTGCAAAATCTAGACGTGGAAGGACTAGATCTACTGTACTTAGATTTCAGTAAAGTCTTTGACACCATTCCACATATAAGACTAAACTGAGCATCCTAGGAATAGATCCTGAAGTAACTGACTGGGTTAGAAATTGGTTGAGTGGGAGGTGACAAAGAGTACAGGTAAATAGAGCTTACTCTGAGAAGAGGGATGTAACCAGTGGTATGCCACAGGGATCTGTCCTTCGACCAATTCGTTTTAACATTTTTGATATTGCAGAAGGGCTGTCAGGTAAGGTTTGCCTCATTCTAGATGATACCAAAATCTGCAATAGAATAGAGAGCCAGAAAGGATTAGAGAACATGAGGAAGGATTATGCTAACTTGAAGAATGGTCAAGAATTTGACAGCTGAGATTTTATGCTAAAATATGCAGGGTTCATGGATTTCGGCTGCAAAAATCCAAGGCAGTGGTATAGTATAGGGGGTGAAGTACTTCTGTCCACAAAAGAAGAGTGGGACCTGGGGGTGATTATTTCTGATAACATTAAGATGGTAGAAAAGGTGACAGCAAAAGCCAGAAGGGTGCTTGGGCGCATAGGGAGAGGAGTGGCCAGCAGAAAGAAGGAAGTGATTGTGCCTCTGTATAAGTCTTTGGTGAGACCTCATTTGAAGTATTGTGTACAATTCTGGAGAGCACACCTTCAAATGGATATAAACAGGATGGAGTCATGGCAGAGGGTGGTTACTAAAATGGTCAGTGGACTTCATCATAAGGCATATGGGGACAGATTTAAAGACCTCAATATGTAAACTATGGAGGAAAGGCAGGAAGGAGGAGATATGATAGAGATGTTTCAATACCTCCGTGGAGAGACTCTTTCAATTGAATGAAAGCTCTGCAATGAGGAGGCATAGGATAAAGGTGAAAGGAGATAGATTCAGGAGTAATATGCAAAAAATATTTATTTCTAGAAAGAGTGGTAGATACGTGGAACAGTTTCCCAGTGAAGGTAGTAGAGACCAGGGCAGTATCTGATTCAAGAAAGCATGGGGCCAACACAGAAGACCTAAAAAAGGAACTATAGAAGTTGATATGGAAGGGCATACTGTGTAGCCATATAGTCTTTTTCTGCTATCATGTTTCTATGTTTCTAACCCAAAGTTGCAGAATCAGTAGCCACAAGGAAGCAAAGGATAGTGGTGGTTGGTGACTTTTTTCTGAGGGGTACTAAGGCATCCATCTGCCAACCAGACAATGTCCCAGGAGGTATGCTGTCTGCTAGGTGCCAAATCTGAGATGTTATGGAGAGTTTGCCAGGACTCATCAAACCTATCAACTATAATCCGATAATTCTCACCTATGTTGGCACAAATGATAATGCTAGGTATCCCTCTGAACATATCAAGAGTGATTTCATGGCTCTGGGAGAGAGTGTGAAACAGATAGGTGTGCACGGGTGTTCTCCCCAATCCTCCCTGTTGAGGGTAATGGCCCAGGCAGAGTAGATCACATCCTAGATATGAATTCATGGCTGCATGGATGATGCCACTGAGAGATATTTAGTTTCCTGGACCATGGGATGATTTTCCAAAGGCTATTGAACAGAGAGGGTCAAAGTGTCTTCTGCAGCAGATTGGCTAACCTGCTGAAGAGGGCTTTAAATTAAATTTGTTGAGGATGGGTGAAAACCACCAGCTCAGTAAGAACCCTCAGGTACTTTAAACATTAGATACCTCTGTGGAAATGGGTAAAAGGAGTAGCATTTGGAAAGCAGTATGTATTAATGTCCATAGTATTTTGAGACTTTAATGTAAGAGGCTGACTTGGATTTAGTGATGGTTACAGAGACGTGGAACCCAATTCAGAGAGGGGGACGTCTGTGCCCCATGCACATCCCCAGATAGCAAGTGCACACATAAGTGCTATTCTACAACTGCAGATAGACACATACAGGGTGTTCTAGAATCGGCATGTAGCCATGGCCAGCAAAGCATGTCCAACCTGTGGACTATTAAGCCGCCATGCGCTACGGCACATGTAGGCCATGGACACACAGCCCAGCTGTTCCATGCACCTATAACCCCGAGAACGTCCCCAACCCCATGACCTGCAGCCCATATGTACCCAGATCGAGGAAGAAGGCACCCCTCCCCCCTAATATAATGCACACATCAACATGACTACCAGGCAGCCCAGCTTCAGCGAGGCAGAGGCGAGGCTGCTGGTGACCATGGTCATCCAGCAGGAGGAGAATCTCCCCCCCAGTGGGAAAGAGGCAGCCAGCCCACACCGCAGCATGCAGAGGATGGGAACATATCAGGACCACCCTCTCCCAGTATGTACAGCACAATGGAGGCAGGCAATCCTGGAAGTAGAGAGAAGTGGGCATGCTGGAGTAGCACAGAGATAGGCATGCACCAAGGTGGAGAAGATGGGCGGGGGATATAAGGATCTGGCAGAGGCAGAAAGCTTGCAGTCTTCACAGTGACATGACAGCACAGCAAAGACAGAGCAGCCTGACAGCAGTGGCCCAGGAAACAAGGGAGAACAGGATGCATGCAGGCCTACAATGAAGACAGAGGGGGACACATTGACAGATGGGAAGGACACACATAGCAGAGAGCAGTTCCAGAATGTCAACCACATCTCCAGGTCTCACAGATGCCCCCTGAGGAGGCAACATAAAAGGGCCCTGTACAAGCACTATGGTTCAGGGCAGAACCATCAGGCTACAGCAATCAGTGCTCTCAGGCATTAGGAATAGAGAGAGCATGGTAAGTCAGAGGGGAGGGCCAGTGTGAATGGTAGAGGTACAAAATGAAACAGTCTAGGTGGGAGGTGAATGCAGGACCCTGAGCACTGTGGTTCAGGACCTGAACCATCAGGCTACAGCTAGCAGTGCTCGCAAGCCCCCTAAGGTAAGGGAACATGTCCTTGTGCATTTACACCAAATTCAATAACCAGCTGTTGCTTCCCCTTCTCCCCGGCATGCCATGGCAGGGTGATGTGCCACTGAGAGCAGATGGTGACATGGCACATGATGACCAAGTGTGGAGTGCAAGCAGAACCACCCCATAGAGTAGGCAGGTCTGTGCCCTGGCACGGGTGAATGATGAGGTGTGTTTCTACCCCACAGACATTTCCGGATCCTGCATAACACAGAGGCCTACTATGTGCAGTACCGCACAATCCACCGCACATGCCCACAGCTGATATGGCGTATCCGCCAGCAGCTACAGGAAGAGCAGGGTGAGTAGCCATGTAGATACCCTGTCTGAGCAGCAGGCTGACAGGCCCTCCAACACTGAGGCGGGCCAACCCATGTAAGAATGGACACCACTGTGACATAGACACCACAGAAACAGCATGCCCCCACCTCAGGGTCCCACAACACAATCCCGGCCCACATTGCCCCACCTCCTGCAGAGATAGGACATGCTGGAACACTCTGTATATGTGTGGCTGATCCCCAGAAATCACTGTTGTGAAGCTAACCATGACCTCTGTCCCACACAGTGGCAACACAGCAGAAGGAGGACTCCCTACCCCGTCCCCATATGGCTCCACCCCTAACAATGTGGAGGATGACAGTGCAGATACACCCCCCATCTCCAGTGGGAGAAGCAGCACAAACAGCAGTGGGAGCAGCAGCAGTGCACAGCACAGCCCCATCCTCCTGTCTAGCCCAACACCATCTGCAGATGATGAGGTCAATGAGGTGCTGGCAGGGGAGACATCATTTCCCCTCCCCCCCAAAGGGGGCAGAGCAGATAGCAGAAGGCAGGAGGGCCTATGTCGCACAGCACACCTGGGGCTATTGCACAACAGGGTGCTGGTCAGGTCCCACAGGTGCCATGTTCAGAAGGCCTGGATACAGGGGGTGACCTCTGTCCCTCATCTTCTAGCCCCTGGTAGAGGGTGCATGTGTCATAGCAGGCTGTGCGGCTGGGGAGGCCCCATGGAGTGTGCTGTATGAAGCTGTAGTGATCCCACCTGAGGGACCAGGCAGAGGTGAGGAGGGTGCTGGAGCTGAGTGAATGCAGGAGGGTGAGTGGTTCATGATGGTGAGGATGAGGTATCTGTGTGCATGCAGGGTGAGCATGTGGGGGGTGTGAGTTGCAGGAGGGGAGCAGTGAAGGGGAAGGCTCAGAGTACATGCAGGGAGAACGGGTGGGGGGTGTGAGTGGTAGAAGGAGGGGAGCGAGGGTGTGTAGACAGAGGAGAGGCAGAGTGTGGTTGTGGGCAAGGGTGGGTGGGGATAGTGGATATGTGATCTGAGCAGGGGTATGGGGATGGATGTGACATTGCAGCTGAAGGGGAATGCAGATGGCGAGGAGGCAGTAGAGGGCCAGGCTATGGAAGCTGGGGTTGTCATAAAGCAGTGACAGTGCTGAGTGACATCAGTGACGAGGATGGCATTGCTGCAGAGGTGCCATTGTCCATGTCCATGTAGGAGTGGCATAGCCATGTTGATGGGCCATGTAGCCCACCTCTATCTGATGTGGGACTGGATGAGGGGGCCCAGGAGGCAGTCAGAGGCTGCCTTGAGCATGTGCTGTCACGCAGCTTTGCACGGCTGCATAGGTCCATCTCATACCTCTCATATCATATGGAGGGTCTCAAGGGAGAGGTGCAGGGCCTGAGGGGTGAGCTCAGGGGCCTGTACCTGCTTCGGGAGGCCAATATGCAGCCTCACATATCACCCCTCAGTCACCCAGTAAGCAGCCCTGTGGGTCACTGAGGGAGGCTACGAAACCTGGGAGGGGTAGCAGTAGCACTAAGCATCATGGTTGGTACTGGTGGTAGCTGGTGCAGTGACAGCCACTGGGTGGGCTGGCCAGCAATGTTCATGGCCATGTAGGTCTGGGAAGGGTGGGGCTGTGTGCCGGGGCACACCTGGTAGTCAGTTTGTGGGCACTGTTTGCCCATATTCTCTGTCTGCCCCATGCATGTTGACTGGGAATATAAAGTGTTATGTAGTTAAATGTGTGTGCCTATGTGCTTTTGTACCCATTGGCCAATGCGACCCTGGCCACCATTGGACCTGGACATACAGTATGTGTCGCACCTCAGGCGGTATGCTATGCTGCATGACACATGGAAATGGTTGCCTATGCATGTCTGAGGTATACAGGCAGGTAGACTGGCCACCACAGTTACAGGTTATGGTTCAAACACCCAGGGGGACTGGGGAGGAGTCACGGGGGTGGGGGTGCCATGAACATGTGGCAGCAGCACAGTCAGTGGCCCAGAGGGGTGGCACAGACTAGGGAAGATGGACAGGACTGTGCTGGGGGTACCATGCATATATGGCACACATGCACCTGTTCTGCACCCCCATGGTAGCCCATAGGTGTGCACCACCTGCAGGGGTCAAGGTACAGATGCCAGACAGCTAAGGGACAGTTGGACCATGAGATTTGTGTGCCCCAGGAGCATCAGCCATGGGCATAATGCCATGGATGACCATGTCCAGACAGGGGCACCCACGCAGTCCAAGATTGGTAACTGCCCCTGAACACATGTCATGTCATATGTGGGTTCAATGGGGGCAAGGGATTTGTCAGGGCAGTCACCATATACCTGGCACATATCAGCAAAAATAGTGGTGGGGGCAGGTTCTGAACCCACCACCCCTGGACTCAGAGGCAGCCCACATACCAGCAGACCATGGTAAAGCCCTGCTATGGTCAATATCACAGGCAGAAAGTGTTCACGATGCACAGGACCATGTCTGGATGGTGCAGGAATGCACAGTGCCATGCCAGCTGTGACATATATCCCCACCCCTCCCTAATCACTGGCATGTGTCTTGGTTGTAATGGGTGGGATACAAAAGTACCAGGCTGTCATGCAAAGTATGCCTGGACAAAGCCAGCATGTGCCAACACACCCCATCTTGATGGTGTGCCCACTTGTGCATCTGTGCTGGCATCAGGCTCATCCCCGTCATGCATGGCAAAGTTATGTAGAATGCAGCATGCCATGGCAATCTTGCACAGCCCGGGGCCTGTACAGCAGCTTCCCCCTGGACCGGTTCAGGTAGCGGAATCGGCACTTGAGCTGGCCAAAGGTCCTCTCAATGATATCCCTCATGGTCTGGTGAGGATGGTTGTACCAATGCTGTGCCTGGCTGCTGGTGTGGAGTATGGGGGTCATTAGCCAGTCAAGAAGGGGGTAGCTCCAGTCACCTAAAGGGGGAGACAGAACAGCAAACTGTCCCAGGGGTGACAGTGGGCCACTGTTGTACATAGCCTACCATGTGGGCAGGGCTGCACCCAAAGGTGGTGGGTCACTGCTGGGGGGTGTGCCTGAGTACCATGTGTTTGTCTGGTGATCCTACCCTATGCTTGGGCTATGGCATGCATGCCCCTGGGTGGTGTTAGATGTATCTGCATGACACACTACCACATGCAGGCTCGCTGCTGCCACTCCTCTCACCTGCCCCAGTCCCCCACTGAATTTACAGGGCCACTGTGCCTGCTCTGGGGGCCTGTAATGTGACACATGTAGAGGGTGCATGTGGGTGTCTGAGGCTACCCCCTTACATGCCCAGCTACCATCTCATGACCAGGGGGTCACCACATTGGTCCCCATGGTTGGGGGGGTGGCACCACCTGACCATCAGACCCACCACCATGTATTGCACCCTGCCTCCCAGTCCCATGGTGTCCATGCATATGCCCACCTAGCAGCCATCTACCACTGATGTGGTGCCCCTCAAAGCATTCATGGATGTCTGACAAGCTCAGGACATAGGCATCATGGCAGGAACCTGGATACCTGGCAAATACATTAGTGATCTCACCATTCACATTGCAAAACACCTGCACATTGACAGCATGGTATGCCTTGTGGTTGCAGTATGCAGCCTCACTCTGACGTGGTGTCTGGAAGGCAATAAGAATGCCGTCCACCACACCTAGGACAGATGGGAAGCCTGCCACAACATAGAAATCCTGTATGGTCTGGTGCTGGTCCTGCTGCCTTGTTGGGAAGCAGATGTTCTGTGCCTTAGACTGCAGGTAGGTGCCCAGGATCTGGGTCAGGCACCATGAGACCGCAGGCTGGATGAGTCCCCACACAGCCAAGAGCACCGTCTGGAAAGAGCCCATCACCAGGAAAGCCAGCTCTGTCATCACCTTCAAGTACACTGGGATAAGATCACCCCTCTACATGGGGCTTTCCAGATATGGCTCAAGCTGCTGGCAGAGGTCATGAATGGCTACTCAGTCAAAACAGTACTGTGCCACACATATGGCATCGCTCATGTCCATATACCAGAACCTCTGCCATGGGACATGGGCGTGGGGAGGCTTTCAAACCCTATCCTGCCAACCACAGGCACAGCTGTTCAGCAGGCCAAGGTCATACCAGCACCAGATGTACTGCACATTGTTCTTGTCTAGCCAGCTGGCTGCACAATATTTAGCAGCCATCACGTACACAGTGCAGTGTCACAGAGAGCTGCAGGTGGCAACATCACTGTCACACACCATGTCGCAAAGCAGTTCAGGCAGGGATGTGCATGGACGTATCCATGGCATATGCACCGTGGTGCACATTTATGGACACACATGGTGACGTACAGGCAGACATGTGCATGCACTATAATGTTTCAAAATAGTAATTAATCCGAATTTCTAAAAGACTCCCCTGAAATCGCAAACAATATTTTTGTCAGAGCTTGTCAGCACAGTGCCAGGAAATTTTTCCAAACCACCACCATGACTACTCCTTTTATTAAATTAATTTTGAAGTGAAAAGCATAACTTAGCTATTGCCAAAGCATTGCCCAGCCGCCGATAAAACTGAGTGACGACGTGGCTCATGTTTCGGGTTTTCATCCAATTTATTAAGAAACCCTGCTTCAGGTCCAGGAAATCAGCAGTTAACAAAACTTCAGCTTACACGCCACAGGGAGTGTAACATACTATATAGTCGACAGCGTCTGATTTCAGAATGACATGAAGAGCATGTAAGCCAATCACATACAAACCACAATGGAACCATAGGAGATGCCCTCTGCACAGGAAATTCCCAAATGGAAACCCAAAGTAGAGATGAGGATACAGCTTAAATGATAGCGTACCAGTCAATTTGAAGATTGAGACCATTCGGGGACACAGAATTTAAAAGATAGATCCAGCGTTGTTCACGCCATTGAAGTTTTTGCTCCCGATCACCCCCTCGGGGATCCGACGGGACAAAATCCAACACTCGCCAGCGCATCGAGGCAAAAGTATGACCCATCATCAGACTGTGTTCTACCATAGGGGCCGAGAGAGATTTTGTTCTCAAGCGGGAAGCATGTTCTGCAAGACGAGTTTTTATAGCCCGTTTAGTACGACCAATGTAGTAAAGGGAACATGGACATATGATCAAATATACTACATATTCCGTAGAGCAGTCAGTGTGCCATCTGGTTATAAATTTGCGGGAAGTATGGCCATCCAACCAATCAGGGCCCACAAGGGCCAGAGAACAGTAAGCACAATTTCCACAGGTAAAGTGGCCACTGTCAGTATGAAACCGAAAAGGCCGGTCTTCTGGCGAAGTAGTTGACATCAATATGTCCCGCAAATTGGCAGTGCGTGAATATGCAATCCGCAAAGCGTGATCCCTAAAACAGGCATGTATCCCAAGGATTGGCCAGAAACGATGTAACAGTTTAATTTATAATTAGGACAAGGGTTATTATAGTCCATTCAAACGTGAGGGTCCTAGACTTAAGAAAAACTCATTATGTCAAGATTGGGCAATACTTTAAGGAGTTATTAGCAGGATGGAAACAGCTGGGGATATAGAAAGCATTGGGCAAAACAGAAAGGTGATATTTTAAGGACTGCATACCTTTTTGTTAAGAAAGAAAATACATGCAAAAGGAGCCACTATGTTTCTTGAAAGAAGTAGCTGACAAGGTGAAGGAAAAGAGGATGACTTTCATAAAATAAAAGTGATTACAGAAAGATGAAGACACGCATCGATATTTGGAAAAGCTAAAAAAAGGTAGGAAAGTAGTCAGAAAAGCAAAGATATAAATGGAAAAAAGGCAAGCCAATGCAGTAAAATGGGGGACAAAATATCCTTCAGATATGTTAGTAAGAGAAGGAAGTACAAAAGTGGTATTGTCATACTCAAAGGTGAAAGGAAGGAATATGAAAACAATGATGAGAATAAAGTGGAAATGTTTAGCAAATATTTATGTTTTGTATTCACAGATGAAGGGCCAGGATCAGGAAATCAGAAAACACACACAAATAGGAACAGAAATGAGGTGGATCTTGAACAATTTTCAGAAGACTATGTTCATGAGGAGCTAGCTAAAATAAAAGTAGACAAAGTAATGTGGCCAGATTGGATACATCCAAGAGAAAGCACTTAGAGAAGTTCTAGTGGCTACTGTCTGACTTTTTTATTTATATTCTCTTATATACCAATGCTATTCTGCATCAGTGCAGCTTATATTGAACAAACTGAAATTACATTGAAAAGGGCATTATAACTTGGAGATAACTATTTTACAGGGAACATGGGCTATGGAGGGTTAAGTGGCTTGCCCAAGACAACAAGGAGCACCTGTGGGACTAGAAACCCCAGTCCTTCTGGCCCAAGGTTGCTGTCCTCTATTGATATTTGAACCCCTGACCTTCCGGCCTGAAGTACCTTGCCCCAACCACTAGGCCACTCCTCCACTCCACCTAATGCTTCTTTAGAGTTGAGAGTCATCCCAGAGGACTGGGGAAGGGCATGTGTGGTTCCTCTAAACAAAAGCAGAAGTAAGGATGAGTTTTGGAGTTAATCTGACCTCTGCCTTGAGTAAATTAATGGAAACACTGATAAAACAGAGGACAGTGAGGTTTCTGGAATCCAATTCATTGTGGGATCTAAGACAGCATGGTTCTATTAGTGACATATCTTGTCAGACAGACCTAATTCTTTTTTTATGATTAGGTGACCATAGAGCTAGAACAAGGGAGAACTCAGGATGTGGTATATTTAGATTTCAGTAAAGCCTTTGACACTGTTTCACACAGGAGACTTATAAATAAATTGAGCTCCCTAGGAATGCATCCTAATATGACCTGCTGGGTTAGAAATTGAGTGGTTGAGTGGAAGGCAACATAGAATACAGATAAATGGAGCTCATTCTGAATAGAAGGATGTTACCAGTGGTGTACGGTGCAGATCTGCCCTTAGTCCAATTCTTTTTAACACTTTAGTAAGTGATATTACAGAAGGGATATTGGGTAAGGTTTCCTCCTTTGATAATGCTACCAAAATCTACAATAGAGTAGACACCCAAGAAGGTGTTCCTAACAGGGGCTATACAGTTCAAACAACGGTAAGAATTTGAGGGTTTATTTTTTTTAAATTGCTAGCTCTCTGACTGGGAGCTTTTAAAAAGGTTTTGGTATATTTGTAAAACAAAGTTACATTCTTTTTGATGCTTTATTAGAAATAATTTCTTTAGTGGGGTAGGATTAAAACTCTGCTTTGGTAACTTTTTCAGCTCTTGGGCACTGCTGACACCTAATCAGGAGTTAGTGGGCCTCATTAGCCTCTGATATATACCTTTAAATACCATTTCTGGCACGGATATGTTCCCTACATCTTCACTATGGCTTTTTCCTCACCCGGAGCATGATTCAGAAAAGGGCCCTGAGCAGGATAGGCCCGTTAAGACCCGATTCTGTAATGCAGGAGCAAAACATTCCATGGCATATAGAATTGGCCCAAGGACGGCCCGGCATGCCCCATCATGGCCAGCAGGACGTCCATCCCACTGGCTCATAGTGCCCTAGCACCCTGCCATCTGACCCCCAGTGGGGGCTGCCAGAGCCCAGGATTGGGTGATGGGACACAGCTCTGGTGGCCTGCTGCTCTGGTGGTGGGTCACTGTTCTCCCATGGGGGTTTGCCAGGCAGGATCAGGGGGCTTGCTTGCTCTTATTCCACCTCTGAGAATACTCATCTTTTATCTCTCTTTCTCTGCCTCAGATCCTCCAAGTTTTCTAATCGTCTCCCAAGATTGGAATCATTCCCTGAGAGCAAAGAGCTCTTTACATCTAGGGTACACATAAGATCTTTCACTAACTGGGAGATAATCGTATATGTGATAGTGCAAAAATCTTGATAACCCCTATCTCATTGCTCCCTGATGTCTGCATATTGGCTATAATGATTTGTTTAGTTATTTAAAGTTGTTCAGTTACTTAAAGTTGCTAGGAGAAATAGGGATACTTGAACCTATTAAATAAACCTAATATGTTTGAGGGTCTTTGTTTAATGTTCACCTCAAGATATACTGCAAGAATCTAGAATTAATCTAGTCTTAAAGCCTAAACACAGTCTTTGACTTATAGGCTTTTAAGCCAGTTAAAAGGAAAGGAGGAATGTAAATTACCAGTTAAACCTGATAGTGCAAATACAATACCCTTATTTCCTTTTAACTGGCTTAAAAGCCTATAAGTCAAAGACTGTGTCTAGGGTGTGTGGGAGGTCAGGAAATAAACACAGTTTATCTATTAAAACGATACCCTAACTGGCTTTAGTTTCACTGAGTGTTTGTTAAACTGTATCCTGTGAATAAACTGAGAGCAGCTGAGGCCTGCATAAAAGGCTTCAGAGACCTGCCCTGTTGAGACATTCCTAACAGGGGCTATATAGTTCAAACAATGGCAAGAATTTGAGGTTTTATTTTTTTTTTAATTACTAGCTCTGACTGGGAGCTCTTAAAATGGTTTTGGTATATTTGTAAAACAAAGTTACATTCTTTTTGGTGCTTTAGTAGAAATATTTTTTTAGTGGGGTAGGTTTAAAACTCTGCTTTGGTAACTCTCTCAGCTCTTGGGAACTGCTGACACCAAATTAGGTGTTAGTTCCCTCCATACCCCCCCCCCAACTCCCACCCACCCCTAGTTAGCAGTCTTGCTTTATAGGGCTCCTCCCCATTTAACAAACCACAGGGTCCTGGAACAGCACATTTTGAATGTAATTAAAGCGATTTAACTGTTTTTTTTCTCTGAAAGGACAGCTGGGAAACCAACTGGTACTTTGGTAGATCACTCTCTTTTGCTTTAACAGATACCTAAGTTCCACGAACAGAACAATGGTTGGGAAAAATCATATTGCTAAAGCTGTTGCCCGTGTTACAGCTTCTGCCTCTATCCAGACAGAGATCCAAATGCCAGTTGAAGGACCAGTTCCATGTGCAGGGTGCCTGCATGCTGAGGCTCTGAGGAAGCAAGTGGAGAAACTCAGAGAGGAGGTGGCAAGGCTGAGGAGCATTCAAGACAGTGAGAAGTACATTGATAAGATGCTTCTTTCAGCAACCAAGCTCTCCAGCAGAGGAGAAGATGGGTGCTGACAGAATGATGGAGGTTGAACACAAGGCACCAGGGCATGCAGAATCACCAATCCAAATTCTCCAGCCCTTGAATTGAAGAACCATTATGCAGCCCTGAAAGTGGAGGAGGTGAAAGCATCCTTGGAAAGGGAAGAACCAGAGTTCAAGTACCCCAAAGTTGCAGAATCAGTGAGCACAAGGAAGCGAAGGGTAGTGGTGGTTGGTGATTCTCTTCTGAGGAGTACTGAGGCGTCCATCTGCCGACAAGACTTGATGTCCAGATAGGTATGCTGTCTGCCTGGTGTCAAAATCCAAGATGTTATGGAGAGTATGCCAAGATTCATCAAGCCCACTGACTATTACCCAATGTTGCTAATCCATGTCGGAACAAATGATACTGCCAGGTATCCCTCTAAGTGTATCAAAAGTGACTTCATGGCTCTGGGACGGAGGGTGAAGAGGTTAGGTGCACAGGTGGTGTTCTCTTCAATCCTCCCTGTTGAGGGTAAAGGCCAAGGCAGAGAGGCTCGCATCCTGGAAATGAATGCATGGCTACGTGGATGGAGTCATCAAGAGCTTTTTGGTTTCCTAGACCATGGGATGCTGTTCCAAGGGTTGCAGAGCAGAGATGGCATCCATCTGTCCAAGAAAGGTTGACGCGTCTTCAGTAGTAGACTGGCTAATCTACTGAAGAGGGCTTTAAACTAGATTCATTGAGGATGGGTGAAGAAATCCCTCAAGTAGGTGAAAGTCCCCAGGTAAGTGATACATTAAATACCTTTATGGAAATGGTTAACATATGGAAAGCAGTGTGTATAAATGCCCCTAGCATGGGAAATAAGATCCCTGATGTTGAAGCTTTTGTGGCAGTGGCCGACTTGGATTTAGTAGCATTTACAGAAACATGGTTCACAGAAAACCATGATTGGGATGTAACTATACCTGGCTATACTTTATTCAGAAAGGACAGAGTAGGAAGAAGGGGACGAGGAGTGGCACTATAAGTAAAAAAATATTATTAAAGCTTTAAAATTACACAGCTTAAAAGGGAGAGAGGAGAAATTGTGGGTTAAACTAGAAATAGGGAAAGAGAAATCTATTTGCATTGACGTGATATACAGACCTCCCTCACAAGAGGAAGAGGTAGACAGAGAGTTAATTGAAGATATATGCAGCATTGCTAGGAAAGGGAAAGTGCTACTGATAGGGGATTTCAATATGCCAGATGTTGACTGGCACATTCCTGCTGCAGTATCATCTAGAAGTAAAGCGATCTTGGATTCTCTACAGGGAGAACTATTCAGGCAATTGGTAACAAACCCCACACGTGAAGGGGCCATACTGGACTTGGTGCTTACAAGTAGTGAAAGTGTTTCTGATGTAATAGTGGGAGATCATTTTGCATCCAGTGATCACCAGATGGTGTGGTTCAGTATTAGGACTAGGGCTGTTAGAATTAATTCAAAGAAGAGGGTATTAGACTTTAGGAAGACTAACTTTGCCAAGATGGGCCAATACCTCAGGGAGTCATTAGTGGGATGGGAACAGCTGGGAGATGTAGAAAAACAGTGGGGAAAACTGAAAGGGGATATTTTAAGGGCAACCAACCTTTTTGTTAAAATGGTAAATAAAGGTAAAAGGAAAAGGAGACCGCTATGGCTTTTAAAAGAAGTAGCTGAAAAGAAAAAGAGGGAGGCCTTCATGATATACAAGAGATCACAGAGATTGGAAGGCAGGCATCTATATTTGGAAAAACTTTGAGAAGATAGCAAAGTAGTCAGGAAAGCAAAGATTCAAAAAGAGGAGGAAATAGCCAATGCAATAAAATGGGGGGATAAGACATTTTTCAGATATGTTAGTGAGAAGAGGAAGGGTAAAAGTGGTATTGTCAGACTCAAGGGTGAAGGGGAGAAATATGTAGAAGCTGATGAAGATAAAGTGGAATTGCTTAACCAATATTTCTGTTCTGTGTTCACAGATGAAGAACCAGGAGCAGGACCTCATAAAACACCCACAAACAGGAACAGAAGCGAGAGACATCTTGAACAATTTTTAGAAACTAGCTCAACTTAAAGTAGATAAAGTGATGGGACCGGATGAGATACAACCTAGAATACTGAGGGAATTTGTGGATATTCTAGCAGCTCCACTGACTGACCTTTTCAATGCCTCATTGGTGTCGGGAGTGGTGCCAAAGGACTGGAGAGAGGCTCATGTGGTGCCTTTACACATAAGTGGAAGTAAGGATGTGGTTGAAAACTACAGGCTGGTTAGTTTCACTTCCATTGTGAGTAAAGTATTGGAAACGCTGCTAAAAGAGAAAATAGTGTGGTTTCTGGAGTCTAGAGGATTACAGTTTCCGAGGCATCATGGATTCACCAGAGGCAGGTCTTGTCAGACAAATCGGTTTGATTTATTTGACTGGGTGACCAGGGAGTTGGACCTAGGGAGAGCCCTAGATGTGGTATATTTAGATATCATTATTCCTCAAAGGCGACTTATAAACAAACTGAGCACCCTAGGGATGGACCCTAAAGCTACTGCATGGTTTAGAAATTGATTGGGTGGGAGGTGCAAAGAGTACAGGTAAAAGGAGCTTACTCTGAGGAGAAGGATGTGCCCCAGGGATCTGTTCTTGGTCCGATTCTTTTTAACATCTCTGTTGGGTAAAGTTTGCCTCTTTGCGGATGATACCAAAATCTGCAATAGAGTAGACACCCAGGAAGGTGTAGATAACATGAGCAGGGATCTAGCTAAGCTTGAAGAATAGTCTAGAATTTGGCAGCTGGGATTTAATGTTAAAAAATATAAGGCCATGCATTTGGGCTGCAGCAATCTAAGAGAGCAATATAGTATAGGGGTGAAGTACTTTTGTCCACTAAAGAAGAGTGGGACCTAGGTGTGGTTGTGTCTGATGATCTTAAAGTAGCTAACCAGGTAGAAAAGGCAACGGCAAAAGCTTAAAAGATGCTTGTGTTCATACAGAGAGGAATGGCTAGCAGAAAAAATGAGGTGATAGTGCCTCTGTATAAGTCTTTGGTGCAACCTCATTTGGAGTATAGTGTGCAATTCTGGAGACCACACCTTCAAAAGGATATAAATAGGATGGAGTCGGTACAGAGGGTGGCTACTAAAATGGTTAGTGGTCTTCATTATAAAGCATACGAGGACAGACTTAAGGATCCTAATATGTACACCTTAGAGGAAAGGTGGGATAGAGGTGATATGACTGAGATGTTTAAATACCTCCGTGGAATAAATGTACAGGGGAAGAGCCTTTTTCAATTGAAATAAATTTCTGCTATGAGGGGACATGAGATGAGGGTGAAGGGGGATAGATTCAGGAGTGATATGCGGAAATATTTCTTTATGGAAAGAGTGGTGGATCCATGGAATAGTCTCCCAGTGGAGGTGGTAGAGATGAGGGCTGTATCTGAATTCAAAAAAGCATGGGATAAACACAGAGGATCTCTAAAGGAAAAAAAGGGACTGTTGTAGTTGTTCGTATGGAAGGACAAACTAGATAGGCCATGTGGTCTTTTAATGTCATCATATTTCTATGTTTCTATGTTTCTAGATAACATAAGGATGTATCTAGTGAAGCTTGAAGAATGATTGAGAATTTGCAGCTAAGATTTAATGCTAAAAAATGCAGGGCCTTGCATTTGGCTGCAAAACTCCAAGGAAGCCCTATAGCAGCGATGGCGAACCTATGGCACGCGTGCCAGCTGTGGCACGCGAAGGCCTTGCAGCTGGCACGCGTGAAGGTCCGCAAAAAAAGAAAAAGCGGGCTCTGGCTGCTGCCGCGGACGCGGCAGCATGCAGTGTCCCGCGGGGCCCCCTCCGCCCGCTAAGCCCCTCTGCAAGGGCTTTCAGATTCGCGAGGGAGGCAGCGTCTCCCTCGCGTCTCTGTTAAGCCCGCAGGGGTTAATGGGAAATTTCCCATCAGCCCCTTTAGACGCGAGGGACTGATGGGAAATTTCCCATTAGCCCCTGCGGGCTTAACAGAGACGCGAGGGAGACGCTGTCTCCCTCGCGAATCTGAAAGCCCTTGCAGAGGGGCTTAGCGGGCGGAGGGGGCCCCGCGGGACACTGCATGCTGCCGCGTCCGCGGCAGCAGCCAGAGCCCGCTTTTTCTGTTTTTAAATTTGCCAGGGGGGGGGGTGGGGGGGTAAGGACTGCTAATGGGCTGGGGGGGGGGGTTTTGACTGCTAATTGGCTGGGGGGGGTTAGGACTGCTAATGGTCTAGGAGGGGGGTGTTAGTACTGATAATGGGCTAGGGGGGGTTAGGACTGATAAAGTGCAGTGGGCTGATGGGGGCTGTCTGGAAATGGGGAGATGGGGGGATAGGACTGCTAATGGGCTAGAGAGGGTGGGTTAGGACTGCTAATGGGCTAGTGGGGGGTTCGGACTGCTAATGGGCTGGGGGGGGTTAGGACGGCTAATGGGCGAGGGGGGTTTAGGACTGCTAATGGGCTGTGGGCTGATGGGGTCTGTCTGGAAATGGGGTGATGGGGGGTTAGGAGTGGTAATGGGCTAGGGGGGGGTTAGGACTGCTAATGGGCTAGAGAGGGGGGGGGTTAGGACTGCTAATGGGCTAGGGGGGGGTTAGGACTGCTAATGGGCTGGGGGGGGGGTTAGGACTGCTCAAGGGCTTGTAGGGGGGGGGGTTAGGACTGATAATGGGCTAGGGGGGGTTAGGACTGCTAATGGGCTGGGGGGGGTTAGGACTGCTAATGGGCTAGGAGGGGGGGGGTTAGGACTGCTAATGGGCTAGGGGGGGGTTAGGACTGCTAATGGGCTAGGAGGGGGGGTTAGGACTGCTAATGGGCTAGGGGGGGTTAGGACTGCTAATGGGCTGTGGGCTGATGGGGGCTGTCTGGAAATGGGGTGATGGGGGTTAGGACTGGTAATGGGCTATGGGGGGGTTAGGACTGCTAATGGGCTAGAGAGGGGGGGTTAGGACTGCTAATGGGCTAGGGGGGGGGGGTTAGGACTGCTAATGGGCTGATGGGAGGGTTAGGACTTGAGGTGGGCTGTTGGGTGGGGTTAGGACTGGAAATGGGCTGATGGGGGGTTAACACTGGAGGTGGTCTGATGGGGTTAGGACTGGTAATGGGCTATGGGGGGGTTTAGGACTGATAATGGGCTATGGGGGGGCTGGGACAAGAAATGGGCTGATGGGGAGGGGTTAGGACTTGAGGTGGGCTGATGGGGTTAGGACTGGTAATGGACTGTGGGCTGATGGGGGGGTTAGGACTGGCAATGGGCTATGGGGGGCTGACTGGAAGTGGGGGGTTAGGACTGGTAATGGGTTATAGGGGGGGGGCTTAAACTGAAAATGGGGTGATGGGGGTTAGGACTGGAAGTGGGTTGATGAGGGGGGGATAGGACTGGTATTGGGTTGGGGGGCTGCTAGGACTGGAAATGGGCTGATGCAGGGACTAGAAGGGAATGGATGCTGGGTGAGGCTGGAACTAGAAGGGAGCTGGTGTTGGGGGAGGATTAGAATGGGATGGGGCTGGGAGAGTAAAATGGAGAGGGGAAAAATATTTTGTGTGGGAGGGATAAAAAATCTACAATTGGCCGGGTATTGGGAGAGTAAGTGGGGATTGAGGATGGAGGGTTAAATTTTGAGTAGATGAAATAGGAATGAGGAAAGAGCCAAAGGAGAAAGATTAGTATGTTAAAGCAGATGTAGAGAGAGAATGGAAAAAAAAAACAAGAAGACAGAAGAAAGGACAAATGGACAGCAGATGGAGAGTTAGCAGAAGACACGAAGAAGAAACCAGAAGAAAGTGGCTGGAACAATTGCAACTGAAAAAAAATGCACAAAAGGTAGAAAAATATCTCTTTATTTTGAATTTATTAACTGGAATATGTCAGCTCTGGGAAATGTGCATCATTAATTTTTGCGTTTTGTTTAGTACAAGAGGAAATTAATATATAGTTTTATTTCTACAGTGTTGTTGTATATTCCAAGTTTGGCTTTTGGGGTTCCCAGTTTAATTATTGTCTTCCTGTTTCTAAATTGTGATTCCTTGTTTGGTGATGGTCTGTTCTGCATGTGTAACTGAGCTGAGGTATTCTGTTTATATAATTCCTATTTGACATTGCCACTTGTTCTTTCCCCAGTAGGTCATGTATTGTTGTTCTCTGAGATGTATTGGTTTAATATTTGCAGTGTTGCCTTTTGATAGGTAGAGTATGGTGCTTTGTGAGTCCTGGTAGTGCTGTTAGGATACGGCGGGTTTGCTATGGGTTCTAAATGGGCAGCGTTTGTAGTAGTTCCTAATGTGCCTGGCGGTTGGTACTGGATTATAGTAATGTAGAAACCTTTTAGTCTTTCTTTATCCATATACTCATTAAGAGGCATGTTTACTAAAAGTTAGTGTATGGTAACATTATGCAAATATTTATGCAAATGAAGCACCTTATGCAAATGGGGCTTTAATTGACGTGCTGGCACTTTGAGGAAATTCTTTGGTTTTGTGCGGCAGTTTGGGCACTCGGGCTCAAAAAGGTTAGCCATCACTGCCCTATAGTATAGAGGATGAAGCACTTCTGTCCATTAAAGGAGAGTGGGGTGATTGTTTCTGATGATATTAAGGTGGCTAAACAGATAGAAAGGGCTACAGTGAAAGCTAGAGGATGATTGCGTGCACAGGGAGAGGTATGGGCAATAAGAAAAAGGAGGTGATAGTGCCACTATATAAATCTTTGATAAGACCTCATTTGGACTATTGTATGCAATTCCGGAGAGCACACAGTCATAAAGATATAAACAGGAAGGATTTGATGCTGAGGGTGGCCACCAAAATAGACAGTGGTCTTGGTCTTAAGGCATATAGGGACAGACTTAAATATCTCAATATGTATACTTTGGAAGAAAGAGGGGAAAGAGGAGATATGATAGATGTTTGAATATCTCTGTGACATAAATGCATAGGATGAGAGACACTTTCAGTTGAAAGAAAGCTCTGCAATGAGGGGCATAGGATGAGGGTGAAAGGGGATAGACCCAGGAGTAATATGCCCAAATATTTCTTAATGGGAAAGGTGGTAGATGCGTGGGGATGTATCTGGATTCCAAAAAGCATGGGACAAACACAAAAGGTATCTAAAGGAAAAAGACAGAACTGTGAAGCTTAGTAGCTCTTATGAATGGGCAGATTAGACAGGCTACTTGATCTTTATCACCATCATGTTTCTCTGTTTCCATGTTTAGTAAGATCATTCATCAGGAAAAAAAAAACCCCACTCAATAGTAACTATAATACATGATATAAATTTACCTCGTATAATAAGCATGAAAAGTCAAAAACAAATATTGCATATTACCAAAGAAAACAATGACAAAATATATTAGGCCATTATATCATCATTTTTTCAATAATGTCATCTTTTCTAAGGTTTCCTGGATTGATACAGCATGTTGCAAAAAAAGTACATAAGGGGCCAAAGAAAAATAGGAACATTTTACAGAACGATATTGAAAAATAAAAATAAATAAATACCATTTCGATTATACTGAAGAAAACATCCATTTTCTATCAGGACTAGAATAAAAATAAAAACACATGATAGAAATGTTTTTACTATTTTTTGTGCTCCATTGTTGAGAAATATTTTCTTCTAAAGCTTCCTGCAAATTAGTTTTGAATGTTTCAAGGATTTCTGTTAAAGAAATATTAATATAACATTTTATGGGCTGGAATATGTGCTTGTTTCCAAAACAGAAATGACTTAATTTGCATGAATGTGAGGATAGAAGTTTCATATTAATTGAAATTGGTGAATCTTAGTTATTATGGAAATGAGAGACTAATAGCACTGGATAGAGTGAAGTATACTGAGAACAGTTTCTGCACGTGTTTCTCACAGGATCATTACTGTTAACTAATGACTTCCGTTCGAGCTGAGACTATTAAGAAACTTTGGAAAGCAAACACCTACTAGTGTGATTTACAGTAGGGATGCAAATTTGTCATTTCAGTTTGCAACAAGTTCATTTGCAAGACAGAAATGAAAATATACAGGATGTATTTTTTCAAAAGTGAGATCAAATGACTTTTGTTGAGATTAGAATGCAAATAATGGGAGGATATTAAAAGGTGTTTGCAGACAGTTAGCATTGGGGCATGCCGGCGGAGTTCCGGGGCGGCAACCTTTGATAACCAGGCAGCAGCGATATTGAGCCACCGCTCAGTAACCAACATGCAGCAAAAGTCAGGTGCAGTAAAGGCTGGACTAACTTTTGACACAGAAGCTAACTAGTTGCTAAATCACTGCTGTCTAGTTTGCTTCTTGGCAATCTGGCCAACCCAGATATCCAATGTCGGGGCCCAGTATGGCCCTGGCATTGAATATCTGGGTTTAGAGTTCAGTAGCAGTAGTTAGCCATGTTACAGCGGCTAGTCAACGCTACTTAATATCGGGCCCAATATTTCCTATAAGAAGAATAATGATAGAAAATCCATGTAGCATTTTCCCCACAACTCTTCATATCAGTGCATAGATGTTTCAGGCCCAAAAGGTAGACAGATTCCATGCTGCTTTACCCAGGGGTCAACAGTGAGTTTCCCTAGTCAATGTTAATACACCTTCTGGCAACAAATTCCAGAGTTTGATTGCATGTTGAGTGAATTTTTTTTTTCTCTATTTAGTCTTAAATGTGCTACATTGTAGCTTCATTCCATGCCCTCTAGTTTTTCTACTTTTTGAGTACACAACAGATCTACATTTAATATTTCCACTCCACTCATTATTTTATAGACCTTTATCATAATCCCCTCTGTCATCTCTTTTGCAATCTAACATTTTAAGCTTTTCCTTGTAGGAGTATCCTTTCATCCCTTTTATAATTTTGGTCATTTTTCTCTGTACCTTTTTTAATTCTGCTATATCCTTTTTCAGATATGGCAACCAGAACTGCACACAATGTTCAAGGTGTTGTCGCACCATGGAGCAATATAGAGGCATTACTGAGCAGAGGGTTTCAAGGCATTATCTATGATGACGCCTAGATCATTTCCTGGGTGTTGAATCCTAATGTGGAACCTTGCATCAAATAACTATAATTGTTCTTCCCTAAGTGCATAATTTTGCACTTGTCCACATTAAATTTCATCAGCCATTTGCATGTCCAGTCTCCCAATTTTTCAAAGTCATTTTGAAATTTTTCACAACTTTGAAATCATCTGTAGATATGTTCACCTTACTCATTGCTTCGATTTCCAGGTCATATATCAATATGTTAAAAAGCATCATGCCCTGTACAGATTCCTGGGATTTATTTTATTTATTTATTTATTTAGAATACATTTGTATACCACAGCTTCCAGCGATCAGCAGCGGTTTGATTACAGATTGAAAATTGCCAAATCAAGACAGAAATTTCGTAGTAACATTACATTGATTTGAAAGGAAAGCACGGCACACAGTAATAAGGTCATAGGAGAGGAGACAGAGATTTACATATGTACATTTTTCCTAACAGTATTCCTGTTGCAAATTGTGACATCTTGTATTCTCCTGGGATTTACATCAAATTGTAATAGCACTGGAATAGATGAGTTTTCAGCTTTTTCCTGAATGCATTAAGGTCTTTGGTTGCTCTGAGCTCAGGTGGCAGTTGATTCCAGAGGGTCGGGGCAGAGTAAGAGTATGCTCGGCGGCTAGTGCTAGATTTGACGGATCTGATGTCAGGTGGAACATGTAGGGTGTGTGAGTTGACGGTTCTTCTGTCTCTGTTGGGTGGTTGCGTGCTGATAAGGGTGGAGAGAAAGGATGGAGCTATGTTATGTATGAGTTTGTTTGTGGTTATCAATGTTTTATATTGTATCCGGGCCGTAATAGGGAGCCAATGCAGCTCGATCAATACAGGTGTGATGTGTTCAGCAATGCTTTTTCGCATGATGATCCTCGCCGCCACATTCTGGGCCATTTGTAGGATGTTTAGCGTTTTCTTTGGAAGACCCTGGAGGATGGCGTTGCAGTAGTCTAAGTGTGGAATAATGAGTGCTTGTGCAACAGACCTAAAATCGTGAGGTTCGAGGATGTTCCGTAGAGGTTGTATAACTCTAAGTTTGTGGAAAATGGCCTTGTTGGTTTTGCGTAGGTGCTTTTCCATCTTTAGGTTGTTGTCAACTGTGACTCCCAGGTATTTGATCTCATTCTTTGTGTAGTATGTATTGTTACAGAGTGTAATTGTCGCGGGAGGTTCAAAGTTTTGTTTGCTGGAAATAAACATCACCTCAGTTTTCTTATGGTTGATTGTCATGTTGTTTTGTTGTAGCCATTGCAACATTTCATTCAGGCATGTTTCAAGTAGTGTATAGTTAGGGTCGACTGTATCCAGTTGCGTGTATATCATAATATCATCCGCATAGATGTGGTATTTGATATTATGCTGTTGGAAAATATCACAGAGGGGCTGCATATAAATGTTGAAAAGTAGTGCAGAGAGAGCTGATCCCTGAGGTATGCCTTGCGTCTGAGAGAATGTTTCTGCCTTTTCGCCATTGAATTGAACCTGTGGCATTCTGTTTGATATGTAGGAGGAGAACCATTTTAGGGGGTATCCCAATATCCCTATCGATTCAAGCTTGTTTATGAGGATTCCATGATGGACTGTATCAAAGGCGGCAGAGATGTCAATGAAGATGAGTATAAACATTTTCTTCTTATCTTCAAGGCCTTTCAGGAGGTTGTTAAGTAGTGCTATTAACAGCGTTTCTACCCCGTGATGTTGTCTGAAACCGTATTGTTGCTTATCCAGGATTTCATGGTCATCTAGATGTTCTTGTAGTTGCATAAGGACTGCCTTCTCAATGATCTTTGCTAGGAAAGATATGCTGGAGATGGGGCGGTAGGATGCTGGGTCATCTTTGTTGAGTGAGTTGTTTTTTAGAATTGGTCTTATTATAGATTTCTTGAGTTGCGCAGGCATGATTCCTTGTTTTAGTGATTGGTTCACTATATGCGCGACTTGGTGGACAATATCAGTTTTTGCCGCCTTGATCCATGCAGCTGGGCAGGGATCTAGCAGGGATGTGGTGGTATTGATGTTTGTTATTATGTTGATAGTTTGTCTATCATCAATGTTGTGGAATTCGCTCCATGCCTGGTCCTGTTGTATATTGGCTTTCCGACATGTTGTGTTTAGACAGAGAGGGGTCAGGGTTGCAGTAAGTTTGCTTGCGTAGTAGTCAGCCAGGGTTTGGGGTTTTATTACGTCATCATAGTGGTCTGCCTGGGATGTTATGGTTAGTGATTTCACTAGTTCAAAAAGTTCACGAGGCTTATTGATAGCTTTGTTCAGGAGGTTGGTGTGATGGGTCCTTTTGGCGGTGTTGACTTCCTCTTTGTATTTTGAGAGGAGAATGAGGTATTCCTTTTTGTGTTCGATGGATTTAGTGCTTCTCCATCTTCTTTCGAGTTTTCTGAGATCCCTTTTCATTTTGGTCAGTGTTTCCGTGTACCAGGGTTCAGAGTGGTATTTGGTTGGATTCGAGGGGGAGTTCCATGTTGGGTTCGCTGCAGCCTGAAACCCGGTGTTCCAGCTATTTGTTAGAACATCCAGGTCTTGGATTTGCAGGTCTATGTGGGTCGTGATGTTACTTACAAGACTTTCCAAGTTGAGTTTGTTGAATTTTCTTCGCTGTTGTATCACTCTTTGTGCTTTAGCGTCCTTGGGTAGTGTAGGTGGTTTTATCTGAATGTCGATTCGATGGTGGTCTGACCAAGGTACCGGAGTTATCTTTATCAGAGGTTTCTCATTATTGTTTTGTCTATTCGTGGGAGTGAAAACCAAGTCCAGAGTATGGCCCTTGTCATGGGTGGCGTCATTTATTACTCCATTATTCACCTTTCTTTATTGAGGAAATTTTTGTTTAGCCCTATTCGCTGTTTTCTATCTTTCAACCAGTTCCTATTCCACAATAGTACACTGTGTCTTATCTCATGACTTTTTAATTTCCGTATCTCATTAGGGACCTTCTCAAAGGCTTTCTGAAAATCCAGATACACTATTTCAAGTGGCTCACATTTCTCAACCTCTTTATTACTTTCCTTGGCTAAATTCATATTGGCTTTTTCCGATTAAACCATAACTAGCTATATGTGCCATACTTTGCTGTTTATAATGCTTTCTATCATTTGGCTTGGCACTGATGTCAGGATCTCTGGTCTATACTTTCCTGGATTACCCCTGGAACCCCTTTTAAAAACTGGTGCTACATTGGCCCTCTCCAGTCTCCAGGTAATACTGTATAGTGTGGATGCACAGGGGTAGACGTGATTCTGATCCCGCGGGGCACGTCTAGCCCCTGTGGGATCAGAATCGCAACTAGGCCTGTACGTGCAGGCCGGGACCCAATTCCCATTGGCCTGCACGTACAGGCCCCTGCCTGGCTAACTCAGTCAAGGCTCCTGAATAGAGCTGTGGCGCCATGGCGTCTGGTTGCCATGGCACCGTGGCTCCATTTGGTACTCAGAATCCCCGGCAGATGCCGACTGTCTCCTTTCCCCACAGCCCGACAACCGATCTGGCCTCCCATGGCCAAGGGTGGGCTGCGGGGAATCCCCTGCACCCACCTCACTTTTTTTTTCTTGGTCAGACCTCCCATCCCCCTCCAAGGTGGAATAAGTACCCCGTCCAGTCTGCTGGCCCTGAACATACAGGACCAAAATCAGAATCGGCCCTGTATGTCTGTGGCCGCAGTCCGCCCACTGCCCGCCCTAAGTCCGCCCTTTTCCACCCCCATCTAAGCCTCCAGAACAAACATCTTGCTTGTATGGGGAGGTTAAATGGGGACAGCAAAGGGGGTCGAATAGCGGGACGTCCATCCCTGCTATTTGCGGCTCAAAATGATCCCTGCTTGTAGTTTGAATGAAAAGTTTGTTGTTAAACTATACCATGACTTAATTAAAACAGAATTTTAAATAGGCACAAAAAGCTTAACCCAAAGAATGCTCTTTTCACCAAGATTTTGAGACGTTCCCAACAGATAAATACTTACCAGTGCAGATTCCTAGCAGTAGCAGTTCCTTTCTGAGTATTCCCTTTTCTGGATTATTTTTGTCTTCTTTCATGCCAGTTTTTAAAACTACTTTCTTAATTTTGAAATAAACATCTTGTCGTTAAATCAGACATGATTTTTCAGTAACCTCTTTCCATAACCTTTTAATGTACACTTCAGATTATATGTTGTCCTTCTCAGGGCCAGCTCATGTGATTGTGGTACCCTTGCTGCCCTAAACTAAAGATATAAAGTAATCTAGCTGAACAGTGACTAAGAGATATGTTTACTAAACCGTCTTAATGTTACCGGCATTAGTTGCAGTCTTACTGTGATGAATGCCATATAAGGTAGTGACGTTCTGGTCTTAAGGTAGCATTTCGGGTTATCGCGCAATAAAGTCCGTTGTCACGTGATAGAGTGAGCCGCAGCACGTTAACGCGCGTTAGCCTTAATTAGGCACACTGACCTGCAAGCACAGCAACAGAGGAGTAGCACAATGGTTAATACATTGACTGCTAATCCAGTGGTCATGAGTTTGATCCCTCAGTGGGCTCAGTTAAAAGACTGTCCAAGGCAATCCCTTTTCCTGCTTGTAACAGTCAAGACACATCCCACAATTTGCACTGTCAGCCAAAAAAGCCTCACCCCAGTGCAGCAACCTAATGCACCTTTTAGGGCGCACCATAAGGCACATCATAAAGCACCAGGTCATAATGTGCCCCAGAGGACGGCAGGAAAGGTTGGCACCCTCCAAGGCAGCATATAAGGTGCCCCATAAGCTGGCCAAACCAAAGGTGCCATGAAAGATGCCCCAGGGATGACAAGGTGACACAGGAGATGGTGCCCATAAGAACATAAGATATGCCATACTGGGTCAGACCAAGGTCCATCAAGCCCAGTATTCTGTTTCCAACAGTGGCCAATCTAGGTCATACGTACCTAGCAGTTTCCCCAAGGGACACAGGTTCCACAATGCTTGTATTGGTTCAAGCATTGATATCCTGGGTCCCTTCTTAATAATGGTTTATGGACCTTTCCTCCAGGAACTTGTCCAAACCTTTTTTAAACCCAGCTACACTAACAGCCTTTACTACATCCTCCGGTAACACAAAGGTTCCCCAAAGCTACAAGCATGAAATGTATGGCTAAAACACATATGTAACCATAACACTGCACAGAGCACCAAGGAAAGACAATGGACAAGTGATGGAAGGAAGTAGATGATGGAGCTCATGGACCAGCCAAATCTGCGTGCAGCCCATGTGGCAGCAGGTAAAGTGGACAAACATATCAGGGGCAGCTGTACCGATGTACAGGGTGATGGTAATGTACAGTGCAACAATGACAGTGTGTGGCAGAGAATGGGGATACGTGTCCACCAGAGGAGGTAGAGGTGGCAGGATAAGTGCAATGACAGGAGGACAGAGGAGAGCAGTGCCATGCAGAGCAGACACAGGAGAGGCAAGCATGAAGAGCCGCAATGCGGAAAAGTGTGCCAGTGCAGGACATGGGGTAGCAGCCTGCACATTAGGGCAGGACACCACACAGCTGGTACACACACATAGACGGACAGAAGGATGGATAGCAACAGTGATGAGGGTATAATGTGGCGGCAGCACAGATCTGCACAGATATGACTGTTACACGAATGAAACATAGTTGTGTAGGACAGCCATAAAAAAAAAGAGGAACAGAGAAAAATCAAACCCATGACCTCTGCTACTGAAGTCATTGCATTAACCATTGTGCTACATCACTATGGGAGTTATCATACCAATGGCTGGCTACAGAAAGACTGCACGTCACCATAAAACTGTCTGCTGTGGCTACCAGGATAGGATAGAACCAACAGTAGCCATAAGGCAATTCACATGCAGAACAGCAGTCTACATCTGCTCACCAGGTGGGGTATGCACCTCTACAACACATCAGCTTGGTAGGGGGGAATGACCATGCATGTTACTGGCACAGAGTACCCACAGCCCAGTAAGAAACGTGGAATGCAAAAAGGACGTATAAAAATAATAATAACTTGTATTTAAATATACCACTTCAGCCACTGGCCGAGCTGTTTACATCTAGGGCACACATAAGACCTTTCACAACCAGCGGCTGAAGTGGTATATTTAAATAAAAGTTATCATTATTTTTATATGTCCATTTGCATTCCACGTTTCTTACTGGGTTGTTCGTTTGCACGTGGAATCGTGCTCTTTTTGTTGGACAGAGTACCCACAGGCCATGCCAATGTGCGTGTTCTGTGCTCACCCTGAGGGTGAGGTGGAGTGGCCAGCACCAGGTCTGCAGTACCCGGGTTGGTTGAGGTGGGCTATGCTGCAGGTCTCCATCAGTGCCAGTGTGTGACAGGTATTTGTTGCAGACACCTTTAGGAGGTCTCTGTGTCCATTTGTAATTGCCAGACATGTCTGGCTCTTGTGGACAATGATGCACACAACATAGTGCGTATTCACTGTGCTTGCTATGGTCACCAGTTTAGGGAGCAGGGGTGTGTCAGGGCTCACATGGCGACAATGTACTTAGCAAACCGCCCTCTCTGTGTCAGGGTGGGGGACATGATCTGCCCCCAACAGACCCGCACTCTCACCCCTTTGTAAGGTGGGGCAGTGGAGGTACATGAGGACAGGCTGTGGGACCAACAACCACAGTGCTGGTGGTGAACAGACAGCTGCTGAGGATCTGCACTTGGGACAGGGCCACTGGCAGATAGGTAGTGGGCCCAGTCAGCTCAGCTGCCCCCCACTATGATCTGACATTCACTAGCAGAGGGCAGTCAGTGTGTACCTGCTGCACCCTGCAAGGTGGTGCGGCCATACAGATGCTAACTGCAGACAGTCTGCTAGCTAGTACATAGTGCATGTTCCTGGAGGAACTGTGTGCACCCAAAACCGGGATGTCAGCACACACACCACACAGGTATGTCAGGGATTTGGCCCCAGAAAAGAAAACCCATAAATATCACTTGAGAAAAATATTATATAGCACTATGGGGGAACCTAGCCATGCCGTGTTCACTGTTCAGTCAGGGTGAGAGCAACCTCCCAGCATGACATGCTGTGGCCACCCTGTCCATGCTGGTGGTGGTCAGGCACTACAATGTCCTAGTCATTGCCCTATACCAGTGATGGCTAACCTTTTTGAGCCCGAGTGCCCAAACTGCCGCACAAAACCAAAGAATTTCCTCAAAGTGCCAGCACGTCAATTAAAGCTCCATTTGCATAAGGTGCTTCATTTGCATAAATATTTGCATAATGTTACCATACACTAACTTTTAGTAAACATGCCTCTTAATGAGTATATGGATAAAGAAAGACTAAAAGGTTTCTACATTACTATAATCCAGTACCAACCGCCAGGCACATTAGGAACTACTACAAACGCTGCCCATTTAGAACCCATAGCAAACCCGCCGTATCCTAACAGCACTACCAGGACTCACAAAGCACCATACTCTACCTATCAAAAGGCAACACTGCAAATATTAAACCAATACATCTCAGAGAACAACAATACATGACCTACTGGGGAAAGAACAAGTGGCAATGTCAAATAGGAATTATATAAACAGAATACCTCAGCTCAGTTACACATGCAGAACAGACCATTACCAAACAAGGAATCACAATTTAGAAACAGGAAGACAATAATTAAACTGGGAACCCCAAAAGCCAAACTTGGAATATACAACAACACTGTAGAAATAAAACTATATATTAATTTCCTCTTGTACTAAACAACGCGCAAAAATTAATGATGCACATTTCCCAGAGCTGACATATTCCAATTAATAAATTCAAAATAAAGAGATATTTTTCTACCTTTTGTGCATTTTTTTTCAGTTGCAATTGTCCCAGCCACTTTCTTCTGGTTTCTTCGTGTCTTCTGCTAACTCTCCATCTGCTGTCCATTTGTCCTTTCTTCTGTCTTCTTGGTTTTTTTTTCCATTCTCTCTCTACATCTGCTTTAACATACTAATCTTTCTCCTTTTGCTCTTTCCTCATTCCTATTTCATCTACTCAAAATTTACCCCTCCATCCTCAATCCCCACTTACTCTCCCAATACCCGGCCGATTGTAGATTTTTTATCCCTCCCACACAAAATATTTTTCCCCTCTCCATTTTACTCTCCCAGCCCCATCCCATTCTAATCCTCCCCCAACACCAGCTCCCTTCTAGTTCCAGCCTCACCCAGCATCCATTCCCTTCTAGTCCCTGCATCAGCCCATTTCCAGTCCTAGCAGCCCCCCAACCCATTTCCAGTCCTAGCAACCCCTCAGCCCAAGACCAGTCCTATCCCCCCCTCATCAACCCACTTCCAGTCCTAACCCCCCATCACCCCATTTTCAGTTTAAGCCCCCCCCTATAACCCATTACCAGTCCTAACCCCCCCATCAGCCCACTTCCAGTCCTAACCCCCCATCAGCCCACTTCCAGTCAGCCCCCCATAGCCCATTGCCAGTCCTAACCCCCCCCATCAGCCCACAGTCCATTACCAGTCCTAACCCCATCAGCCCACCTCAAGTCCTAACCCCTCCCCATCAGCCCATTTCTTGTCCCAGCCCCCCATAGCCCATTATCAGTCCTAAACCCCCCCATAGCCCATTACCAGTCCTAACCCCATCAGACCACCTCCAGTGTTAACCCCCCATCAGCCCATTTCCAGTCCGGACCCCACCAAACAGCGCACCTCAAGTCCTAACCCCTCCCCATCAGCAGTCCTAACCCCCCCTAGCCCATTAGCAGTCCTAACCCCCCCCCTCTCTAGCCCATTAGCAGTCCTAACCCCCCCCATAGCCCATTACCAGTCCTAACCCCCCATCACCCCATTTCCAGACAGCCCCCATCAGCCCACAGCCCATTAGCAGTCCTACCCCCCCAGTCCTTTAGCAGTCCTAACCCCCCCCTACCCCATTAGCAGTCCTAACCCCCCCCCTAGCCCATTAGCAGTCCTAACCCCCCCCTAGCCCATTAGCAGTCCTAACCCACCCCCCATGGCAAATTTAAAAAAAAAAAAAAAAGCAGCTGGCTCTGGCTTCTGCCGCGGCAGCGGCAGAATGCAATGTCCCGTGGGGCCCCCGCCGCCCGCTAAGCCCCTCTGCAAGGGCTTTCAGATTCGCGAGGGAGAGCGTCTCCCTCGCGTCTCTGTTAAGCCCGCAGGGGCTAATGGGAAATTTCCCATCAGTCCCTCGCGTCTAAAGGGGCTGATGGGAAATTTCCCATTAGCCCCTGCGGGCTTAACAGAGACGCGAGGGAGACGCTGTCTCCCTCGCGAATCTGAAAGCCCTTGCAGAGGGGCTTAGCGGGCGGAGGGGGCCCCGCGGGACACTGCATGCTGCCGCGTCCGCGTCCGCAGCAGCAGCCAGAGCCCGCTTTTTCTTTTTCTGCGGACCTTCACGCGTGCCAGCTGCAAGGCCTTCGCGTGCCATCGCTGCCCTATACCCTGTGCAAATGCATCCTACCCATGCCACCTTGTCCGGGCCATACCCACAGTACCTTACTCCTCATTATGCACATTGGCAGGCTAACACTAGAAACAGTGCAAGCAATGTGGGCTCAGTAAGGTGTAGGCAGCCACAACACACTGGATAGACAGACACACACTCCCACAACTATGCCAGCATTGTGCAAATATAGAGGTTTGTGGCAACCCTGGCCGCACACCAGTCCTGGGCACAATGTGGGCATTGCTATGGTACTCAATACTGTTAGGGTCACTCCCCGGGGTGGTAAACACTGTCAGAATCATTAACTGAAACATACTCCACCGATATCTGAAAGTTTGCTATGATGAATCTCTATCAACACATTGTGTTTAACTTAGGATTTGTTATCTGACATTAATCATAGCAACCTTTTGATATATGTGGAACGTGCTCCCAAGTTTAGGACGGCATTGCTAAGGTATGCAGGTGCCAGTATTGTGAGATGCTGCTCCGCGCAGGGCCCAACAGCCTGACTCTCCATGAGGCTTTGGATAGTGGAGCCTGTGGGTGTGGGTGTTTATGCCCCTGTTGGACGCTGCTCTAGGGCAGAGGTTCTCAACTCCGGTCCTGGTGGGCCAAACACTGTTCAGGTTTTCATGCTGTCCCTAATTAATATGCATGAGATACATTTGAAAACAATGGGGGGCGGCACATACAAATGCAGCACAGGCATATTTATTAGGGACAGCATGAAACCTGAATGGTGTTTGGCCTTCCAGGACTGCAGTTGGGAAACTCTGCTCTAGGGATTGCACATGTTTATGGTGTCTGTGCTCTGTAGGGTAAAATATAGGTGTTTCAGGCATGTTTATTTTATCTGCCTTAAAGGTTCCATCTTTATTACCACGGTTTAGTACTGGGTAAAATATGGGGACAGGGTTGGCAGGAGCCACAGCTAGGACTTGAACTTGTGACTTTCTGTTCCTGAACATGCTGGCTGTGTGTACTGCACCACACTGTTGCCACAGGGACAGATCATTCCCTGGGGATACCATGACTGTTTGTCAGACAGGCCCTGTCTGTTGCAGTGTATGGCACCCACCTAAACAGGGCTTGGCCATGGTCTGCTGTGGGCAGATGCCACTGCCCCCTCCGCCACCATGCTGCCATGCCATTATGCCGGTGGTGCTGGTGGTGCGCAGTCTCAGGCCATCCAGTGTGCCGGTAGGCAACTGCCTATGGTGTGGGTTCTCAGGTAGGGGTGCCTACATGGACATGTACGTTTTCACCCAGCACCGCCTGCCAATGTTATGTGCCCTTGGGGGTACCTGCTGGGTAATATCCCCTGTGACACTGTGGAACACACACTCGTGCCCATGTTGGACCCTTGTCAGTTGCTGTCCTGCTGCTTTACAGTTTTGGCATTCCTATGTGCCACCTAGGCATCTGCCTAGTCCGCACTTTGCCCCAGCTGGACCACAGCATGTGCCGCCTGCAGCCCCCTGTATCCCATTTATAGCATCAGTACAGTTTCCGTTTCCTACGTGCCCACTCTGCTGTTGCTGCACATGTGCACGCCATAACAAACCTGCCCACTCTAAACGACAGAAACCCTGGTCAACGCTATTTCAATGTGGGATCATTCACTTTGTAGGGGGACAGAGCATAGACCCTTCCAAACATGATATCTTAATTTTTATGCTTTGTCAGTAGTATTGCTTTATGTTTATCATTAATATCACTATTGGCCAGCTTGGTTATTGAGATTTTAAATGTGGTTCTGGTCATTTTATATGTTTATTTGCCTTTTTGGTTCCTGCACATGTATCACAACTATCACTTTTCTGGGTTTCCCTGCCTTTGCTGCACATTGCTGACTTAAATTGTTTCTCTTTCCTGCAAATGTGCCTAACGCAAGGGTTTCACTGGGGTTAGTGTTCAGACCCGTATTTCACAGCATTAGTGTGCCTGGAGCCTCTCCCCTCCCACTCTCTGCCCATTGAACCCTTCTCTCCGCCCTCTGGGAAGCCATACTCCACCCTTCAGACCCGGATTTCACAGCGTCAGTGTGCCTTAACGCCTCCTCCGCGTTATTGTGCGATAAGGGATGTTATCGCGTGATAATGTTACATTATCGCACGATAACGTCACTTATCACACGATAATACCACCGCTGCGATGTTAAGACGGTTTAGTAAACATACCCCTAAATATCATTGTTATCTGGATAATTTTCTATACACTGTCCTCACTTCTCCTCTAACATGGTCTACAAATAATAGAGATATCTGGTCATTTAACAATATTATCTATACATCCTTTGAAAATACATAGATGGGCTAATTATGAATTTGCTGGTGAAACCATAATTGCCTTTGAATTAGTTCTATAGAATATAATTATTTATTTATATAGAACATTCCCAAATTAACTAATAAAAGTCCCAATAAAGGGTGCAGAGCAGAAGTAGGATATTTCACTTTACAACTGAACATACAAAAAAACAATTCTATTCAAATTCTGGTGTCACATCAGTGAAAATGAGACACATTTCATCTGGTGTCAGACATTGTAACACAAAACTTCAAGTGGACACTCAGAAGCTTACCATACCAGCATCAAGTCCAAGAACTCAAACTGTACTTACTGACTATGAAAAGTTAGCAATACACCTTCCATTGACAAATAAGAACAAACTGAATAACTACAGATTCCAAAACAGAACCAATATGTTAACAGAATCCCTCATCTTGATTACACATGGAAAACACATGAAGTGTGATTCCATAATGTGCATGTCCAGCCCGCAGACATGACTAAATAAAAAATGGGCCCCCTTTGAATCTAATTCCTCAATCGCGGGTCTGGATGTGCCTGAGGGTCCAGAATCGGTGAGATAGACGAGTTTGACACGGCACATGCAAGTGCTATTCAGCTGGCCTGTGCCTCGGTTGCGGGTAAACGTTTCAGTTGTCCTTGTGCCCATTGCATTCTGAAAAGTTACTCATTTCTGATCGTTCCCTTCCCCCCGACGTACCCGCTGATGCCACACCCCTTGGGAAAAAAGTGCATCTCCTAAGCTGCTCATCACAGACAGTATTTTGTTAATGCACACTAGACATAAATACCAATGAGAAATGGCAGCTGCTGCAACCTAGGCCATATACCAGTACCCCTCATGCCCTGGAAAATGATAGGTAAGCTCAGTGCATCTCAGTATGGTATACAAGACTGTAATGTGAACTTGTATATCAGGACATACCATGCATCAAATGGTACGTGGCATAAGGAACTGGCCCTAGTGATTCCTACCCTGGTTATCTCTACAAACATGCCTTAAACTGCTAGGGATGGACCATCACCGAGTGCACAAAACCCTAAACTAACTTTGCATGTCCCCAAAGGATGCATAATATTGCTGAGCAACAAATGTATGCCCTTTGTGTGCCTGTGGCCTATAAGTGCACTCGTTCTGCTGCTCCGCACTACCATTCCCCTCTTATCTCTCCCTACACCCCTGCCCGTGAACTCTGCTTATCTGTCAGATTGCTTCTATCTGTGCCCTTCTCTTCTACTGCCAAATCCAGACATCACTCCTTTCACCTTGCTGTTCCTCATGCCTAGGTCAAACTACCTGAGTCTGTACATCAGGTTTTTTCTCTGGCCCCTATCAAATCCAGGCTGAGCACTCACCTCATTGTTGACGCTGTTGGATCTGATCTGCCTAAGCTCCCTTGTGTTTCCTGACCATTCCTCCTGGATGTATCCTATCCATAGCTGCTGTGCTGTCTGTCTACACTAGATTGTAAGCACCGCTGAGTTGGGACTATCTTTAATGTGTGTCTGTGCAGCGCTGTGTACGCCTTGTAGTGCTATACAAATCAGCAGTAGTAGTTGTAGTAGGACCTTCTGGTTTTGGCACCTATCTAGGTACTTACATTTCGTACAGCAGTTGCACCTGTCCTTTCGTGGCGTATGTCGGTCTGTATACATCTGCTACCTGTGGGGCAACTCTGTCTGCCGTCCCACAGTCAGCTTTGTGGCACTACTCTCCTTGTCAGTGCTGTGTGGGCATGGGAGGGGAGATCCCTGTGCCATCACACCAAGAAGCCAGACTCCAGATATATCACCACTCTCGCAGTTCTCATTGATCCTGGTCTGGGTAGGGATGTAGGCTGTATGGGACAATCCAGGGAATGTTGGCACTACATCGGTCACATCTCCTAGTGCCTGGCATAGCAGATGTATGACTGCCTTTTCACATTGCCAACAATATCTGATTTTATTAGAGTGCCCTATGTAAAATAATCCAGAAGGAATCACCATAGGTTCCCTATGGCTAAATATATACATATGGTCAAAACATGTATTTATTTTATTAATATATATGTTTATTTATTTTATTCTTATATACCGCATTTCCAAGGATCAGTGTGGTTTACAAAGAACAAAACATCAACCATACATGGAACAATATTACAATAACTGGATTACATTAAACATGTTAGGAAAAACGGAGAACAAATTAACTATTTACAAAATGGAGAGGTTGTGTGAGGTAGTAAATAGCCCAGTGCATATCTTAAATAAGGGGCAGAAGGGGGAAGGGTGGAAGGGGTGGGCAGGAGGGAGAAAGAAAATAAGGGACCCTCAGAATAAGGACATTCAGAAGTGCAAACTGCACTAATACATGCTCAACAGCAACACCATTGGTACAACAAACTGCATTATGGGCATGCATTAGAGCTGCTTTCACTGTGCCCCCACTGTGCCCACTAAGCTGTTTTCACTGTGTCCTTATTCTGAGGGTTCCTTATTATTGAAAGGGATATGTTTTGACATTTAGCTATAGTGAAACCTCTCCCAGTTTGACTGACCAATCACACACACACACACACACACACTTTCTCACTTTCTGTCACAAAAACATGATTCTGTCAAAAAGATGCTCTGAACCAATACATAACAGCTATGCATGACATAATAGCATGGGTACCAAGACTACAAATGTGATCTCTGTTTCTCATCTAAAAAAAATAATACTTTCCCTGCTCACACCCATATTATCCCTATATTCTTGGAACAATCTACCTGACAACATTCGCCTGCTATCTGATATAAAGGAATTTAGAAAAAAATTAAAAACTCACTTATTCATATTACACTACAATACACCCTCAGAACAGAATACTCAAATAGATACAGGCTAACATTTATACATTATTATTACATACTCTATTTTCAAAATAAATATCACTAATACACTATTAACCATACCACACTCTCATTCACATGATGATTATAGATTTAAACTAACAATGTATATATGTTCTAATATGTTATACCTTTAATGTTACAACATTCCTTGTAAATTATAATTATCTGTTCTATGTAAACTGACTTGGTATATTACATACCAATTAACCTACTGTTCCATGTAAACCGCACTTGATACTAGGGAAAGAGCGGTATATAAATAACTGTTAAATAAATAAATAAATAAAAAATATCAGCAGTTTCATTTTTCAGAACATGGAAATTGTTAGGGTCACATAGATTGGCTCCTTTAGCACAAACATCACATTAGTGCATAGCCTGAATAAACACTATTGCTCTTCTTAATATTTCTTTAAGGGTGTTTATTAATGTGTCTAGACCTTACAACATTTTCTCGCCTCTGCTTTTTGTTCTTTAAAACTGCATCTTGTGTTTTTCCAGACTGCAGTCACACCAGCACATACGTCTCACAACAGTTCAGCACATACTTGTCACAATCATTCTTCTCTATGGACTACATTGCAGAGTAGAGCAGACTTTTTTCTAAGTCCTGACCTTATTCCATGTTTCAGCAGGAATAATGTGGAGGGAAACACTTAATACGTACATGGGCCTTTCCTGAATGCACTTTCTACATCTCCATGCCTGATCATGCCCCCGTTCCACCCTTTCTGGGCATGTTCTGAGATCCCCATGCTAGAACTATGGACGTGCATGTCACACATACAAGCCCCTTATTCGTGTTCTGGAATGACCCCATAATATAACCTAGTAAAGAATACAAAACTATAAATTAGAAACAAGTATGGAGAGAGATAACAAATTAAATAGCAAACCCAAAATACAAACTCTGTGAGCTGTGAAACAGTGAAGAAATAAAATAGAAATGCATTCCTTTCTATATTGAACAACAAGAAAAGCACATTTTCAAAGCTGACATATTTCATTCTCTTAAACTGGCATATTTTTCTACCTTAGCTGTCTAATTTGTAGTATTTATGTTGGGTTGGATCTGGTCTCTCTTTACCACTTCCTCCTGATGGTTTTCATCTAGGCCCTTTTCCAGGATTCAATTCCATTTTCTGTGTTTTTTCACTCTCCCTTTCTTCATCCCTTCCTTCCCTTCCCTACACCTCTCTCTGATTGATCCTTCTGTTTAATTATTTTTCTTCATTTCTCTCAGTTGTATTTTGATCCACTTATAGCTAGATTTCATTCCTTTTTCTCCTTCTAATCCTGTCTCCCTCTTTTCAGCCTTCACCAGCTTAAACCAACGTTCCATTTCCTAATTTTGCTTCCCTAGTGCTCCCATTCTCTATCTACCTCGTTCCTTTGCCAGCCTTTTTCCCCATCTTTCCTCTACTTTCCAGTCCCTCGTTTCTTTCCTCTATATTTTTCTCCTCCCTAGCCTCATTTACTTTCTGCTTCTCATCACCTAATCATCACCAGTTCCTCCCCTATCACGCATCCCCTCTCTTCTCCAGTAACTTTTGTTTGTCTTATTCCCTATCCAGGTTTCCATTTGCCTTTTCAGCTCCCTCATTTCTACCCTCTCTGACCTCCTTCAAAGACCTGTCCTCTTCCTTTGTCTATCATCTACTCCATAGCCCTGTGTCTTTTTCAACTGCCTCACAACCCTTCCCCAAACCCTCCAAGTCCTTCAAACCCTCTCCTCTCCCCATTTCCGCACTTGGTCTCATATCCCAACTCATACACCTCACCCAGTCACTTTTGTCCCACAGGCCAGATGTGCACATTATGAAATTGCGTTCCACGTGATGTTTTATTAAAGGGCGCTGGCTGTCAGCTCATGTTCTGGTGTATGCTAAAGGGCACTGGGGCACGTATTGACAGCCAGCACAGGGCCATGATGGTGTGGCCAAATTTCTGCACTAACTGTCCAGTTCATGTTAGGGGAGCAAGAGGGCAGGTTTGGGGCAGACAGTGGGCATTGGAGAGTGCCTTGCAGACAGCACTCCCACACCAAAGGCAAGGTGGCCAATTAGTGTGGGTGCAATTGCTGTCACCTCAATAAGTGGAGATAAATGTGCTTGTGCTAATATGGCACACATAAGGGGGGCAATGTTGTCTTTTAACTAATGGGAACATGCTTTCCACTCCCCTGAGAGCTAGCACAGTGGTGTAGCACCTCACATACCATGGGTTTGAATGCTATTGGCGCATTAGGTGCAAATCACAGCACACTTTTGCAACATGGTACCTACTGCTGGTATTTAAAAATAAAATATAGGATTACCCCCCACTACTGAAAATCACTTCATTAGATCAGGTGGATTTTTTGGACTATTTAGTTGAACAAAAATAAAGTACAGTTATACCAGAGCAAGCTTCAAAGAGAAAATACTCAAATTCTTTGGAAACTGATGGAAAGTCAGGGGGTGACATTGTTACAATGGAGAAAATTTGAAAATCATTCTTTTATGTCTCTTCACCTTCCGGTATTGCTACAGAACATTAATTGTATGCTTTAATTGAGATTGACAGAAAATTATTTGTTTACGAAGCTATATAAATTGTTAATATTGCACAGTTTGACAACACAGCTCTTTAGTTACAATCTATTTTGTTCACTGTGTCGATAGATATATCGTGCTGTGTTCAGCAAAAAAGGTTCTGCCAACAAAGCATTTAATTAAACATTCTAAGAATAAAATCCATCAAATTTAATTTCCTTGATAATAATAGTTCCTAAGCAATCTTAGTCAACAAATATTCTGAAAATTATATTGTGTTGGAAAGAGTATGTAGTATGTGTGTTTTAGATCTGCATTTGAGAGTCACAGATTAGAATCATTTTTTTTATTGCTGAGCCAGTAAGGACCATTTCTCAGTTGATACAGCAAGGTATGGAGAGCGGAGGTTTGAGGACGGATACTGCCTGATTCTATCACAGCAAATTAAACTGATCCCTAGAGCTATGAGTAGACTGGCGATTTTTGATTTTTTGTTACCCATCAGATCCTTGAGAAGAATGGTTGTGCAGTGAATTCCACCTCCATCCCAAAAGAGGGGGTTGTTGGTTAGTTAAGACTGAAGAGACAGGGTTTAGGTTTGGTTGTCTCAACAGCAGCTTTAGGTTAGGTCTCCTAAGATATTAGTATTGAAATTATTTTTTTTTAGATGGTTCCAGGTGAGTCAGATTCTATGAGTAGATCACTGCAGAGTTTTGCTATTATTGGAGCTATGCCAAGGGCATAGACATTTGGTAGGGTTGATACCACAGATTGTGGGAAAGGCTGCAGGAACTGTGGGACACAGCTACCTCATTTTAATCAGATTGTCCAGAATCCCTTTAGGGCATGTGGCAGAGTCAATCACACTACAAGTCCCAGAATCCCTTAGGATAAGAAGGCCCACCACAGAAAAGATCAGATGATCTAATTAAGAGAACAAAAAGGTGGTGGAGGGCTCCAGCAATAAGCAACCAGAGTAGGGTTGCCAACTGGCTCCAGATGCGCCCGACAGACTTGATCCAGTCCTGGGTTTACCCCATTGCATGCAGTGACTTGTAGTTTTTCATTTCTTATGGAGTGCAATGGAGAAATCAGAACTACATATCCCTGCATGCAAAGGGGTAAACCCAGGACTGGATTGACACTGTCGGGCGCATCTGGAGCCAGTTGGCAACCCTAAACCAGAGAGAAGAGCCAAGGGAAGCCAAGTTGGGGGGAAACCCTGTTAGGCAAGGGCCACCTTAATAGGAGAAAGAGGAATCTGCTTGAGTGGGCAGCAGAGAGCCCAAGACTGGGGTCCTGGGCAGGATCCTCATGACAGAGGGGGAGGGCTGATGATCCATGGAAGAGAAAGGAAGAGGAAGCAGCTGGGATCTGGGAAGTCTTGTCAGGTTTGGGACAAGCAGAGCCACAAGGTGAGCAGAAGAGAAACCTCCAGGCAGGGGCCAAAGGGAGGGTGTGTGTCTCATCCTTGATGGAAGCACAGGAATATGGACTCTTCCTTTGATCCCATGGAGGTATTTTTTCTCAAACAGTGAATGCTTTAGCCATGGGGCAGGTTCAGCAAGCTGATACAGAACCTAAAGGCGGGATGGGAAGGGCGGCTGCACAGCTGGTTAAACTGTGTAGCTGAACAACACTTTTCAGTGTAAAGGGGGTTGGGATCATTGTGTTCATGGGACTGCCTATGACTGTTGTGTACTGATTCTTTGGAACTTTTGCTGTGTTTGTGTTCTGGAGAAGGGGAGGTCACGCCTGTTACTGCTGCTGCCAGAGGCATGGTGTTTTGGACTAACCTCCAATTGGAAGTAGGGGTAGTTAAACTGCTTCTTGCCTTACTGTAACCTTTGTAAGACAAATCTTTGTGCTTTCTATAAACCTGGACAAGAATTGGTACCTGTTGTTTGATGTGCTGGAGGCTGCAGGAGGCAGTCCAAGGATGCATGGAGTCACAGTGGCATAGTTTGCAGGATTTCGTTGGCCATTTTGCGGCTTTGGGAACCCGGGCACAAAATGAATTCCAACTCCTTACCCAAGGCAATTATCAGCAGCCACACCAGGTAAGGGTACCTAGGCTGGGAATTACTGATAGCTTCAATAGGTAGTGGAGGGAATCTCGCCTGAGCAGAAGCGAAGGAGCCAGTGGTGCATGGCACTAGGTGGGCATCTAGAGTACACTTGGTTTTTCCTGTTGTTTTTCTTTTCTTTTTCAGGCTGTTCCTAATGGATCCGAAGGAAGTATTCCAGTGGATGGTCGCCCAGTTCCAGAAGCAGCAGGAAGAATCCCTGAGGGCCCAGCAAGCAACCTTGGCTGCCATGCAGGGCCAGCAGCACCCCCTTTTGGACTTATTACAGGGCTACCTCAAGGCCACGACCGGAGCAAAGGAAGGCAGATCATCCAGGGAGCAGGAGTCTTTGGTTGCATCCAGTATCAGGATAGGACCCCAATTGTATGGACCCCTTTTTTTGGGAAACTGGAGGACACTGATGATATTGATGACTTTTTGGGAACTTTTAAAAAGGGTAGCCACATCGGTGGGTTGGCCTCCTGAACAATGCACAATCGGGTTGGTGGTATCTCTAACTGAGGAAGCCTTGGATGCTTATAGAACTTTACCCCCTATGCAGGCCATGAACTACATGGCCATTAAGGCAGCCATATAGAATAGGTTTGGAGTAACAAAGGACTCCTATAGAAGAACCTTTAGAGTCATCCAGCTAGCCAAGGATAAAAGGCCCAGGGCTCTCGCTCACAGATTGAGGTTCTTGGCAATTAAATGATTAGAATATGAGGGTAGGAAAGTGGCCCAATCAATGGGGGATATAGTGTTGGAACAGTTTTTGCAGATTTCGACTCCAGATCTGAGTGAATTCTGTGGTAGGAGCCATTTAGAAGGAAGATTATTATTTAGAGGCTCTGGCAGACAGAGGTCATGTGGAAAGAAGGTCCATGGGGGAAGAGGGGTTGGCTCAGAGTTTCCCACAGGAAGGAAGGGGGCAGTATGGTGGGATAGGCCCAGAGCAGAGCACAATCCACTGGAAGAGAGGTGCTTTCATTGAGAGAATCTGGGAAACTCCAGGCGGGAATGCATTGCCAAAGAACTATTAATGGCAAGAGTTAGGAGGAATGAGCCACAGAGGGATGTTTTCAGTGCCACTACATGTCAGTTGGGCAGGGAGGCAAAATACCCTAAGCCAAGGGCTAGGCAAGGCACAGTTGGCCAATGTGAGAAAGAGCCCAAGGTGAGGGCGCTACGCTGTCATGGATGTGGGAAGCGTAGGCGCAGGAAAAGGGATTGTTGGCATAAATGGATCCAGTTCACAAGGGTAGACCCGATTACTCCCCTGAGAGATCAGTGAATTCAGGAGGTTAGAATAGAGGGGATCTCCTGTCTGACCTAACTGGACTCGAGAGCCACACAATCGTTAATAGTGGCTAGTGTGTGGGGGAATATTCACAGACAGTCCCCAAGTTCTGTGCATCTCCAGAAGGATCTTGTGCAGCTGTTACACCACATTTAGTACAGAAGATTGCTGTGGAATGGTGAGAACTGTCCCAACACCATAATATGGCGGTGGTGACCCAAATGCCATATCTAGTTATTCTAGGTAGAGACTTGAAATGTCTCGAGGGAGGATTGGTTAAGCCTTCGAGAGGAGTCACCGCCCTAACACAGCACAAATCTAGGGGTGGGAGGAAGCCAGGATGGGGACTCTGGCCAAGCTATTCCCATATGATGAGGGAGAGAGAAATCTCTGCCAAAGACAGGCCAGGAAATTTTGGAGGGAGAACAGAATAGAAAAATTCCAAGTCTCCTGACCTAGAGGTAATAGGGAAAGCCCTCCATGAAAATACCAGTGGAATGGGTAATGGGGTGGGTCTGGCCATAGACTGGAGGTATAATATGGAAGCCCACGACAATGGTACAATAGAGCTAATCACTCAGATAGTGGATTGGTGGGAGAAGAACGAGGGTACAGCAGGAAACTCTGGAGAGAATGTTCCTAAGTCAGTGAGAGAACTTGAGGAGGCTAACATTGTAGAATTTGGAGGGCACCCAGAAGAGGACCCCAAGCCAGGAAGCGGGGATAAGGAAACACCTGGTACCTTAGAACCTGGTCAGGAGGAAGTTGCAGATGGGACACAAAAGCCCCTGGGTATAGAGGGGGAAGAGTCCCTGTTGAATCCTATAAAGCTGGAGGGAATTACAGGTTCTGAGGGGATTACTGAAGAACTGAGAGTGGAAGTCTTAGGAGCGTATGCAGACCCCACAACACAAGGCTCAGCCCATAGTTCTGACAAGTGTAAAGACACTGGTCATGCCCTGAGCATACAGGACTCACGAAATACGGGGCAGCCTGATGGAAAGATGGAAACCCTCCTAGCTAAAGAGGAAATAGTACAAGAAGGTCTCTCAGTGCAAGAATCTGTTACAGTCAGAGTACACCCCAATGGTGGCTGTTCAGCAATCCAAAGAAAAGGACTGTCAAGCCACAGATGATGAGGCAGATCCTGGGGAAGGATGGCCTCCGGAAGGGAGGGATGTCCAGTTGGGCCAGGGATATGGGAGTCTGAGGGAGAGAGACAGATCTTCCACAGATGTCACTCAATAGCACTATCGCTCCAAAGCAGATCTTTATCCCATGAAGAGATATGGTGGTAGGATTATGGGGTGGGAAGAGTAGCCCATCCCACAGCAAAACCCTTTCCTAAGAGGGGAGAGAAAGAAAAAACTCCCATAAACGAAGGCAAGAAAAAGCTGCGCAATGTAGTCTGTGGATATTACAGTGCTAGGGGACAGGTTACAAGGTGGCGTCTTCGGCCTTGAATGTGGAAGGATTAAGTATGTGTCAATGGGAGGTATGGTTGACAGAGGAATGAATGTATGTGCAGGTTGCACCACTAATCCAGAATGTAAGTTATATCAGCTTGTGATAAGGCTGATAGAAACATAAAGGGTGGAGTATGTGACAGGGTTAGTAATACAAGTCCCAGAATCCTTTAGGGCATGCGGCAGGGTCAGTCACAGTGCAAGTCCCAGAATCCCTTAGGATAAGAAAGTCCACTATAGAAAGATCAGGTGATCTAATTAAGAGAACACACAGGTGGCAGAGGACTCCAGCAATAAACAACCAGAGAAGAAGAGCCAAGGGAAGCCAGGTTGGGGGAAAACCCTGTTAAGCAAGGGTCTCCTTAATATGAAAAAGAGTAATCTGCTTACGTGGGCTGCAGGGAGCCCAAGGCTGGGGGCCTGGGCAGGACCCTCAAGAAAGAGGGGGAGGGATGATGACCCCTGGAAGAGAAAGGCCCCAGGAAGAGGAAACAGCTGGAAGCTGGGAAGTCCTGCCGGGTTTGGGACAGGCAGAACCACAAGGTGAGCAGGAGAGAAACCTCTAGCCAGGGGCCAAAGGGAGGGCCTGTCCCTCATTCTCTGAGGCAGGGGCAGAGCTGATGTAAGCCTGCTCTGTAAGGTTTAAAGTGAATGGAAGCACAGGAATATGAAGAGGACTCTTCCCTTGATTCCATGGAGGTATTTTTTCTAGAACAGTGATTGCTTTAGTCCTGGGGCAGGTTCAACAAGTTGATACAGAACCTGAAGGGGGAATGGGAATGGTGGCTGCACAGCTGGTTAAACTGTGTAGCTGAGCAGCACTTCATTGTAAAGGAAAAGACTGTGGGGTTGGGATCATTGTGTTTGAACTGCCTATGACTGTTGTGTACTTATTCTCTGAAACTTTTACTGCCTTTATGTTCTGGAGAAGGGGCCACACCCGTTACTGCTAATGCCAGAGGCATGATGTTTTGGGGCTAACCTTCCATCGGAAGTAGGGGTAGCTGAACTGCTCCTTGAACTGCTGTAACTTTTGGAAGGCAACTATTTTTGTGTTTTCTATAAACCTGGACTGGAATTGGCACCTCGATTGTCGTGGTGTTTAATGCACTTGAGGCTGCAGAAGGAGGGTACAAGGGGTCCTGTGCCATGTACGCCATCACACACTGTATATATGTTTACATCCTGATTATAATTATGTTGTATATAAGTTGATTCTGACAATCCTCCTTGTTGCATAAAAGTGCACGTTCTCTCCTAAATTGATAATTTGTAATTGTTTTGATTATAATAAATTTTTTTAAACTGCCTCTAATGTTTCGATTGATTTTTACGTTTTTTGGTGCACTGAATCCAAATCTGGTAACCAATTTGCTCCATCACGTACAGATTTTTTGCTACATTGAGTTAGCAGTTTGAGGTGAACGTTTCAGATTGAGTGCGATCGAGATAAAAGTTTCTTGGATGAATTCTTTATACTAATTGTTTAGTAGTTATTCAAATAAGAATAAAGAAAATTGTAACAAGGCAGCACATAAGAATAGAGTAATGTCAACAAAACACACTGTGATGGTAGCAAAATTGTCTGCACTTAAAACAGCCACATATATGTGCACAAACATTGAGCATATAAGAGCGAGGTTAGACACAAAGCAAAGCAAAGAAATGTGCAAAAAATGTTGTACAGGTATGTATGTAAGAATAGAAAACGCAAACCGCACCATTGCAATACAAGAAGACAAACACCCGATGGTGTGAAAATAAAATTCTAGTAAATGAGATCTGACACTGTGGTAATAACTAGCAAATTTTTATTTCAAAGTTTAGTAAAAACACGATATTTGTCAACACAGTTTAGATTTTAAAGTCATTCTTGGGTCAATCAATCTCCTGGTGGGCCCGTTTCTTCTTCCCCCGAATGCTTCTCTTGGTGCGCTGCTTGGCGTATTTTTCATCTGGGGTTTCCCGCAGCAGCAACCAGCAGAAATCAGTCATCATAGTGGTGTTCCATCTTCCTTGGTACCTTCTCTCTGCGTCCTTGATGTCCTGGTGAAACCTTTCTCCTTGTTCTTCACTGTACGCCCCAAGTTTTCGGGAAAGTAGTTCACATGGGAGTGCAAGAAATGGACTTTCAGGCTCATGTTACAGCCTTGTTCTTTGAAGGCATTGAGCATCCTGGCAACAATATCCTTATAGTTCTCATCCCGCCTGTTCCCCAAGAATTTGAGAACCACATCCTTGAAGGAATCCCAGGCTTCTTTTTCCTTCTCAGACATCGTTTCAGCGAATGCTCCATCTGAAATGAGTTTCCTTATATCAGGGCCAACAAACACTCCTTCCTTTAGCTTTGCTTCAGAAAGTCGGGGGAACTTTGAGCAAAGGTACCGAAAGCACTCACCATCTTTTGGAAGGGACTTGATGAATTGCTTAATGAGACCCAACTTAATGTGGAGAGGTGGTAATAGAATTTTATCACGAGGTACCAAGCTCTCATGAAGAACATTTTTCTCACCGGGTCTCAAATACTCCCGAATTGGCCAGTCTTTTTTCCCCCAGTGTAGGTCGCGGGCCCGGCTATCCCACAAGCAAAGGAAGCAGGGATATTTGGTGAAACCGGATTGCTGCCCTAATAGCATGGATAGAATTTTAAAGTCTCCACAAATCATCCACTTATGCTCATCATAACGAATCTTCTGAAGAATCAGGGCCAAATTCTCGTATTTTTCTTGGAGAATAACAGAGTGAGCAATAGGAACTGAAGCGAATGTGTTGCCATTATGAAGAACACCAACCTTTTATGCTGTCTTTTGACGAATCAATGAACAGCTGCCATTCAGCAGGGTCATACTTGAGTTTAAACTTTTCCATCACTCCGTATATATCGTTTCAAAATACCAAATCTTCCTCTTTGCTGAAATACTTCAAAAATTGTGTCTCGCAGTTGCGGTACCAATAAAAAGTTGTTCCTGGTGACAATAGATTTTTCTGTTTAAGCCGAGAACCTAGCAGTTGGGCAGCATCTTTTGGGAGTCCTAAATCCCGGACTAAATCATTCAATTCAGCTTGAGAGAAAAGTTCAGGTTTCGGATCTGGTTCAGTTTCAAACTCGGAAGTACTGGACTCATCGGGAAAAGCCATCTGATGAGTCTCATCATGATCAGAACCGTCCACACAAATATGATCCAAAGATTTTGGTGGTTCAGGCACAGGTACTTCGTTGCTATGAGGCATAGGCCTAATTGCTGAGGGAAGGTTGGGGTAACTTATTACGTTCTTATTTTTTAAGTTGTATCCCTTCACAATGCAAGAGCAAAAATAGCAGTCACTGCTGTGGTCTCTTTGTTCACGCCACATCATAGGTATTCCGAAACGAAATGCTTGTTTTTTACCTTTCATCCATAAGCGTAGATCTTCCTCACATGTCTTGCACACTTTGTGAGGAGCCCACGGTTTGTCTTGATCGCCTAACTTCAAACCGAAATAGGCGAAATATACTTTTTTAATAAATGCAGAAATGTTCCTCTGCCGCTTTTTCACGGTATATTCCCCACAAATAAAACAAAAACTGTCCGGAGAGTTGACGCAACCTCTGGCTCTGTGAGCCATCACAAATACACAGCACTGCAAACTACAACTGTAGTGAACCACTTCGGAATAAAGCTGGATTACGACTGAGCAAACAAAAGGTAATAATGAACTTGCAAGAAACTGAAATTTGACAGGAACGTTCATGTCGCAACCACCGTGTTTGAGCGAGCGAACGAGGCGAGGCGAACAGGAAAGAACATGCGCCAGCGCGAGTACTGGATTTAGCCCCCCGCCTCCCAATTGTCCTGTTAATGTATAAAATGAATACAAAACACTCTAAAATATCACGAGGGAGTGTTTCTAGTTAGTTTAACCATTACAACCTCTATTTTGGGCCAAGAAAATAAACTGCAGTCGGCTAAAAAGAAATTATGTGAACATTCCTTATATGGGTAAGAAATCTAATTTTGCAAGAAAACGTGACGTGATGGAACATTTTGGCTATTTTTCCTGGATTCAGCACCCCAAAATCTATAGGAATCAGTTGCAAAACTGGAGGCAGTTTTTTGGTAGTGTACCTGTGTTATCAATTTAGGAGAGAGCGTGCACTTTTATGAGAACCCAGGTCTGCAAAAAAGTTTTTCGAGAGCTGTTTTGGTTATTCCACGTAATCTTTATGTTTTGTGGTGCGCTGAATCTGAAAATGACCTCCATTTTGTCATAGGACATCACATTTCCTGACAATTTAGGTAACTATGTTAAATAAGGCAATACCTCAAAATAAATGGAAATAGACTTATAAAATTGAAGTTTTATTACAATATTTTCATGAAAATCCTTTTTTGAACTGAAATGAGCTCACCTACACACTAAACTCGATTCTTCTTCCTTGTGAGGCTCCTCTTGGTGCATTTACGCTTGTGAGGAGCATCTGGAATGTCTCTCTGAAGCATCCAACAGTAGTCTGCCATCATTGTAATGCTCCATTTTCCCTGGTATCTCCTTTCCATCTCTTTAATGTCTTGGTGGAATTGTTCACCTTGTTCCTCACTCACAGCTCCCAAATTTTCCAGAAAGTAGTCAAAGTGGGACTGGAGGAAATGCACTTTCAAACTCATCAGGCAACCTAAAGCTTGAAATGCTTTCAGCATTCGTCCGACAATCTTTTTGTAGTGAGGATCTTTGTTATTGCCTAAACATTCCTGTACGACTTCTTTAAATGCAATCCACCCTTCTTTTTGAGGATCCGTCATGGTATTGACAAACTCTTGATCAACTATAAGCCTTCTAAAGTCTGGTCTGACGAACACACCTTCCTTCAATTTTGCCTCCGACAGGCCTGGAAATTTGGTGACCAAGTATTTGAAGCATTCTCCATCTCTTGGAAGTGATTTTATGAATTGCTTCATCAATCCCAATTTTATGTGGAGAGGTGGTAGAAGAACTTTATGGAAAGGTACCAAAGTTTCTCGGAGGACATTTTTTTCACCGACTGTTAGCACCATCAGCTGCCAACTCTTCTTGGTCCAGTGATTTTGTCGGTCTCGACTGTCCCATAGACACAGAAAACAAGGATATTTGGTATACCAAGCTTGTTGCCCGAGCAGCATGCACAAGACCTTCAAGTCCCCACACACTTGCCAACCATGGTCTTCATATTTAAGTTTACGAAGAACCAATTCCAAGTTCTCATAGGTTTCCTTCAAGTGTACGGAATGACCTACAGGTAATGAAGCGTAAAAACCATTGCGGAGTAAAACTGCTTTTAGACTTCTTTTTGAAGAATCTACAAAAAGACGCCATTGCTCTGAATCATATTGGATTTTAAAGTGACCCATCAGACCTTCAACATCAATGCAATAACCAACTTGTCTTCCTGGGCGAAGTAAGGAACGAACTCCTTTTCACGATGTCTGAACCATGAAGATGACACTCCTGGCAACAATAAATTCCTGCTTTTCAGCCTTGATCCGAGTAACTCAGCGGCATCTTTGGGAAGATTCAAGTCTCTTACCAAATCATTCATCTCCTCCTGAGAAAACAATTTTGGTCTTGTATCATCTTCAAAGTCAGAACTTGATTCGTCATCTGGTTCAGGTATGACTTCACCTTCATCGGAGCTAGGTATCTCTTCCAAGGTAACAGGGGGTTTGGGTACTGGTATATCTGTGCCATGGGGGATGGGACGAATTGCCGAGTGAAGATTGGGGTATGAAATGGAATGCTTCCATTTGGAATTAAACCCTTTCACATCGCATGAACAAAAGTAACAGTCGTCACTATGGTTCTTTTGCTCTCGCCATACCATAGCAATCCCATAACGGAAAGATTTTTTCTTAACCTTGAACCAGTTTTAGAGGTCCTCAACACATCGTTTGCACACTTTATGAGGTGCCCAGACTTTATCTTGATCTCCAATTTTTAGTCCAAAGTATGCAAAGTATACTTTTTTCACAAAGTCTGTAATATTCTGCTGTTGCTTCAACACTGTATATTCACCACAGATGAAACAGAAACTGTCTGGCAAATTAATACACTTTCGCGGAGCCATAACTTAACGGTTGAAGAATGACGAGCTAACACGAATCGCGATGAAAAAGTGTGAACAGCCTAGAACCAAGAACCTGATGATGATTCCTTCACAAGTGTGGCATGCAGGAGAGAGCAGCTCTGTGTCTGTACACGAGAAGTCACAGTGCTGGCCACGCCCCCTTGCACTGACCGGAGCTGCTGCTATCTGCCCTGTGTCTCCCTCCCACTGGATTCTTCAGGAAAGATTAACCCCTTCTACCATTAGAAGCATGGACTTAAAACTTGCTTAGCTTATGTATATATTGCTGACCATCAGATTTACAGTGCTATATTTTTTTTTACATAACTCGTACAACCCCTTTAAGGTTTTTTGGCATTTTATATCTTAAATGCACTTATGTAAATTAATTAATAGTAATTTGAATTAATTAATAGTAATTTGAAAAAATGTGATACATTTGAAGACAATTTTGCATGTTGTGGCAAATCATGATGTCTAGGAGTTTTTTCAATATTTTATTTGTTTTCAGCACACCAAAATACATGGAAATTAGATGAAAATAAACAGCTTTTTAGTCGCAGACCTGTGGCTTATCTCGCTGTCTACCTACTATGTTATGCAATATCATAAGATCATTCAATGTAAACTGCATGATATATGCAGATGACATTCTTTTATACATGCCTTTCTCCACAACCCACATGGACCTGACCCCACTCACAGATTGTTTCAATGCAGTTTCAACATGGCTCCAGACACAGAACCTACGTATCCAGCATAAAAAAACAGAGGTCCTTTTCATCTCCAGAGACTCCAACTTTACGCCCCCATCCCACGTCAGTGTCAAGGAAGCTGATTTGCAAACTAAAGATGCAATAAAATACTTGGGAGTTACCCTGGACCAACATCTAGACATGAGACGCCACATAAGCAGCGTAGTCAAAGCCATCTACTTCAAAATCCGTTCCCTCAAACACCTACGCTCCCTGCTGGACCCAGACGATTTCCGTACCATATATCAAGCGCTTATCCTGCCGCATTTTGACTTTGCAAATGCCATCCTACAAGGTCTCCCCCAATCCACACTAACCCCCTTACAGTTGGCCATGAATGCCGCAGCTAGGGTCCTCTACGGTGCATCCAGAAACGACCACGTGACTCCCATTCTCAAACAGCTGCACTGGCTACCAATTCACGGGAGAATCACCTTCAAATCCCTTGTATTAGCATTTAAGGCAATCAAAGGCACCTCATCCCTCTCACTCACGAATCTAATCCACATGGTCCCCCCCAATAGAGCAAGAAGAACATCAGCTGTAAACTTGCTAGCAATACCAAAGGCTTCAACAAAGTCCAACACGAACACCACAAACAGGGCATTCAGTTTTTATGTACCAAAATGCTGGAACACCCTACCCCCCGACATTAGAGCCATTACCAATCTATATCAGTTCAGAAAGGCTCTCAAAACATACCTTTTCCGCCAATATTTCCCAGACAGCAACTGAACCAGATATCCCCTCCAAGAAATGACCCAATCTAGAAATCCCCTCACACTGCAGTGTAGATAGATTATGTATATAGTTAACCCAGTTATCCAAGTTTGTACTCCTGTTCAATGTAAAACCTGACAGTTTGTCGTAATGGTCGTTTTGTTATGATGTAAACCGCGCTGATTCTAAATAGCGCGGTATATAAGAAACTGTAATAAATAAATAAAATAAATAAAAATGCTGTAATTCTTACTAATGTTATAATATAATGGTTCATTGTTTATTGTAAACTGCTTTGATTATGTGAAAGGCGGTATAGAAAAATTTAAAATAAATAAATAAATAGATTCTGTGGCCTGGTTTGCAGCAATACTTGACTTAATGGGTTCATGGGGGGTGGGTCGGGGAGTGGTAGTTGGGTGAAATGGTGTAACATTGTTGTAGTTGGTTCAGTTAATTGTTAATATGTTGAACTGTATATCTGCAGTAGGAATTGATGGACTATTCTTGCAGTGATTCATTTACTACTTGGCTGGCAAGTTGTGAAACTGTGAAGGCAGCTCTCCTCCCCATGCACCCATGCATTCCCTGCCTTTTGCCATTGTCTTTTTAAACTCTTTGGCTATCTTAAGATCTTCAGATATGATCACTCCTAAGTCTCACTCTTATTTTATGCTTAGAAACAGGGCCAGCCCACCCATTGTGCGAGAATGTTGTTCACACAGGGCTCAGCACAAACTTCATTCTCACACAAATGGACGGCTTTAGAGGGATCCGGGAAAGCCTGCACGAGGCCCTGGCTTCCTCTGCACAGCCACAAGTGTTTTCCCTCATGCTGGCAGCTGTTACTGTGAAGTGCACGAGTGCCAGGAAATGCCCTTTAACCTTTCCCGTTCAATGCAGGATCTAAGAGGCAGACAGAGCTATGAAGTTTCACTGCATGTATAGGACAATGATGCAGGGACAAGGGATTTAGATTTGTTGGGAACTGAACAACAATCTGCATAAAAAGAAGCCTATTCCAAAAAGATGGACTCTACCTTACCAGAGTGGAACCAGACTACTAGCACAAACATTTTAAAAGAAGATAAAGCAGTTTTTCAACTAGAATCTGGGGGAAGCACAAGGTTCAGATTGAAGTATCTTTGAAGTATACTATTATAAAGATAGAGTATTCCAATAGAGAGGTTGAATAGGCAAACATAGCTTAGATGTCCGTAAGTAAAGAGCAGACCATGTTGAACAATTGCAAAGTATTCCTTTCAATGGCTAAAAAGCATATACATAACAAGAAACATATTTTGAAATGTTTCTATACAAATAGTAGAGGTCTTAGAAACAAGATGGAAGAGTTAGAATATATAACACGGAATGAAAGATAGATATAATAGAAAGGGCAGTAAGAAGGGACAAGACCATAGTGGAGAGACTGAATTAATTCTTTGCTTTGATCTTTACTGAGGAAGATGTAGGAATGCTACCCATTACTGAAATGGTATTTAAAGGAGATGCTGCAGACAAATTGTATTACAACTATTTGATAAACTGAAGAGTAGCAAATCACCTGGACCGGATGGTATACATCCAAGGGTGTTGAAAGAACTGAAATATGAGACTGCAGATCTACTATTAGTAATCTGTGAACTATCATTAAAATCATCTGTAATACCTGAAGATTGGAGGATGGCCAATGTAATGCCAATTTTTAAAAAGGGCTCCAGGGGTGATCTGGGAAACTACAGACGGGTGAGTCTGACGTCAGTACTGGGAAAAATTGTAGAAACCATCATAAAGAACAAAATTACTGAACATATAGATAGTCATGACTTAATGGGAGACAGCCAACATGGCTTTAGGCAAGGAAGATCTTGTCTTACTAATCTGTTATATTTTTTTTGAAGGTGTGAATAAACAGATAGACAAAGGGGAATCAGTTGAAAGAGTGTATCTGGACTTTCAGAAAACCTTTGACAAGGTCCCTCATGAGAGACTTTTGGCAAAATTAAAAAGTCATGGGATAAGAGGCAGTATACTATTGTGGATCAGGAAATGGTTAAAAGATAGAAAGCAGAGGGTAGGGCTAAATGGTCAATTTCCCAATGGAGAAAGGTGAATAGTGGAGTACCTCAGGAATCTGTGCTGGGTCCGATACTTTTTAACATATTCATAAATGACCTGGAAATGGGAATAATGAGTGAGGTTATCAAATTTGCAGATGACACAAAACTATTCAAAGTTGTTAAAACCCATGAGGATTGTGGAAAATTGCAAGAAGATCTTGATAAATTGGAAGACTGGGCATCCAAATTCCAAATGAAATTTAATGTGGACAAGTGCAAAGTTATGCACCTAGGAAATAACAACCCAAACTATGGTTACATGATGCAAGGTTCCACATTAGGAACCACCACACAGGAAAAAGATTTAGGCATCATCGTGGATAACATGTTAAAACCCTTTGCCCTGGTGATCCAAGATGGTGACTTAAGTGTTGTGTTTATTTATTTATTTAACATTTCTTATATACCACGCTATTCACATCAGTGCGGTGTACATTCAACAAAACCATATACATTACAGGATAAGTGTAATGTATTTACATTTGCACAGGGGGTTAAGACATGGATAAACAGGGTAACTATATACAATGATTACATTGTTGGGTGTTGAGCGGCACAGAGTTCTTTTCATGGGGAAGAAGCACAAGTTTAGAGGTGCCATACAGCCTTTGGCAGCTGTGGCTTCAACGCCTTTGCCGCTAGCAGTTACGGGTCCTTTGGACACATATTTCTTACCCGTGCTGCAACAGTCGCTGGTAGAAGGGGAGAGAAACTCGGCTTTGCAAGGTTCGGAGGTGTTGTCCTCGTACTCTGCATCGGGTGGTGATCTGTCCTCCCTGAGCTCATTGCATGCCTCTAAGGTACCTCGGCAGAACACCAGCGACTTGGAGAGCCAGGAGGGAGGTGTTGAGTCAGCGGACTCCATCGGAAGAGGGGGCTTGGTTTCCGAGTGAAACCAGGGCTCTGTGGAATTTCTGGTCACGCAGTCAAGTGTTGAGGCTGCTGTGGGAATGGCTGAAGGAAGTGAGGGGGTTCGTGCCTCGCCAGCTTGCCTCTGCCCCTGTTGACGGGCATGGTACTGGAGATCAATTATGTATTCAATTCATTTTTGTTGAAAGTTTTTGCCTTAAGGGGAATCCCCTCTCGAAGCGTAACTTCCCTTTTACTCAAAAGCACGGTTAAGACGGGGGGCGCTCATGAGTCCATCCAAGATGGCCACAATTCCCTGAGGCTCTTCACTTCTTCCCCCAATTACCTGTAATGTACGCTCTGGATCTGCATTTGTTTTGGTGTGCCAATGCTTTCCTTACTAGCATTCAGCTAAACATGTAAGATGGTATAATTAGATCTCTCAGCCTCCTACCAGATCTCTCCAGAAACCTGTTTTTTCCCTTTATGGACCTGCCGAAGGAACTCTCAGCTCAGGATATCATTTACTGCAGGCTAATTCTCTCAGCTATGGGGCAGCTACTGGTTCCTCTTCCTGAGGATCGGGGTGAGACTATTCATCTCCGATGTTTTATATCACTGATCATCCTGCCTGCAAACTTTAACTGTGAGTACAACAGTAACAGAGCTTACGTCCTGGGATTGAATCTTCACAAACGGTTATCTCCTAGTATGCAGGATTGTCAGCGCAGTGTGGCACAGAGGTTTTAAACATTCTCTGAAGCTTGCTACCCGCGTTGCTCTCAGCATACATAAAATAGTGCCATCACCATTACTGAAATACCTGAGGGAATTCCAGTGGAATGCAGAAGGTGATCTCTTTTGTGGAGGGAATGCTGTTTCTGTGCTTCTCCTGGAACGCATGATGGTGATGACGACAACCGCGACTTTGCTGCTGTGTGCAATCTGATGCTGTCTCCCCCTTTAAAATGGCCACCGTTCCGTGGAACGCATCGCTGGAATGCATGATTTAAACCAAAATGGCCGCCACAATTTAAGAGAGCTCCACTGAGTGTCCCAGTGCCACTGGAGTGATCAAAGACACCCCAATTTTTGTGTCGGGCCTCAGAGAGGTCCTCGGAGCTGTGAAATTCGCTTCCGCTGCTCTTGAAAGTTGCTGCTTGTGACTGACAGGTTCGTGGAGGTGTATTACTGCAGTGACTGCCTTTTTCTATCAGTACTGTCGATGTGTTAGCCAGGATCGCCCTCCTGTGTCACTTCTAAGTACTGTAGGTCTGCAGCAGTATACTTGCATTTATGCCATTTTCTTGGTTGACTTTACCCTTTCCTCTATCTCTGCCTTACCAAGAGAGTCAGTAAAGAGGACTCTTCACTTTCACTGGTCGAGTGGAAGATAGTTCTATGCTACCTGACAAACATGGCCAATGCAAAATCTTATGCAGCTTCTCTTTCCAAATTTGCTAGATCTTTGGATTCTCTCAATTTACAATCCTCACATTCTGCAGAGGGTTTATCTGCCTCTAAAACCAACAGCTCTGGTCCGCAGGCTCCGGTTACGAAAGCAGACTTCTTGGAAATCCTACAGGAGCTCAAGCTCTTCCGCCAGGACTTTACCAAAGCAATAAGTGATATCTGAGCCGATTTAAAATCCCTGGATGACAGAGTGACGCAGACTGAGATAAATATAGGGGAACAAAAGGACTCGTCCGTGGCCCTCCAGACTAAAATTGTGAAATTAGATCAACTTATGAGAGATTTAAAGGAAAGATAAGACAAACTTGAGAACAGGCAAAGACGTAATAACATAAGAATATTTGGCCTTCCAGAACAAACAGGAGGTTCAGAGGACATGATGGCTCTAGTCCAAGAATTCTATGCCTTCTGTGTTCCCCATGCTCCGAATCCGGTTAGGCTGGAAAAGTTGCATCGATCTCTTGCAGCCCAGCGGGCTTCCAATTCACAGCCTCGAGCGGTTATAATTTGTTTCAGTTTTTTTGAAGACAAAACAACATTGCTGTGAATTCTTAGGGGTAAATGCTCAGTGGTCTTCAAAGGTTAGGAGCTTCAAATATATCAAGATCTCTCTCAGTATACTCTAGAGTGATGACGGAGCTTCAAGCCCTTAATTCAGGTGCTACAGAAACAGGAAATTTCCTATAGATGGGGCTTCCCCTTCGCTTTGCTGTTCAATTGGAACAACTGCCCTCAAAAAAATTATGGAGCTATTGGCAGAGATAGAGTTCCTGGACTTGATGCAACATGGTGAACGTCCAACTCGGCAGAGAAGCACGAATGGAGAGTGGGAGATGTCCTTACCAAAAAGGCGCAAGGTTCCACGTTCTCGACGGTCATCTAATTTGGATACTGACCCTAATCCACAGAAGGAGATGGACACTTCCGTCCCTACTTGATTTTACTGTGATTGTCAATGTTTGGGTGGGAATTTGTGTCTGGGAGTGTTCTTTCATTCCACTTTCTCCCCACCTGATGTTGATTAGGCTGGTTGTCAAAGTTTTAACTCAGGCATTGAAGTTATACGGAGGGAGCTGGAGGGGAAGAGTGGGGGGGGGAGGATAGTGGTGGAGGAGGAACAATGGGGAATAGGTAGGAGGCGGGGAGAAGTTAGTACAGAAACACCTTATGTAACAGGAAGGCACTTTAAGGGGGGTTTTCTCTCTTTTCCATTGACCAATTGCCAGTAGGCAGGTGGGGTGAAGGGGTGGAGGTGACCGGTCACATATCTATTTCCAATGCCTTCCCTGGGGACACTAGCAGTGTCACCATTATTGCGCTGTTTACTTGATTGGTCTACTTCCTGCAAACATAAGAATGTGTGTGGGGGGGGGGGGGATAGGAAGGGGGAGGGTAAGGGGCTGGGGGGGGCTCTTCTGACCAGGGCATCAAGAAGTCTCTACTGAGTACTAGGAACACTCCTTATTTTCCAACTCAGAGTGAGGGAAGTTTTGTTAGGGTTTTTAAGGGAAAGAAGATTGCTGTTCAAAGATTGGGAAAAGGAGGGAGGGAGATTCTACTTTGGCTGAAAGTCAAGTGGCTTTTTTCCAGAATTGGGAATGGTTAAAGCTATTTCTTGGAATGTGCATGGCTTAAATAATCCATGCAAGTGGAGGAGAGTAGTTGACCAGCTGTGTAGAGAGCAAGCTGAGATAATCTTTCTTCAAGAAACTCACCTGTCTAGACAGGATCACTTTGATACTGCCAAAAGTAGGTTCCCACAAATACACTTGGCTAACTTTTCTACTAGGAAAAGGGGGGTCGCTATTCTGTTCTCCTCTACATGCTCCTTTCAGTTGCTTAATAAAGTTGCTGCCCCGGAGGGCCGTTTCTTAATCCTATTGGGTTCCATCCAAGGGATTACGTTAACTCTTGTCAATGTGTATCTCCCTCCAGCGGTAGTAGGTAGTTCTTTGCTCAATCTGTCAAAGGCAATTCAGAAATTTAGTCAAGGGCCATTGATACTAGGAGGTGATTTCAATTGTACTTGTTCGGAGTTAGATCGTTCGGGGAGTCAGACTCTCGGAAACACTTTGGGGAAGTTACTGGTGGATTGGGTGTCGAAGTTTGATTTATGTGATGCATGGAGGCAGCTCCACACTTTTGAAAGGGATTATACCTTCTATTCTCAGGCACACTGGGGTTTTTCTCGGATAGATATGTGGTTTTTGTCGCGATCAGGGCTTCCATGGCTGAATCAAGCCACTAGTGGGACCATGGGTCTGTCTGACCACGCCATCATTTCTATCGATCTCGCCTTGGGGGTAGTGGATACTTCAGCTCTGAGGTGGTCCTTGCCACGAGGGCTCTTACTTAACCTGAAGTTTGCCACTGAGGTTCACAAAAGCTGGATGGAGCATTTGAAATTTAATGATGCCTCGGAAGTATTGAGAGCGCTCTTATGGGATGCGGGGAAAGCAGTTCTGCAGGGACATCTCATTTCCCTATCGAGTACTTTTAGGAAACATTTAATAGTCCAACAAGAGGATTTGCGGAAAGAGATTATAGCGCTGGAAAAGAAACACAGGAAGGGGGGGAGAGAAAGTGTGGAATTTGTTGACGCGGCGTATGGGGGAATTAGCGGCGCTGGAAGCCCACTGAGTGGCCTCGCTTTTCTTGCACACCAAGCAACGTTATTATGAACAAGGGAATAAAGTCGGCAAGTTATTGATGTGACAATTAAAGCGGCAGCGACAACGGCATAGGGTTGATGCTATTAAATCACCGTTGGGTCAGACTCTATATACATCCCGTGATATAGCGTCCACTTTTGCTACATTTTATTAGCAACTATATGCTAGTGAGTCAGTAGCAACGCACACTGATATCTCTGAGTGGCTGAAGGAGGCTTCTCTCCCTCAGCTGTCTGAGGATGGAAAGGAACAATTAGATCGCCCAGTTACACTGGTGGAGGTTCAGCAAGTGATGAAGAACCTCAAGTCTGCTAAAGCGGTAGGACTAGATTTCCTGCCGATGGAACTATATAAGGTTTTCCCGGATCTGTTCGCGCCCACTCTATTGACAGTCTTCAATGAAATTCTGTCCAAAAAAATGCTTACAGAATCATTTTATCATGCGAATATTGTTGTGATCCCTAAAGCTGGGAAAACACTTTGCAATGTTCTAACTATCGACCGATATCTTTGTTAAACCTAGATTATAAGATATTCACCACGATTCTAGCTAACCACCTTGCCTTGTTAATCCCAGATATCGTTCACCCGAACCAAACTGTTTTCATAAAACACAGATACGGGTTTGAGAATGTGCGATGACTAATCAATGTCCTACAGGGAATAAAGGGTAAAATGGGATAGTTTATGATTCTGTCGCTAGACACGGAAAAAGCCTTTGACAAACTAGAATGGCCCTACCTTCTACAAGTCCTCCGGGAATTCGGTTTTGGGTCTGCTTTTTGTACAGGGATTGCTTCATTATATACTCACCCTCAGGCAGTGGTGTCTATCAATGGTGCAAGTTTGCCACCCTTCTGCCTAGGTAGAGGCACCAGACAGGGCTGCCCCCTTTCTCCGTTATTGTTTGCCCTAGCAATGGAACCTTTAGCAGCACATATTAAATTACGGGCAGAGGACATAGGTATTCATTTGGGCTCTGAATGGCACACTATTTCTTTATATGCAGATGACACACTGATCTATTTGAGTGAGCCCTCTAGATCTTTACCCATCATACTAAAGATCTTGGAACGATTCTCTCTGGTGTCTGGGTTTACGGTTAACAGACAGAAGTCCACTCTTCTTAGTTGTTTGTCCCGCTCTCCCTCTGACACTCTTCCTAACGATGGGAACTTCCCGGTGGTGGATCATTTTAGGTACTTGGGGATTGTAATTCATCGAGACCGTTCGCGGCTATATAATTTAAATTATCTCCCCCTTTTGAAATTGGTTAGGGTTGATATGGGAAGATGGAGTCTATGTTTGGTTTCTTGGTTAGGTTGTATCAACACTTATAAGATGTTGGTCTTACCAAAATTACTTTTTCTGTTTATGCAATTTCCTATTTCTATTCCGAGCATGTTTTTTAGGTCCCTTCGACAGGCTATGACAAGGTTTCTGTGGTTGGGTAAATGTCCCATGCTTAGCTGGAGAATACTCACGACCCCTAAGGGTTGGGCCTCTCGGATCCGGAGTTATATTATTCTTGTATCTGTCTGAGATCGTTACTGTTGTCGAAAATATATTCAGGGGCTGAATGGGTTTTGTTGGAAGAGGACTGGCTATTCCCGATCCCGTTAATGGCCATACCCTTCCTTAATGATCCCCAAGAGGTAGCTCAGGTGCAAGCACATGTGTTTCTCAGACCTTGTTGGGCGGTGTGGAAGAGGTTGTGTAATAAGATGGGGCTATCCGCTTCCTCTTCACCCTTTACCATTTTGGGGGCTTTGGGGTTTAGACGAACCATAAATAAGGAATTAAATCCAGAACTTCTAAAGACAAACTTTCCTCCTTAGATGAGAATGTGTGCCCGGCCTCTAAGGAGACCCTGGATCTCCAACTCTCGCCGTTCCAAGAGTTTCAAATATCCCATTGCTTGAAAACCCAATTCTCGGCGGCCGATGTGTTTCAGAGACCTCAGTGCTGGGAGCAAGACCTTTTTGTGTCCAGGAAACTCACCGCTTTCGTGGCCTGGCTGTACAGACATATAGAGGCTGACTTACCTATTCTTCCTGCTTTAAAACTCCCTCACCAGAGATGGGAGGCAACTTTACTGGGGAAGGATCAGGAGTTCTGGCTCGAAGTTTATATGTATTTGCATTCATGTTCTTTATCGTTGGGGTTGATTCATACACAACTGAGGATACTCTATCATCTTTTTATAACGCCGGTAGACCTCTTCCATTGGAAAAGGGCTGATGATCTGCTTTGTTGGTGACTATGTGGTCGCCGTGGATCCCTTGAGCATATGTGGTGGCAATGTCCTCACATTCAACGTTATTGGAGGCTGGTGGTGGGCCATGTCAATGAGCGGTTGCAGGCTACCCTTCCCATTGATATGGAGTCTTGTGTCATAGGGGTTTTTCCTGAATCCACTTATAGGAATCCTCTTCAGCATATGGTACAATCACTCCTTCTAGCGGCCAGATCAGTGATTGCTCGCTTCTGGAAGCGTAGTAGGGCACCGTCTCTTACAGAATGGCGTTCTAAATGTTGGGAAATTTATCGGTTAGAAAAGATAACTGCTACAGTTCGAGGATGGTCCTTTAGGGGAGAGGACCTGTGGAGTTTAGTATCTTAGCGGGCCTCATGAGGCTTGCCAAGTCTGGGCTGGTCATTGTCCTGATGTTTGTCCCTTACCAGAATGTTTTCTTCCTAGGGTTTGCTACTTTTCTCTTGTTCTTCCTCTTTTTCCTTTTATTTCTTTTTCTTTCTCTGCTTCTTTCCTGCTCTCTTTGGGAGTAGAGGGATCAGAAGGGCTGGGGGGTGAAGGGGGGGGTAAAGGGGGGTAGGGGGGTGGGGTTAAATGAGTAGGGTCCACTGCACACTTCTGTTCTATGATTGCTAAGGTTTTTTTGTTACTTAGATAGATTGATTGATTATGGTCGATATCCTGTCCTGTCTCTCAGTGGTGGGTTGTTACAGATATCAGACCAGGGGGATGTTGTACCTCATTGTTTGGAATTGTTGTTCTGGAATGTAAGTTATCTGATTCTACTCAATAAAAATTTATTACATAAAAAAAGCATGGTTAAATCCCATAAACTTACTAATAGTGAGAAAATGCACACATTTCAGTGCCTCTACCCACCTCAAAGTTTTAAAAAACAGCATGCCTATCGATCGACACAGTACTGCCTTTAGGACTGAACAATTCCTTTCAACGCTCAACGCTTCATGCTGCTGTGAAAAATGGCTCCTTAAAACTTTTCGGACGCCACTCTCAATTCAGTCAAAATTTCTTGACTACCTGATATCTAAGCTGGTGATTTAAAGAACCTCTTCACCAATCAAGTTCCTACAACGTCACAATAGGCTGGCCCAATCCTGTTCCTGATTAAGGCCTCTTGGCTCCACGGATGACAGGTGAAAAGTCCAAGACTGTTCAAGAACTTGGAGCCGTTGCTCTCTGTCTCCCCCTCTAGGATTTAAAGGAACATGATCCAAAATCCTCCAATGAAAATCAATAAATGAATGTTGATGATCTATACAATGTTGCACTATTGGGGCCGATATTACCATATTACGAACTCTTGATGCATGTTCTTGTAGTGTCATAGGCTCTTTATTATCATCCAAGCCTAGACCTAGCCCAGAGCCTTGCTTGGCCTTCTGGGATATGTAGTTGAATAAGGAGTTGTGGCACCGAGGTAAGGCTTCAAAAGGTTTTATTTCCCCTTCCAAGAGGTTTCTTTTGGGTGAGTCAAACAAACATAAATATCTCCACTTGGGCAAAAACAAAGGCAAGAACAGGAACAAAAATTGCTTACTTTCAGCTTTTAAACAGGTAAATGAACAAGGGCTCAAAAACAGCTCTCTTCAGCAAACAAAAGACTTTTTCTTTGTGGCTTTCAAGCTTGGGCAATTATATACACTTATCTTAAAGATGATACATTATCTGAGATAGAGAGCATACAGTCCATGTAATTACCGCTTATATCATCACCCTGTAGCTCATACTGCATCTCTTCAGGCCCTTCTGTTAAAAGGTCATCTCTGGCAGCCTGTGGAACGTTGCTAAACAGTCTCCCCTTGCTCTGCAGGAAGTCTCTTTCCCTCTGGGTAAGAATGTTAGCTAATCTGCTACCGTAGTCTTTGGAGTGGCTTTCTGGGGAGCTCCTTAAATGTGGTGGGAGATAGAGAGAATGCTTAGTTTCACTTTCCCTTCTACTAGGGACATTAGGGTTGGGCTTGAACAGTTTCTGCCTCAAGCTATGCTCCGTTGCTATCGACGCTGGAATAGAATCACGTACAAACTTTTCCTGGCTCCTGCCTTTAAAACCTCGTCCAGATACAGGCTTAGGCTCAGGTATGAAAGCTTTACTGTTTTTCTGCCAGTTGTTTATATAAAAACTTTGCTCTGGCTTCCTCCAGCTAACTTCACCATTAAATATTTGGCTACCTTTTTGATAGCATGGGCTGGGCTTTGACGCTCTCAGAGTTCTGCTCTCAGCTCCCTTCCAATTAGAATTTCTCCGTTTGAATCTCTGGCTTCCAGCCACACAGCTGCCTGCACCCGTGCTCCAACCGGGTTCTATTTCACTCCTGCTGTGTCCTGCGTATGTCTTCTCTCTCTCATCTTCACTCTCACTCTCCCTTTCACTCCTGCTCCCACGCTCACTCCATATGTTGCTTGTATTCTCAAGCTGGCTCCGTCTCTCTTGCACACGCAGGCTCTGTCTAGCCCCACGTTGGCTCTGTACAGACTGGTTCTCTCCAAACTGACTCTCTCCAACCCCACGGTGGCTCTCCCTAACCCCACGTTCAGTGAGCTTTTCTATGTGCGTGTCAGCTCCACCCACACTCAGCTGGCTTCCATTAGCTCCTAATTCCTTAGGCTTTCTGCTGTTTGGGCGTGTTTCCTTTGTACGTGAGCTACTTTGTTTAGGTTGCCTATGGCAACATCCTACCCTGTGTTCCTCAGAACTGTCATGATCAGTCTCACTGGCTGCATTTTCGCTTGTTTCCATGGGCTCTGCTGTCTCTGCCCTGTGACAGTAGGCATCTTCGTACCATACGAGTGGTGCGCCCTATGTAGATCATATCACAGGGGCATATCAAAACATATACCACAAAAGTAGAGGAACATGTGGTCCAATATTTAGATGCATGTTTGAAATCAATTCTAGGCACTTGCCATTCTCTACCTGTAATAGTCCGAGAACAATATTCACATTTTTCACAAGAGTAATGTCCCAATTCCATACCCAAAGGAATTAACCCTTTGCCATCAAAAGCATATGTATGGCCTACTATATCTCTAAGATTCGGGCCTCTGGTATAGGCAATCTGCAGTTATTTTTGAAAACAGGAGTGCAATGATAATAAATGCCAGTGTTTTTGCAAAATTCGTCGCACCTTGACTGTATGTGACATATACGGTAAAATACCAATAATTGTATCACTTTGATCAGAATCCCGTGTCTTCTTATGAGTGTCAGGAGCAAAAATTCACTCTCTATGAGTTAACCGTTCTCTAGTACCATCCGGGATTATGATTATCATGCACAGGAATTAACAAATAGATTGGCACAACGGGGTTACCCTGACAGTGTCATAAAACAAGCCCGTTTGAGAGCACGTTTTACTTTTTGCTCCTGACACTCATAAGAAGACACAAGAGGCCTTAATCAGGAACAGGATTGGGCCAGCCTATTGTGACGTTGTAGGAACTTGATTGGTGAAGAGGTTCTTTAAATCACCAGCCTAGATATCAGGTGGTCAAGAAATTTTGACTGAATTGAGATTGGCATCCGAAAAGTTTTAAGGAGCCATTTTTCGCAACAGCATGAAGCGTTGAGACAGGACTTGAAAGGAATTGTTCTGTCCTAAACGCAGTACTGTGTCGATAGATAGGCATGCTGTTTTTTATGGTTAAATCTTTTTATTCACAGAAAAGATCATATACAATAATACAATGAAGCCAACAACAGTTTGTAAACGAGAACAACATGATGCTACTAACATAACAGCATTATAGAGAGAGAGCTAAGAGCAGCCGCATACGCCGGATAGGCCACATTGGCCGTCTCCGAAATAAGCAAGGGAAGGAGCAAGCAGCCAGTTACAAAGCATACAGAAGGAAAGAAGGAAAACTCGCCTCCCCACACCGTAACTGCCTACCTCTCCCCTCTGCACCGACCCTCCCCAGGGTCCCCCCCGCCCCCCGCAACCCCCCGGCTACCTCCCCCATCCCCCTCCCCAGTGCCAGGCCAGGGACCACCCATCTCGCTCACTACAGTCAGGCCAAAGCGTAGGCTCCAGGGTTGGTTCTTCCCCCAGGCCACCCGCCTACCTAACATGTCGGGCCGAGCCCGGCCGACACCCTACCCCACCCCCCGCCCCCCCACTCCCCCAAGAGGACAGCTAGACAAAACGAGATACGAGATAAAAGGAGTGTAGCAAGGGACCGCTACCAAGCCAACCAAGACACACCCTAAGCCACCAGTCATACACCCATCAGCTGACACTATACCACACTCTCAGACCCTCCTATGGGCGACGCCTTAAAATACGCTGACGCACCCTTGCAGGTAACAATTGGACATGAGGGCCCCATATCCACAGGAAACGACCCCATCGCCGCTCGGCTCCAGCGGCATGCAGCTGATCCATCAGCAGAGCGTTATGCAGCCGTAGTCGCCAAAGCCCAAACAGCGGCCCCCGCACATCCAACCACTGATGCAACACCGTCAGACGCGCCAGCAGCAACACCAGACGCAACCAGCAGACTTGCACAGGCTCCAGTACATCCCCCCATTCGGCCTCCCAGATATCCAGCACCGCATTCCGTGCACTCAGAGGCTCCAACCCGGGAAAGCAGTGACGAAGATGGTCACCCACCCTACCCCAGAAAACCTGAACCATGGGGCAATTCCAGAACATGTGACCCAGAGTCGCCCTATCCTGCCCGCAGCGAGGGCAACAGTGACGCACTCCTATTCCTGCCCGCCAGGCCCGCAGCGGGGCAAAGTAGAGACGACGCGTAATCCGATACTGAGTGTCACGATGTGTCACCTGAGTACTGAGAGTCGGGATATCTGCCAGCCCTCCCAATAATTGCTTCACACTGACCGCCTCCCCCAAGTCCACAGACCAAGCGGTCGCCAAAGCATCCACCTCCAGGGGAGACACATCTTCCCACAGCATCCGATGGAGACCAGACACGCGAACTTCCCCGTCTCCCCCCAGCAACGCCAACTCAAGCGCCGAACAGACTTCCCCGCGCAAGGCTGCCTGAGGGAGTATACGAAGATAACTCCTAAGTTGATAGTAACGGAAAACATCCCAAGCCCCCAGCTGATAGGAGCGACGCAGCTCAGCAAAAGACATCATAACCCCTTCAGTAGTTAGCACATGCTCTAAGTTCACCACCCCAAGAGAGTCCCAGAGCTGAAAAGGAGATCGCCCCAAGCCTGGGACAAAATCCGCGTTACCCCGAATAGGTAGGTAGGGGGTATACAAAGCAGAGAGCCGACGTCCAGCACAAAAAGAACGCCATGCCTGTCGAATAGGCCGAAGAAGATACTCCCGGAAATCCGGGGGGACAATCGTAATCTATTTGGCATGCAACAGATACCTCAAGTGAAAGGGCGCCAACGCGGCCGCCCACAGCCCCAATGGGGAGCATACGGTCAGATCCCATAGCCAATCGCGGACATATCGCAGCAAACAAGCCACGTTATAGCGCCGAATATCGGGAAAGCCCATCCCACCCATCCCCCACGGTTGCTGCAAAATCGCCATACGAACCCGAGGCTTTCGCCCCCGCCAAAGGAGCCTGCTGAATAAGCGCTCCAGCAGTCGAATATCAGCTCGCCGTAAAAACAGCGGGAGCGTCTGAAGTGGGTAGAGGATCTTCGGAAAAATCGCCATCTTGCAAAGAGCGACGCGGCCCCCCAAAGACAGTGGCAAGTCGCTCCAACGATCCACACAAGCCGTCACCTCCCGCACTATTTTAGAGATGTTAAGCTGGTAAAGATCTTCCAACCGCGCCGGCAGGTAAATGCCCAGGTACTTAAAATGTCCTTTCGCCCACTGTAGAGGGAAGGGCCCCTGCCACCCAGGATGTGCCGCGGGGGCCAGGAAAAGCGCCTCCGATTTATCAAAATTGAGGCGAAGCCCCGACGGTACCCCATACTCCTGAATAAGCTTAATTAAGCAGGGCAGACCCGCCACCGGATCCCCCAAGTGAACCAACAAATCATCGGCGAAAGCAGCAAGGCGAAATTCCTCACTCCCCATCCGAACCCCCCGAATTAGAGAAGAAGCTCTGATGAGAGTCAGGAGGGGCTCTAGCGAAAGAACAAAGAGGAGGGGCGAGAGCGGGCAACCCTGCCGAGTACCCTTCTGAATATTAAAGTCGGCCGACATAGTCCCATTGATCATAATCGCCCCAATAGGGTGCGCATAAAGTAAGCGAACCACGTCCACGAAAAACCCAGTAATCCCCACGGCGTCCAGGACCTGGTACATAAACCCCCAGTTGACCCGATCAAAAGCCTTCTCGGCATCAAAACTGATTAAGAGAGAGGGGTCTCCTGATAGGCGCCCTGCTCCGAGCGATAACAAAATCCGCTGCAGGCTGTACGCAACCTGACGCATGCTGTTTTTTAAACTTTGAGGTGGGTAGAGGCACTGAAATGTGCATTTTCTCACTATTAGTAAGTTTACGGGATTTAACCGTGCTTTTGAGTAAAAGGGGAAGTTACGCTTCGAGAGGGGAGTCCCCTCAAGGCAAAAACCTCTGACAAAAATGAATACATAATTGATCTCTGTACACAATTCAGTTGGTTTATGACACTCTAGTTAGATAGTGACTTTAGAGTTAGAGTGGTGTTATTTAGATTATAGTTTGGGGCATGGTACTGGAGACAACTGCAGCAGTGGGAACTGTTGCGGTACCTTCACTGGGACCTCCGGAGGAGATAGCTTTGCAGGCCATTTGGGCTGCTATTATGCAGCTTCGTGAGGAGTTGGCACCACGGATGAACAGTTTGGCGTCCCAGGTCTCTACTAATACGGAGGTTATATAAGAAACTGTTGCAAGAATGTCTTCTTTTCAGATGGAGGTTTATGACTTTCATAGAAAAATGGTGTTTGTTGAGAATGATATGGAGTTTTTTTTTTTTTTTAAACTTTTATTTTCATTTTACAACAAGCAAAAAGAAACAACACACCAAAGGAAACAAATACAAACATACAATAAGGAAAAAGCAACCCCAGTTACCCCCCACCCCTATGCTTCTTCTCTAAACTGATAAGTATCATCATATAAGCGCTTGCAAACAACAGTAATTGTACATCAACACAAACAGAAATAGTATCTGCGATACAGAATGATCATGTGACAGAGATTTACACAGATTTAAACAGTCAGATGAGAGCATTTAGCAGTTTGAACATAGTCGTTGAGCATCTTCCATTTAGACAAGTGGTGAGGGGTCTGAGCGGAAGAAGCTAACATACGAGGTATTTGCTCATATTTACTGTAGAGACAGACATGATTCCACCATTCATTGGGGCTCAGATGGGAGCTATTTTTCCAGTATTTCGTAATTAGGGATATAGCTATGCCCAGCATAAAGTCTAAAAGGAAGTAAGCCGATTTGGAAAGAGAGGGGATCCCCGCAGCTGAGCGGAGTCCCACTATCTTCCAAGAGAGGGGCTCTTGAAAGTGCAAAATAGATTGAATACGACCCCAGACCCGACTCCAGTAATACTGTAATGCGGGGCATTCATACATAACATGAGTGAGTGAACCAATGGCCGTATGGCATGTCCAGCATCTATTGCTCTGGGTGGCGTTCCATTTGGCTAACCTGTCAGGAGTATAGAAACATCGGTGGGCTAGAAAGAAAAGTGTCTGAGTGAGTGAGGCGGATCGAGAGACCCGTGTCACCTTGCTCCAGACTAGGCTCCATTGCTCCGGGGTCAAAGTTACATGCATTTCCCGCTCCCAGGATTTCTGTGCTGTAGGAGTGCCTCTATTAACAGTATTACATAAAGTTTTGTAAAAGTTAGATGCTACACCCGATAAGCTCCCGATAGATCGGATAATCTCCGACAATCCTTGGGTATGGGTTTCCGATGGCGGGAGCACCTTAGCACTCCGAAGACAATGCTGAAGTTGCACCAACTGAAAGTAGTGTTTCGCAGGGAGACCAAATTCAATTTGTAATTCGCTAAAAGTTTTCCAGCGACCATCGGAGAACAGCTGGTTAGGGATCCAAATGCCCCTAGTGTACCAGGGGCTCCACGCCATCGGTTTATTTTGTATTTGAAATCGAGCATTGTGCCAAAGCGGGAGTCTATCTAGCGGACAAAGTCGGGAGTCTAGAGATTGCGCAAGGGTATTAAAGGCACCTAAAGTGTCTAAGAGCATTGGTGGATAGTGGGAGTCTGATGGGAGAGTCATACCAGGGAGATAAGTAAGAGGAATTGGTTTGCAAAGGTCCTCCTCTATATCTAGCCACACTGGTCTACTCGGTGTTAGGTCTTCCAGCCAACGAGCGCCTTGTTTGAGAAGAAAAGAGTGGTGGTATTTCAGGAAATCAGGGAATCTGACACCACCATTTTCTTTATCTGCTTGTAACTTTTGTTTCGCTATCCTAGGTGTCTTGTTTTTCCATAAGTATCTAGTCAGAAGACTCTCTAAATCTTTATATGTACGTCGAGGTAGGAGACATGGCAACATTTCTAAAATGTAGTTCACTTTGGGAACAATCATCATTTTAATGGTTTCTAGGCGGCCCCACCAAGTAAGTGTTAAAGGGGTCCAGCGTTGAGTAAGCGCCCGGACCTTAGAGGTTAAATCTTTAGCATTGAAGGTGATGGTGTCTTCTAAAGGAGAGCAGTAGTGCACCCCAAGGTATTTGACCATGCGAGGCTGCCATAAAAAGGGAAAGGACTGCATATCTGCCTGATGGATCAGAGGATTTAGTGGAAAGGCTACCGATTTGGTCCAATTTATCTTATAGCCCGAGAGTTGTGAATATTTACCAATTTGCTCTAGGACAGCCGGCACTGAGTCTAGGGAGACAAAGAGCATAAGGTCATCAGCATATGCTGAAATTGTGATTTCCCTATGAGAGAAAGGGACTCCATGAATATCCTTGGATTGCCGGATTAGTAAAGCTAAGGGTTCGAGTGCGAGATCGAAAAGAAGTGGAGACAGTGGGCATCCCTGGCGAGTACCGCGTTGCAGGGGAAATGGCTGAGACTTTAAAGCATTAGCACAGATACTAGCTGTAGGCTGTGCATACATGGTTTGGAGACATCGGAGAAAGCCTTCTCCGAATCCGTACCAGCGGAGAGTTGCAAACAAGAAGGGCCATTCTAAGCGGTCGAAGGCCTTCTCAGCATCAAGTGAGAGGCCAACCAATGGTCGATCAAGATTAACTGCAGCAGTCAGTACATGCCGCATTATCAGCGGTTGATCTACCGGGAATGAAACCGCATTGATCTGGGTGTATTAAAGTAGACATCTTGTCAGAGAGCCGGGTGGAGAGAATGGTGGCAAATATTTTATAGTCTGCGTTTAGTAGGGAAATGGGACAATAATTAGCTGTTAGTTGCGGATCTCTCCCCTCTTTCTCAAAAACTACTACATTTGCCATTGAGAAGGATCCAGAAGGAGATCCCCCCTCGGCCAGAGCAGAAAAATAAAGTTTCAAAAACGGAGCTAAGTCAGCGTTAAAAGTTTTGTAGAATTCGACTGGGAGACCGTCCGGGCCTGCGGCTCGACCTGTGGCACATCTCTTGAGTGCCGATTGAATTTCTGATAAAGTGAATGGTTTGTCCATGGCCTCTCTATCTTCGTCAGATAGGGTCGGTCGTTGTACCCCTGATAGTAATCGTTCAAATGCTTCTGGCTCGAAGTCACATTCAGATTGATAAAGCCGAGTATAAAAATCACGAAAGAGTTCTAATATTTCTGTATCTTTAGTGACCAATCTCCCCCCCGACGGATTGCGGAGAGCGGTAACACGCTTGGCTTCTTTTTGACCTTTCAGGGCATTGGCTAACAATTTGCCAGCACGGTTATTTTCCCGATAGTACATCCCTTGTTGTGATTCAATATTTTTAGCAGCAGCGGTATATAAAAGCTGATTGTATTGAAAACGAAGGCGTTGTAAGCGAAGTAAAATACATGGGTCAGTACGGGACGTGAGGAGATGCTCTCCAGCTTGTATCTGTTGTTCTAGAATCAGTAAATGTTGCTTTCTTTGTTTCCCCTGTCGGATTTGATAGCTAGTTATAGTTGCACGGATAGACGCCTTGAAACCCTCCCACCAAGCCCAGCTCGCAGTGTCATGGGGTGAATTAAAATGAAAGTAGTCATGGATAGCGGCCTTTATGTCAACCTGAAAATCTTTTTGGTCTAGTAGGGATCTATCAAAATACCAAGCACGGGGATGTTCACCTTGCGTAGTGACATGTAATGAGAAAGATATGGCAGCATGATCTGAAATATGGAGAGGATGAATCCTAGCCGTGTCCACTTGGGGTATCAGTGCTTTGGAGATAAGAAAAAAATCTATTCTAGATTGTGAGTGATGGGGGGCTGAGAAAAAGGTGAACTCTAAGTCGGAGGGGTGAAGCAGCCTCCATATATCTACTAACGCAAGATCTTTCATCAGAGCTGTAAGGGTATCAAGACTCTTGGGTGGACCACTCGTTCTAGGCGGCTGTCTATCTATCAAAGGATCAAGTACTTGGTTGAAATCGCCGCCAAGTATTAATGGTGTATTGGCAGAGGCCTGTGCCAACTGCGCAATACTTGCATAGTAAGCAGGGTTATCCACATTCGGAGCATAAATACAAATACACGTGAATTCACTATCTCCAACCTTAAGGTGTGCACGGGCCCATCTACCCTCCTTATCAGAGCTAGTATCCATTACAGTAGCTTGCAAAGACTTCTTAACCAAGATGGCTACCCCACACCGTTTGGAAACGGCGGGAGAGTAGGCAGCCACCATGTAAGGCTTAGCATTAAGTTTCAGTGTTTCAGCGGAGTTTAAATGCGTTTCCTGAAGAAACACTAAATCAGCATGCTCATGATTAAGATAGCTAAGGATTTTCTTTCTTTTGATTGGACTATTGATGCCTTTTACGTTCAGTGATAAGATCTTACATAAGGCCATTCAGAAAAGTTAAAAATTCTGAGAAAGAACATGATAACGCACATAATTTCACAATGTCCCTCATATTAACTGTATATGGCTGTACACATGACATGATAGAAAATAAGCTAATAAAAAACAATGAAGCGCCCCTTATGAAAAAATAAGCACCGAAGTGCATTAGAGAAGAAGCAGAACCCCAGAAATTACTGGCGACCATATGTCTGCGGGGAGAAACCCCAGAGAAGGCCTAAATTGAAACATAGAACCTGTATAGCTGTGCGTGTTCCGAATCCAACCGAGGTGCACATCATGGAGGGATAGGAGACCCAGAAAGTTATATATAGACAGAAAGAAAAGTCCAGGCAGTCTCTGTTCCAGGCTGTGATCACCGCGTCGGGCCATTCAAAATGGCGGGCAGATCCGGCGGATTACAGATCCAAGTTGTTGGATTAGCGCATCTGGTCTGCTTCTTTGGAATCTAAAAAGGTTGCTAGTAGATCAGGATCTTCGAATGTTCTAGTTTGGTTATGGAGAGTCACTCTGAGCTTCGCTGGATACAACAGGCCAAAGCGAGCCTGTAGCTGTTGAAGTCTAGGGCGAAAAGCAAGGAGTCTCTTCCGACGGTCAACTGTGGGCTTTGCCAAGTCAGGGAAGAAGGAGACTTTATGACTTTCATACTCCAGATGATGATTCGCCCGGGCAGCATTTAGAATTTGCTCAACTTGCTGATATCTCAGTAATCGAAAGATGATAGGCCGGGGGGTCGTCCGATTGAGCGCCATGTTGGTAGGAACACGATGTGCTCGGTCAATTTCCAGATCTCTGTGAAAAGTGATCTTCAGCAAGGAGGGAAGAGTTTTGACCAGGAATTCTCTTATATCTCCTGCTTCGGCCCCCTCCGGTACTCCAATGAGCCTTACATTGTTGCGACGGGCTCGATTATTGCTATCCTCTAATTCTTTTTGAAGATTCTGTATCTGACGTTCAGCCTTGTCCAGTTTCACCAAGCGCACCGCGTGCGAGTCGAGGACCCCCGCCATGTTGTCCTGCCGTAGTGAAAGACCTTCAAGCCGGTCCTGAAGCATACCGAAGTCTTCTCGCATGGCTCGGAGCGCTTCTCCGTTGGACTGTACCAGTTCCTTCACACCGCGTATTTCCTCCAAGATCTCCTGTTGCATTTTGGGGTTTTCCCGAAGTGGAACTATCTTTTGTGGGGAAGACAACTCTGTTTTGGAGCGTTTTCCGTGTGAAGAAGAGGGAGACCCGAAGTCTAAGCGCGCTGGTTTGTGGGCCGCCATCCCCCCCGAGGTACCCCGGTAAGTTCGGAGCAAAATATTAAGTTTAGGTAGGTATTAAGTCAGGATTCTGAGTAGGCCTCTCGGGAGCTTCAGCGCGAAGCGTCTAACCCGCTGGACATCAGGCTCCGCCCCCATGATATGGAGTTTAAGAAAAGTTTAGTTCCAGTTAGGTTTAAATTAGAGATGTTGGAGAATACAACCCGGGCTGTGAACATCCGTATGGTCAACTTTCCTAGAGTAGCGTTGGTTCCACGAGGGATATGTTTTGTTCTTATTTGATTGAGAATTTGGGTATCCCTCCCGAATCCCATCCTCCTATTGCAAAAATGTATTATCTTCCTTCAGGGAAAAAAGTTGAGGGGTCGGGAGTGGTTGTTGGAGTGACTAATGTCGATGTTTTAAATGTAACAGAAATGTTGGAATCTTCGAGAGATGAGCAGGTAGTGCCATCTATCTTATTGATTACTTTAGCATTATTATCAGATAAAGAATGTCTCATGAAGTTGTTCTTTAAGAAATGTCATATGTTGTTTAAAGGTTTACTGGTTTATATGTTTCCAGATCTCTCCAGAGAGACCCAGAAGAGGAGACGGGAATTTCTCCTGTTGCGACCGGGGATTCAATTATTGGGAGGTCTTTTTTTTTTTAATTTCCTTGTAAATGTCTGATAAAGTATCAGTCTAATTCTTATATATTTTATGAGCCCTCCCAATTATTGGATTTCATAAATGCCCGACAAGCTGGGGGTGGGGCTGCTCCTCTGTCTGTCCCCGTTTGTGTATGTTTAGGTACTGACTGCTTACATATTACTTATTTCCTTTCAGTATTGTTGTAATATTATTTTGCTCTATGGATCCTTCCTATTGTGGGCTAGAGTGTGTTGGGTTGGACTTGTTTCCAGTAGTTTATGATGGGACTTGTATGAGCTCTTACGTATTTTTTCTTTTTCCGATACTCTTCTCAATTTCATGTTCAAGATGTATTCTTAATATGTAGTATAAAAATCTATAAATATTAAATTTAAAAAAAACCCTTTGCCCAGTGTGCAGCGGCAGCCAAGAGAGCAAATAGAATGCTAGGTATCATAAGGAAAGGAATGGAGAATAAAAGAAAGGATATTATAATGCCTCTGTATTGTTCCATGGTGCAACCGCACCTTGAATATTGTGTGCAATTCTGGTTGCCATATCTTAAAAAAAGATATAGCGTTATTAGAAAAGGTACAGAGAAGAGTCACCAAAAGGGGATGGAAGCATAGATACCCCTATGAAGAGAGGCTAAAAAGGTTAGGGCACTTCAACCTGGAAAAGAGACGGCTGAGGGGAGATATGATAGAGGTCTAAAAATTAATTAATGGAGTAGAATGGGTAAATGTAGATCTATTGTTTACACCATCAAAAGATAGAAAGACTAGGGGACATGGAATGAAGCTCCATGGTAACCTATTTAAGACTAATAAGAGAAAATATTTTTTCACTCAACGTGTATCTGGAATTTGCTACCGGAGGATGTAGTAAAAGCTGTTAGTGTAGCTGGGTTTAAAAAAGGTTTGGAAAAGTTCCTGAAGGAAAGGTCTATAAACCATTATGAAAGGGGACTCAGGATATCCACTGTTTGCCCCATTACATTGAGGAACCTGTGTCTTTTGGGGAAACTGCTAGGTACTTGTGACTTAGCTTGGCCACTGTTGGAAACAGGAAACTGGGCTTGATGGACCTTGGTCTGACCCAGTATGGCATATCTTATGTTCTTATGTTCTCAGAGATATAGCGGAAGGGAGATAACCAATGGGAGACTCTGATACTAGGGTAAAAAAAAATTGGTAGAGTGGTGACACTGTATGTTAAAGAGAGCATTAAGCCAAAAAGCATACAAGTTCTGCAAAAAACAGAATGCACTATTGAATCCTTATGGACAGAAATTCCATGTGTGAAGGAAAAGAGAATTATGCTGAGGGTCTACTACCATCTGCCTGCCCAGAGTGAACAGATGATGAAATGTTAACAGAAAAGAGAGATGCTAACTCAACCATAATAAGTGATTTTACTTACTCCAATGTTGATCGAAGAAATGTCAGATTAGGACATGCTAGAGAGGTAAAGTTCCTAGATGACATAAATGATTGCTTCATGGAACAGCTGGTTGAGGAACTGGCAAGACAGAACTATTTCTCTCCATGGTGCAATTACATCTTCAGTATTGTGTTAAATTCTGGTTGCCACATCTCAAAAAAGATATAGCAGAATTAGAAACGGTATGGAGAAGGGTGGCCAAAATAATAAGACAGATTGAATGAATCTGCTAAGAGGAAAGGCTAAAAAAGTTAGGGATTTTGGTCTTGGAGAAGAGATGGCTGTGGGGATATATGATAAAAGATCTATAATGCCTCAGTTGAGTGGAGTGGAGTAGATATATGAAAAGCAAGGGGGAGGGGTCATTTTGTAAGTCCGATTCATGCTTTGGATGTCCAAAAACAGTCAGAGATATCCAAAGCACAAAGAGGCCTCCACAGCTGTTTTAGAAGCTGGCTCTAGGCTATGCCACCAATCTAAGTCTGAACAGGGGCATGATGGAGGCTGAAAAACATCCAGAGGGTGGAGAGAAGATAGTATTGCATCTTCCCCAGTACACAGCACAATGGCAACAACCAGGGCCGGATTTACCTATACGCCAGGTTCGCCCTGGCGTAGGGCTCACAGCTGGCAAGGGCCCACAAACAAGAGTCCCCAGGACTGAAAAAACCCGCACCCGGGGCCGGCCCACACACCGGAGGGCTTCAGAGGGAGCAGGGTAAGCTCGCGCGAGGCCCCGGCTCCCTCTGTACAGCCGCCAGCGTGAAGAGCCTTTTCCTTCACGCTGGCGGCTGTATCTGTAAAGCCGCGATTGCTGGGAAAGGTTAAAGGCAATGCCCTTTAACCTTTCCCAGCATTCGCGGCTTCACAGATACAGCTGCCAGCATGAAGGAAAAGGCTCTTCACGCTGGCGGCTGTACAGAGGGAGCCGGGGCCTCGCGCGGGCTTCTCCGGCTCGCTCTGAAGCCCCTCAGACAGCCGCGGTGCTGGTCAGGGGGGCAAGGACTGCATGGGCTGTGATTGGGGGGGGGACCTGGACCGGAAAAGGGCTATGGGGGGGGGGCTTGGACTGGAAAGAAATGGGCTGTGATGGGGGGGGACCTGAACTGTAAAAGGGCTATGGGGGGGGGGGACCTGGAATGAAAATGGTTTGTGATTGGGTGGGGTAACTGTACAGGAAAAGGGCTATGGGGGGGGGGAGGTGGACTGGAAAAGGGCTATGGGGGGGGGACTTGGACTGGAAAGAAATGGGCTGTGATGGGGGGGGGACCTGGACCGGAAAAGGGCTATGGGGGGGGGGGGGGACATGGACTGGAAATGGGCTATGGGGGGGGACCTGGACTGGAAAGAAATGGGCTGTGATGGGGGGTACCTGAACTGTAAAAGGGCTATGGGGGGGGCATGGACTGGAAATGGGCTATGGGGGGGTAACTTGGACTGCAAATGGGCTGTGATGGTGGGGGGGGGGAACTAGGACTGCAAATGGGATGTGATTGGGGGGGACCTGAACTGTAAAAGGGCTATGGGGGGGGACCTGGACTGGAAATGGGTTGTGATGGGGAGGGGGACCTGGACTGGAAAAGGGCTATTGGGGGGGGGGACATGGACTGGAAATGGGCTGTGATGGTGGGGGGGGGGAACTAGGACTGCAAATGGGCTGTGATGGTGCAGGGGGGCTCGGACTGCAAATGAGATGTGATGGTGGGGGCTAGGACTGGAAATAGGCTGTGATTGGGGGGGGGGGCTAGGACTGGAAATAGGCTGTGATGGGGGACTTGGACTGGAAATGGGCTGTGATGGTGGGTGGGCCTAGGACTGGAAATGGCCTGTGATGTGAGGGCTAGCACTGGAAATGGGCTGATGAAGAGCTAGAATAGGACTGGAAATGGGCTGATGTGGGGCATGGGAGAAAGGGACTAGAAGGGAGTGGATGCTGGGTGGGTCTAGAACTATAAGGGAACTGATTTTGGGGGAGGACTAGAATGGATGGGGAATGAGAATGGAGAGGAGAAAAATATTTTGTGTGGAAGAAAAGTCTATGATGGGCTGGGTATTGGGAGCGTAAGAGGGGCTTGAAAATGGAAGGGTGAAATTTAAATGGATGATAAAGGAATAAGGAAAGAATTGGGGGAAAGAGCAAAAGGGAAACAATCAGTATGTTAAAGCAGAAATAGAGAGAGAATGGAAAACATCTAAAAGAGAAGAAAGGACAAATGGATAGCTCGCAGAAGACACGAAGAAACCAGAAGAAAGTGACTGGAGCAATTGCAACTGAAAAAATGCCCAAACAGAAGGTAGAAAAATACTTTTTATTTTGAATTTATTAACTGGAATATGTCTGGTCTGGGAAGTGTGTATTGCTAATATCTTTGCGTTTTTGTTTAGTGCAAGAGGAAATTACTTTATAGTTTTATTTCTCCAGTGTTGTACATTTCATGTTTGGATTTTGGGGTTCCCAATTTAATTATTATCTGACCAAGGAAGTTAGCCTATACGTATCCTCGGTAGGTTTTGTGGCTGGGGCTGGGGCGGGGCAGGGGTGAGACTAGGGGCAGAGAATGGGTGGAGCATGGCGAGCCACAGGTGTCGGGTTTTTCGCGGTGAAAAAGTTGGCAACCCTATTTGTGGGTGTGTTGGGTATAGTCAGAGTGAGAGGCGGGGTTGTGCGAGCCTGAATCCCTCGCTCTCTAGAGAGAGTTGAAATTGCTGCGGCCTAGCTGAACGGAGCCGTCCGCGAGCTTCTCCAGGCCCTGGCATGAAGGGGAAAGAGGAAAAGGAGAGTGGGGGAGGCGGGAATCCGGAGAAGAGCACTAGCGCTCAGGAGTTAAAGGAGCAGGGAAACAGACTCTTCGTCACCCGCAAGTACCAAGAGGCGGTGGCCTGTTACACCAAAGCCATAGTGAGTACCGGGGAGCAGCGACGGCCAGGTCCGTTTCCTGTAGCTGCTGTAGTACCGCCGGATCATTCAGTGATCCTCTTCCCCGATGGATAAGACATTTTTAAATGTATTTCTTGAATTCCGATGCTGATTTTGTCCCTATTGCCTCTTTATGTCAGGCAATTCTATACATCTATTGCCATTTCTGTTTTGGTAAGTTGATCTCGTTTTTATTTTTTCTGGGGGCCCACAATTTTTGTTGGCGTAGGGCCTCACTCAAGGTAAATCCGGCCCTGGCAACAACAGCAACAATGGGATTTGAGCCCTGGTTGTTCTGGTCCTAGTTCACTACTCTAATCATTAGGCTATCCTAGATGTCCAGATTCTGAAATATGATTTTAGGGATATCTATATAAATGTCCCCGCAGACGTCCATATCAGGAATGTACACATTTGTGAAATTGTGTCTGCTCCTGGATGTGCCTGCATTTTTTTCAGACGCTGGCTTAGACGTTCCAGATTACACTTGGATGTCCCTTCCAAAATTCCCTTCCAATTGTTTTCTTTTTCAAAAAGTGAATACAATTGGAGACATGCCATGAAGATACAAAGAAGTATACGTAAATCAAATAGGAGAAATTATTGTTTCAATCAACCATAGTTAAGCTTTGAAGCGCATTGCTGGAGAATTTGGTAAAAGCAATTAATGTAGGGTTTAAAAAAAATTGTTGACAAGTTCCTGGAGAAAGAGTCAATAGGCTACTATTACAGTAGACCTGGCAAAAGTCACTTCTTATCCCTGATGTTCAGTAGAATAGAAACTAGCTATTGTACTTTTTGGGATCCTGCTAGGTATTTGAGATTTGGATTGGACACTACTGGAAACAAGCTACTGGATTTGATGAGCCTTTTGGTCTGATTCAGTATAACATTTCTTAGAACTATGTCATCCCCTGTTCTACATCACTCCCTTGAATTTTTGGAGCCCAAATGCATGCCCCTGAAATTTTTGACATTAAAGATGTAGGTATTAATTTGTGTTGAGAATAACATGATTTTCTTTCCTCTTAGCATGCATCAAATTGCAAAATCATGCATTATTTTACCAAAACACATATTAATTTACTGTAATGTGCATGTCCAATAATGAGATACAAAGCATGTAAATGCAAGCACAACACCTAATTATTATGTAAATCGAATAACACAGCTTGCAGTGGACTTTGTAAGCTGAGTTATGCATGTAATAATACCAACTCAAAGCTAGCATTATTTTTTCTCTCCAAAAAGCATTGTGCCTCTATCACATGACCCTATCTTAAAGTGGCTGGAGCTAAAATGGCATTTAATCCCCTGAAAGGCATCTGCTAATCCCCCCCCCCCCCCACACACAAGACCCTTCAACCCACCCAGGATTCCTCCCGATTCTCCTGGAACACATTCTTCCATCCTCTGAAGGCACCCACCCAGAAAGAATAGCCCTGCTCTAGAAAACACTCCCCAATGCCTGAAAGTATTCCCCCCACCCCCAGATGAAGAATCCCGAGACTACCTCGCTGAAGAAACTCTCTGAAGACCCTTTGCTGGACTCCTACTCCCCCATGGACTCCCTGATACCTACTTGTGGGGTTTCTGGGTGTCAAGGGGCTGAAGAAGGAGAGATCCCTAGTTGTTCCTGCCCCCTCCTGTACTAACTTTAAAATGGCACTGGATGATCCCCTAGGGGTTGATTACCAGTGGTCAACTTGTACCATTTTAAAGCTGGCCCTAAGTAGGACAGAAGCAACTAGGGGCCCTGTTTACTAAAGGATTTAGCCACAGCTTTCCTGACAGCCCTTCCACAATATTGTTTACAAAGAACTAGACTAAGGATCAGTCCCTGTGGCACACCACTTGCAGTGCCCCTATCCTCAGAGATGCAAATATAATTGGTTGAGCTAAGTTTCAAAACCTTAGAAAATGTGCTCCAGACCCCAGAGTATGCCATCCATGATCTTGCAAATGCAGTTATTTAAAATTTTCCCCAATATAGTGCTGTTATCAGGCAGAATAATCGATATGCTATTGAATTACTGTGATGGCTGTATGTGAAGGCATTATACAGTACCTCGAGCAAAACTTGCAAACTAAGGTCTGAATTCTGGAAATTCTGCACAATTTCTGAACTGAATAAATTGGGAATATGAGGAGAAGCTGGGATGGGAGATACTGGAGTGATCAGCTCTGCCCTTCCAAAGATACTCCTCTTGAAATGTTTTTCCCTATATTTGTATTTTGAAGAATAGATGCCAAAATGATAGAAAATTGTAACAAATGAAAAACAATGGCAGAGGCAAATGACCTTGAAATGGCTTTTTCAGTTATCTGTCTCATTCATTTTCAGCCTGAACACAATGTTAGTCATATGTAGAAATGGAAAATGTATGTATTATCTTATTATTTGAAAAAAAAATCCATATAAATCCTTGTAAAAATTTGTTCTCTGACTTCTCTAGTTTCAGTACAGCATGTTCAATTACAGTATCTTCATTTCTTTCAAGGAACAATTGTAAAGTCGGATAATTTAAGTAATTATTTTCTCTCCTCTATCAACTTAGAGATAACCAATTATATTCCTGAAGTCACCAATGGCCCTCTTTTTTTTAAGTGAACTGAATATGGAAAATATAATCTGAAGAAGGTCATTGTTAAGAGCTATATCTCCAACATCTTAATCGTAAATATCTTGGGAAACAGCGATGATCGTATTGATTATCCCTGTTGTACAAAACATTGGCAGAACAATTTCCAGACATCCCATCCCCACTTTGTTCCTCCTTTTTCTACACTTAGAGCTGAAGCAGGTTGTTGTTGTTTTTTGTTTGGGTTTTTTTTAGCTATACCATATTGATCTGGACCCTGAGATTCAGTTTTTTGCTGGGCAAAACATTGCCCTATACTGCAGTGTTCCAGCTTCTTTCATGGCAATTGAAAATGCACTAAGGGTCAGTGGTGTGCACAACTGAAAAAAAGTTTGGTTCATGCTCAATTTAAATTAATTTTCCTAGTCTGGGGCATTTTTTGTGTTTGTTTCACCTCTTAGTTCTTTTTTTTTTAAGCATGCAAATCAAATAGATATGTATTGATTCATAGGTATACATGCCTACAAGTGATATGCATGCATTTTAAGGACCCGATATTAAGCCTGCCGTGGTTGGTCTTTCTAAAGCGCCTGACTACTATGGACAAAAGTGAAACCAGGTATTCAGTGCCAGAGTCTATCTGGAATCTAGTTCTGAATATCTAGTTTTGCTCCTGACAATGTTTCCTATTTAATCAGCAGTGATATTCAGCCTCTAATAAAAAAAACGAATACAGTTAGGCCAGCTATTGAGCTGTCCTAACTTTATGTAGTTTAGCTATCCAATTAGTAAGATGAAAATTGTCATTAAACAGAGAGGCGCCGGGACTGCCCCAGTCACGCCCATGGATCACTACACACTATTTAGTTAGTACAAAGGCGGTGTGTGGCATATTCAGCAGCATAAGCTGGTGACTTCTGCTGAATATCAGGCTCAGAGGTGTTTATGCACTTTGCAGGCCCTGGAAATCACATAAAAGTTATTACCGTTGCTAGACAGTAAGTCATCACTCAGAACTGCTGTAAATAAGTAGCTAACTAATAAGTAACAACCATACATTCTATTACAGTTATTTATTTTATTTATTTATTTATTTAACATTTGCTTCTATACCGCGCTATTAAAAATCAGCGCGGTGTACATCAAACAAGCATACTACAATGTATACAAACAACATTGAGTTTTACAGAGAACAGGAAATTAAACATGGGAAGGAAACCAGGGGAACTAAATACATATTAACTCAAACTATGTACAATACTTTAATGTAAATGGGTGTTGCATTAGTTTTGTGAAGCTAACCATTATCTGAGGAGATGATGTGCAGGGGCGGCAGGTATATGGGGGAAGTTTGCAGGTTGTTGGATGTGCTTCTATTACTGGAGGTTTCTGAGTAATATTTTGTGAATAGGTGGAGTTTTAAAGCTTTTCTGAATAGTATGATGCTTTTTATTCCACGGATTTCATGGGGGAGTGCATTCCAGTTTAAAGGGGCAAATAAGGAGAAGGCTCTGTTGGAGGTAGCTTTTGTGCATTTAGTCATTAGGTTGGGGACTGCTAACGTGTTCCGTGCAGTAGATCTTCTGCTTCTATTTTCTAGGGTGCCATGGATTAGCGTGCTGATTGGCGTAGGGGGGTAGTTATTTAGGGCTTTGAAGGTAAGAACCAGTGATTTGTATTGGATCCTGGCGTGAAGAGGTAGCCAATGTAAATCCTTCATGATGGGTGTTATGTGGTCGGATCTTGATGATCCGGAGAGGACTCTTGCGGCTGCATTCAAGGCTAAGCGGAGCGGGTTTAAGGTCGACTGTGGAAGGCCATGAAGAATAATATTCGCGAAATCAACATGTGGAAGGACTAGAGCCTGAAAGGTTGTTCGGTAGTCTGTGAAGTCCAGTAAGTGTCGGAGGTGACGTAGAGTTCTGATCTTATGGTATATTGCCTTTGTGATGTTTTTTATATGCGTTGTCATGTTCAGGTGCTGGTCCAGGGTGATGCCGAGGTAACGAATTGTGGATTTGGATTTCAACTCTATATTGTTGACTCGTAGAGATGAAGGGGGTGTGAATTTGAGGTTCCTCGTGACAAATAGGACATCCGTTTTGCTGTGATTGATCCGTAAATTCTGGGATAAAAGCCAATCTGTTACTGCTTCGAAGCAATTAATTATTGGGAGAGCACTGGTTGGTCTATCAAGAATGGCATGTAAAGGAGGATGTCATCAGCGTATGCAAGGCATTTTACGTTGAAGGATCGAATTAAGTCGCATATCGGCTGCATATAAATGTTAAACATCAATGAAGATAAGGACGAACCTTGGGGAACTCCCTGTGTTTGTAGAAATGGTTCGGAGGATGAGTGGCCAGCCTTGACTTGCTGCCATCTATTGGATAGGTAGGATTCACACCATTTTAGAGCTGTGTTTTGGATCCCCTTTTCTTTCAGGCGTTGTAGAAGAATGTCATGACTCACTGAGTCGAAGGCGGCAGATATGTCCAGGAAAATAAGGACAAAGCCTTGTTGTATGTTGTTGTCTTTAGCAGATTATCATTAATCAATACCGTTGTTATTTTCTGCATAACACAACCACCTAGTCTATTCTCTGCATAACACAACCACCTAGTGACTTTCTTTCTCTCTCATTTATTTTACCCCATCATATAACTGCTTAGCGCCACTAACCCCAAAACAGTTAAAATGACACGTACAAACATTTTGCTAATGAATCTATTTAATATCAGTCTAGTTTTAGCAATTCTAACTATTGACTTAACACTAAGCCTAAACAGTAAAAATTATAAAACAATTCCCATAATTCACTCACTCACTCGGGACAACAACCATATCGGACACATTTATCCAAACAACCATCCTAAACCAAACTTCCATAGACTAATTCACATAAAAACATACCCATACCATACAACCAAGGGAACATGCACCAACAACCTAACATCCCTCTCATGCATCCTTATCAATGCACGGTCAATGAAAAACAAGCTGCCCATATTTAATGATTTAATAGCAGACTCCAAACCAGACATATTATGTGTCACAGAAACTTGGCTCTCCGATTCAGATACAGTCTACTTAAATCAACTTAATAATGAAGATTATGACACTTTCTATAAACATAGAACCAATAAAAAAGGCGGAGGCGTATTAATAATGACAAGAAAAGTACTAAGCGCCAAATCAATCCAGTCAAACATCTCCAACGACACAGATACACTATTAATAAAGATCGGTCCCATGAAACTCTGCCTAGTATACAGACCCCCAAACCAAAAGTTAGATTACCTTGACGCCTTTATCGAACTCCTCAGTTCATCCACAGAACAACACCCTATAATCATGCTTGGAGACTTTAACCTTCCCTCGCTACCAACACTGGAATCTAAACTGTTCCTTGATACAATATCAGACATGGAATATCATCAGATAATAAATACATCCACACACACAAAAGGTGGAACACTCGATCTTATCCTTCTCCCTAACACACTCTTCAAGCTAATAAATCCCAATTCAGTTGAATGTACACAGATACCCTGGTCTGATCACTACATTATAAAATTAAATCTTACATACCCCTTTAATAGCACTAACAATCAACCCATAAATGTTACAACATCAAAATTCAAAAAATTCAACAATGAAGAATTTATTGACCTAATAATTCCCCACCTCCTTTCATCTGCAACTAACTTAGATGACACTGTCAAGAACTGGCATGAAACCATCTACAATGCAGCCAAAATTAACCACACATACAAAAAGCCCACTTACCCTAAGACAAATACTAAACCATGGTTCAACAACACATTAAAACAAATGAAAAGAAATCTTAGAAAACTAGAACACAACTGGCGCAAATCTAAATTGACAATACATAAATAAATATATAATAACCAACTCACTAAATATAAAGATACCATAGACAGTACAAAAAAAGAATACTATGCTAAAATACTATCAAAATCATATAACAGGCCAAGAGAATTATTCACCATTGTAAGAAACCTAACCAACCCTCAAACCTCTGACAATGAAATCACCGACATCTCGGTTCAAACCCTAGCCTACCATTACCAAAACAAAGCAAAAATGCCATCAATGTCTATAGACACTATCAAATCATCATGCAAGCAATCAGATCTATGGTCAGAGTTTCACCCCATAACTAAAGAGACACTAAAAAATATCATCACCAGCCTCAACACCACAACCTCATACCTAGACCCATGTCCAGTAACATGGATAAAGAATACACTACCAATTCTATTACCCTATATCCTATCAATAGTGAACCTCTCTCTGACCCAAGGCTACCTACCGCCCGCACTCAAACACGCTCAAATACGGCCAATCCTTAAGAATAGCAAACTTGATAAAACCTTGCCTGCATCATATAGACCTATTTCAAGCATACCTTTCTTAGCTACAATCATTGAAAAAGTGGTTCAATTACAGACTCAGGACTTCCTAGACTCATCTTACCCGCTCGATGAGCAACAGTATGGCTTTCGACCCCGTCATGGAGTTGAGACACTCCTCACAGTTCTAATAGATGCGCTCCTAAGAGGGATAGACGATCATAAACAGGCCTTCATTCTACTTTTTATTGATATATCAGCTGCGTTTGATAGCGTACACCACACAATAATGCTCAATAACTTGAGGCAAATAGGCTTAAATTCCACAGTACATAATTGGTTCTCATCTTACCTAAATAATAGAACGCAAAATGTAAGAATTGGGAATCAAAACTCAAACACATATAAACAAGAGATCGGATTACCACAAGGTTCAGCGCTGTCAGCCCTACTTTTCAATATTTACATAAAACCTGTCTGCAACATTTTCAAAAAGTTTGGAGTAAAATATCATCTATACGCAGATGATATTATTTATTTATTTATTTACATTCTCTTATATACCGTGCTATTCTGCATCAGTGCGGTTTACATTGAACAAACTGAAATTACATTGAACAGGGCATTATAACTTGGAGATAACTATTTTACAGGGAACATGGGCTATGGAGGGTTAAGTGGCTTGCCCAAGACCACAAGGAGCACCTGTGGGACTAGAAACCCCAGTCCTTCCGGCCCAAGGTTGCTGTCCTCTAGTGGGATTTGAACCCCCGACCTTCCGGCCTGAAGTACCTTGCCCCAACCACTAGGCCACTCCTCCACTCCACATTATGATGTATATACCATTCTCGATACCCAATATACCGCTACAACTACTATCGGACTGCTATAATGAAATCACAACGTGGCTAAAAACACAAAACCTCCACATAAACCATACTAAAACAGAAGTTCTTATTGTGACCAAGGACAAAACTTATATTCCACCAACACACATAAGACTTCAAAACCAAGAAATTAAAATAAAAAAACGAAATAAGGTATCTAGGCGTTATACTAGATACTCATCTAACGATGGAAACACACATTAGCAATACCATAAAGAAAATTTACTTCAAACTCAAAACCCTCAAACAACTTCGACCGCTAGTATTTACTCAAGACTTTATCAGCATAATCCAAGCAACAATAACTCCACATTTTGACTTTGCCAATCTAATCTTAATAGGCATATCAAAACAAAACATCAAACGATTGCAATTAGCGCAAAACGCAGCAGCCAGAATTATATTGAAAATTAACTCACTCCAACACATATCACCAATACTAGCCTCCCTCCATTGGCTACCAATTCAAAGTAGAATAACCTACAAAGCAATAATAACTGTATTTAAGGCGTTATACGACATGGCCCCAACCATGCTATGTAACTTAATACACAAAGAACCATCCAAGCCCACACACAGAAAAGGACAATTAAACAGATTAAAGACCCCAAAAGATTATACAAGAGCCTATAAATCAACAAACAACAGAGCCTTTTCCCACATAGCCCCAATGACCTGGAATTCCCTCCCAGAAGAGCTACGAATCTTAACCGAAATCATGGAATTCCGTAAAAAATTGAAAACTTATCTGTTCACCAAACACTATAACATAGATAACTCAGCGCCTGCACTAGACAAAGGTTAAACAGGTATTCAGTCCACATTAAGCAAAAGCCTTTAACACAAACAAAAACACACACCCACGATTACCTCTCAGCTTACATCCTTTCACATCCATGTATATATATACATATAAAAACTGTATATAGTTAATCTGTGCCACTTTGTATTTATCTCACATTGTTTGGACTGTTTACTTATAATATGATGTTCCTTGTAAATATGTTCTGTTATAATATGACGTTCCCTGTAAAACAAATTTACTTTGTTAATTGCTGTTCATTGTAAACCGCAACTGAACTTTGGAAGATGCGGTATATAAATATATATAAATAAAAATAAAAATAAATAAATAAAATAAAATAAAAACCCCTTTGAATATAGGGCCCTAAATTTTTAAGTGCCCAAACCAACCAAATGTGTGCTCATAAATGTATATCGCTACTAAAGATTAGGGATGTGCATTCCATTCACGGTTTTAGTTCAGAAAACTTTATGGGTTGGATTTGAGAAACCCTATTCGTGCTTTGGACGTCTGAAAACTGGTATAGAATCCTTCAAAGCAATATTAGAAGCTTGCTCTGTGGACGTCCTCAGTGTGAGAATGTTCATGCCTGACAGGGAGTGTGGTAGAGACATGGCCGGGGAGTTCTCAGGAACCTGGATGTCACTGACTGATCAAGCCAGAGTCACGTTTAAGGCGATACCTGCTCCAAGCATGAATATGTATCATGGTTGTGTATTTGTTTTGGCTGAAAAACCATCCAGAGGGTATAGAGAAGATGGCATGCCTTCATCCTCGGCACAGTTTCAGTGATAACAGCAGTGGGATTTAAACCCTCTGTTTTTCGTCATCCTAACCCACTAATCAAGCCATTAGGCTCTCTTAGATGTCTGGGTTCTGAGAGATAGTTCTGGAGATATCTATGTAGATGTCCCCACAGATGTCCACATCAGGCATGACCACATTTGTGAAATCATGTCTGCTCCAGGATTGCCTGCATTTTTTTCAGACTTTCTACTTAGACATCTCAGATTGCACTCGGATGTCCCTTCTAAAAGTGCACTTTTGATGCATAAAGGAGTATACATTGAAATATTTTTCTTTTGAAAGAAACAACGTTCATCTCATTTTTTTTTCATTTATTTATTTGCTTTTTTATTTTAAAAAGTGTTTTTTTTTCAGGTATTCTCAATAGTAGTCTACATTATTTTTAAATAGCATGGCCCAAGCAAATAGTGAGCACTATTTAAGAATAGTGTGTGCTATGTAAGAAATTGGAATAGTGCATCCTAAGTAAGATTAGTGTTTACTAAGTCAGAATAGAGCATGCTATGCAGGAATAGTGCACACTGTTGATGACAGAAAATATTTTGATTCTTCATATTTTTGTTATTCTTCCATTTAGAAAATAACATGAAATGACATAGGTTATGTCTGACATATCTTATGTCATTTCAAGAAATAGACATTGTACATTAAAATGACTTTATGCACATAAAAGCTTCTTTTTCATTTTGTCAAAAGATATTTTGCATATTATAAGGGAGGAATGGCATGTGCTCCAGACTCTACCTGCTTTCTCTGCACAATCTGTATTAATCGCATATAGAAGGAATGCTAATTTGAAAAACTTGTTAGTGCCATCTGCCCTACCATGACTACAACTCAGTCTGTGCTTGGTAAGCCAAGCACACTTTATTAGGGTATTTTCAACAGGGGTAATAATGGTCAACTTCACCAGAGGTAACTTGCAGCCAAACTTGACATGGCCGTTTTTCGGCTATGCTTCCCTCAGGGGTTCCTTGACGTAAATTGTTGATAATCCCTCTGAAACAGGCAGAAAAGGTGACAGCAAAAGCTAGAAGGATGCTTGGGTGCATATGGAGAGGAATGGATAGCAGAAAAAAGGAAGTGATAGTGCCTCTGTATAAGTCTTTAGTGGAACCTCATTTGGAGTACTTGTGCAATTCTGGAGACCACAGCTTCAAAAGGATATAAACAGGATGGCGTCAGTACAGATGGTGGCTACTAAAATGGTTAGTGGTCTTCATTATAAAGCATATGAGGACAGACTTAAGGAGGAGTTGGCAGGGAGGAAAGGGATAAGGGATGTAGAATTGCAATGGGCTAAACTAAAGGCAATAAAAGGGGCAACAGATAAATATGAAAGAAAAATAAATAAAAACAAGAGGAGAAGGAAACCTATTTGGTTTTCCAAAGAAGTGGCTGCTCAAATAAAGACAAAAAACACAGCTTTCGCAAAATTCACAAGCTTGCAAACAGAGGAACACAGAAATGAATACAGGATTAAACTCAAAGAGACAAAAAGAGAAATAAGGAAAGCAAAATCAAAGGCAGAGGAAAAGATGGCTAAAGATGTGAAGTGTGGCAACAAAACGTTCTTCAGGTATATTCGGGAAAGGAAGAAGATCAGAGGTGGAATTGCAGGACTCAGAAATGCTGGGAACGGACTCGTGGAAAGGGACATTGAAAAAGCGAAATTGCTAAACAAATACTTCTGCTCTGTTTTTACTAAAGAAAATCCTGGAGAAGGACCACCTGTGACTCCCAAATATAAAAATGGGAATGAAGTAGATACCACACCATTCACAGAAGAAGATGTGTTAGAACAACTGAAAGTGGACAAGGTCATGGGACCAGATGGGATACATCCCAGGATACTGAAAGAGCTAAGAGAGGTTCTTGCAGGGCCATTAAAGGATGTTTTCAACAGATCCTTGGAAACAGGAGAAGTTTCTCAGGACTGGAGAATAGCTGATGTGGTACCTCTTCACAAAAGTGGTGGCAAGGAAGAAGTGACAAACTACAGGCCTGTGAGCCTTACCTCGGTGGCAGGAAAAGTAAATGGAGGTGCTCCTGAAAGAGCGCATAGTGGACTTTCTCAAAACCAACAGGTTGCAAGATCCGAAGCAACATGGTTTTACCGAAGGACGATCTTGCCAAACAAATCTGATTGAGTTCTTTGAATGGGTGACCAAAGAACTAGATCAGGGGCATGCAATGGATGTCATCTACCTGGATTTCAGCAAAGCCTTTGATACTCTTCCTCATAGGGGGTTTATCAATAAACTCAGTAGTTTGGGGATGGGTCCTAAGGTGGTAAACTGGATCAGAAATTGGCTGACTGACTCACTCGGATAAAGGAAGATGATTAGCGGGGTGCCCCAGGGTTCGGTCCCGGGCCCGGCACTGTTTAATGTATTTGTGAGTGATATTGCTGAAGGACTGAATGGAAAAGTCTGTCTTTTTGCAGGTGACACGAAAATTTGCAACAGAGTGGACTCCCCTGAGGGAGTGGTTAACATGAGGAAAGATCTACAAAAGCTGGAAGAATGGTCTAATGCTTGACAATTTAGATTTAATGCAAAGAAGTGCAGTGTCATGCACTTGGGTAGCAGAAATCCAAGGGAAATTTACGCGATAGGGGGCAAGAGGTTGGTGTGCACGGATCAGGAGAAGGACCTTTGTGTGATTATTTCTGAAGATCTCAAGGTGGCAAAATAGTGTAACAAGGCAGTGGCAAAAGCCAGGAGAACATAAGAACATAAGATATGCCATACTGGGTCAGACCAAGGTCCATCAAGCCCAATATTCTGTTTCCAACAGTGGCCAATCTAGGTCATATGTACCTAGCAGTTTCCCCAAGAGACACAAGTTCCACAATGCTTGTACTGGGTCAAGCATTGATATCTTCGGTCACTTCTTAATAATGGTTTATGGACCTTTCCTCCAGGAACTTGTCCAAACCTTTTTTAAACCCAGCTACACTAACAGCCTTTACTACATTCTCCGGTAACAAATTCCAGAGTTTGATTACACGTTGAGTGAAAAAGTATTTTCTTTTATTAGTCTTAAATAGTTTACCCTGTAGCTTCATTGCATGTCCCCTAGTCTTTCTATATTCTGATAAGGTAAACAATCGATCTACGTTTACCCGTTCCACTCCGTTCATTAATTTATAGACTTCTATCATATCTCCCCTCAGCCGTCTCTTTTCCAGGTTAAAGAGCCCTAACCTTTTTAGCCTTTCTTCATAGGAGTATCCTTCCATGTTGGGCTGCATACAAAGAGGAATTACCAGTAGAAAGGAAGAGGTACTAATGCCATTGTATAAGTCACTGGTGAGGCCTCACTTGGAATACTGTGTTCAGTTTTGGAGACCATATCTTGCAAAGGATGTAAAAAGACTGGAAACTGTTCAGAGGAAGGTGACCAAAATGATTTGGAGTCTGCGTCAGAAGCCTTATGAGAAGAGACTTGAAGACCTAAATATGTACACTTTGGAGGAGAGGAGGGACAGGGGAGATATGATTCAGACCTTTAAATACTTAAAGAGAAATAATGAACAAACAAACCTCTTCCAAAGACGGGGAAGCGGTAAAACTAGAGGGCATAACATGAAGCAGCAAGGTGGTAAATTGAAAGGCAATGTCAGGAAATACGTTTTCACTGAAAGGGTGGTGGATGCTTGGAATGCCCTCCCGATGGAAGTGGTGGGGGCAAACACAGTGACAGAATTCAAAATGGCATTGGACAGACACAGTGGATCCTTTTACAGCAACAGGATAGAGATGATATGATTTAGAGTTTTAAATACCTCCATGGCATAAATGCACAGGGGGAGAGCCTCTTTCGATTGAAAGCAAGTTCTTCTATGAGGGGACGGGATGAGGGTGAAAGGGGATAGATTCAGGAGTGATATGCAGAAATATTTCTTTAAGGAAAGAGTGGTGGATCCGTGGAATAGTCTCTGTGGAGTAGATGAGGACAGTATCTGAATGATGGATCCGTGGAATAGATGAGGACAGTATCTTTACAGAAAGAGTGGTGGATCCATGGAATAGTCTCCGTGGAATAGATGAGGACAGTATCTGAATTCAAAAAAGCATGGGAGAAACACAGAGGATCTCTAAAGGAAAAAAGGGGACTGTTATAGTTGTTGATATGGAAGGACAGACTAGATAGGCTGTGTGGTCTTTTTCTGTCATCATTTTTCTATGTTTCTATGTTTCTAGTAGCGATATTGAAGGCATCATGGAACAAAAGGATCTTGAGCCAGGCCTTAAAAGTAGCATAAGAGGGTTTCAGTTGAAGAGCAGTGGGAGATTGTTCCAGAGATAGGAGCCTAGGAAGTAAAAAGCAGTGTTGAGTTGATTCATTTCTAGCTTGGGAAGCAGCGGGAAGGTGAGCGGAGGGAGGGATGGGGAGCGTGAAGGACAATAAAAGAGGAAAGATAGGAGAGAACATCTGTGTGGAGAATTTTGTGAACTAACGTGAGAATCTTGAAATAGATGTGATAATGAATAGGGAGCTAGTGAAAATGAATAAGAAGGGGAGTAACATGATCGTAACGAGAGGTGTGAGTAAGGAGGTGGATGACAATATTCTGGATAAATTGGAGTCTGTGAAGCTGATGTTTGGGAAGTCCAATATACACAATGATACAATAATCCAGACAGGAAATGACAAGAGAACAGCAAGGTAGTCAAGGTTGAGAAAGAGAGGCGGGGTGAACAGCCCTTATCTGGCGCAGGGTGTAAAGGGATTTGCGAACAACAGAGGTAATATGGTCATGAAAAGTTAATGCCAAGGCCAAGATGACACCAAGATGCTGGAAATAAGACACCATTTGAATAGGGGCTCTGAGAAGAAGAGACGTGGAAACAGACAAAGAAGCATTTCCAGTTAACCAGGGTGCTGAGGTTTTGCTGGGGCTCAGCACAAGTTGATTTGTTTGAAGCCAAATGGACATAAGGGAAAGACAGGTGTTGAATGAAGAGAGATTAGGTGAAGAGGAGTCTGTATGAAGAAAAGTAGAATGTCATTAGCATAATAATATGCAGAGATCCCAAGCTGTTGGATAAGAAAAGCCAGAGGGGAGAGAAAGACATTGAAAAGAAGCAGAGCAAGAACGGAACCCTGGGGGATGCCACAGTCCAGAGGGTAAGAAGCTAAAGTTGAGGAATCAGACTGAAGTGGAAAAGATTGATCAGAAAGAAAAGCGCTACAGAGACCAAAATGGCACAAACAAAAAGAGAGAATAGAGTGACTGACTAGATCAAAAAGATTTGTAAACTACATTAAGGAGAGAGAGTAGAACAGTTTCCGTGCTATGACTGGGTCGGAAACTGACTTGACGGGGGTGAAGGGCATTAGTGCTTTCCAGATGGGTGACAAACTGTGAGAAAACAAGTTTTTCCAAGATCCTAGACAAGACAGGTAGATTAGAGACTGTTCTGTAATTAGTTGGGGAAGTAGAATCCAGTGAAGGGCTTTTAAGAATGGGACAAACGAGGGCATGTTTCCAAACCTGGGGAAAAGTACCAGAGGACAAGCTGGTGTTGACAAATGGATAGGGCAAGCGGAAGAAGGGCGAGAGCAGCATTGGGTAACCAATAAGATGGAATGGTATCAAGAGGGTAAGTGGTCTTATGTGAGGAGGAGATTAGTTTGGAGAATACAATGGGTGAGAGAAGATTAAAAGAACTCCAGGTGTAGGCCAGGGAGGAAGGGGATGCAGAAACTTGGGTCTCTGATGCAGAAACCCAGAGGGGGGAGTGAAATGGTCAAGAACGCCGAGCAAAGCTTACTGGTTTTATCAAGTAAAGACTAGGTAAATTGATCTGACGAGGGCAGCAAAGCAGAAAATGGGAGTAGGATGTTTCAGTTGGGAAAAGACTGAATACAATGCCCTAGGGTGATTGGAATAATAGTCCTTTTTCACAAAGATGATCATAGTCTTATAAAGATGGTGACAGTGCTGAAAGCCAGAAAGTACCTTGTTTGCATCAGCGATGCTCAGTGTGGCATAAGTGGGAATGTTGCATGACAGCCAAAGGTTATACCCAGAGTGCTGGCATATTGTTGAGAAATGTTTGGGGTAGAGAGGTGCCACCTGCTCAAGGACTGGCTGAAGTTGAGAGTGCCAAGACTGTAGCTGAGCATCAACAGGGGGGAGTAAAAGTCAGCAGGGAGAATCACGCCAGAAGTAGAGAAAGTGCTGGAGCCTCAGAGGTAAGTTTCTGAGACCAGGCAGCTGTGAGAGTTGGGGGGCGGGGGGGGGGGGCGACCAGAGCACAGGATGGGGTGAGCACAAAGCAGAAGAAGATACAGGAATGGTCTGTCCAAGGAAGTGGAGGACTAGGGAAGGAGAGAGAGAGAAAAGGAACAGTGCGGGAGGAGACATTGCCGTGAGACTCCAGTGGTTACAAGAGCTACTGCTGTCAGTCTCCAAGGAAGGATGCAGATATACCAGTGAAGTCAGAGGAGGGGTGCAGCTGGAAAGAAAGAATACTAATGTAGGGATAAGGAGAAGGGGGGGTCAGGTGCTGGCAGGGAAGGGAACTATCCCCTGGTGAACTCCATTGGATTTCAACTGATATATTCTGTGTATTTGAGAAACTGTTGTGGTAGGCTATGGCCTATAATAGCCTGAAAACGTATGAGAGGCCTGTAAGCTAGGCCTGAGTCCCCACCCCCACCAGAGAATAATAAATGCTGAGAAAGACCAAAGTCAGTAGAAGTTTGAGAATCCGCTTTAAACTGCTTTTGATAAGTTTGTATGAATCCTTTATTAAAATGCTGATGATAGATATGTTCCAGTGTTCTGCATTCTCACATTCTCTGAGCTTAGAAATGACCTTGCAGTAGAGATGTATCCATGTCTAGAAACTGTACCATTGTTAGAATAGCCTGGGAAGGGAGAACAGGGTGCTAGGCCCAGAGAGGGTCCCAGATTGGACAGGTGCAGGGGGCGTTGGGACCAATAGAAAGGTTGCCTGTATCAAACTGTGAAATTGTATATAATGAATCTGCTGCTGTATTTGGTTGCTCATTCTTTTCAGACACAAAAGGTGTCCGTTTGAGCCTGTGCACAATAAATTGGCTTGGATCTTTGAACTGACTCCTGGTATTATTTATTGCATGCTTATCAGCTGCTACACTGTTGCATAGCAACTTATATATATATATATTTGTCTTGACTTTGGATTTAGCTTTTTATTATTTTAATTATAGTTACATGTGGAAATATTTGCCTTTTAACAGAATGGGACAGGTGTGTTTATACTGTAGTTCCATTTTTACATCCTACTCACTAGGATATGTAGCACCTGCATTCTAGAATGTACATTATTGGAATACATTTCATTTTAGTTTTTTAGACTCCAAAACTATAGCAATAAAACCTGTCAATAAGGCAATAAATTATATAGCACTGTAGATTTTATTCTCTTAATAAGCATTTTGTACGAAAAGTCTTTCATTTAGAATCATCTCTCTCTCCTTCAATCTGTTCAAAACTCAACCACTTGACTTGTCTTCCACCAGTGTTGCTATGCTCAAGTAGCTCCTCTTCTCAAATCACTTCCCTATTAATTTCCGCATCCAGTTCAAACTTTTCCTACTTACAAGTGCATTTATTCTGTGGCTCCTCACTACCTTTCCTCTCTTATCTCACTCTACACCCATCCTCGGGAGCTCCGCTCCTCTGGCAGATCCCTTTCATCTGTGCCCTTCTCTGCCACTGCCAACTCCAGACTTTGTTCATTCAACCCTGCTGCTCCATATGCCTGGAACAACTACCTGAGTGTGTGTCAGTCTCCTTCTCTAGCCCTATTCAAATCCAGGCTAAAAACCCACTACTTTGAAGCAGCTTTTGGATCCTAATGCGCCTCTCTTTCTTGTCCACTACTTATATGTATCTTACCATAATCTAGTCCCCAGTTAAAGGGTTTGTAGGTGTGGCAGGGATGTTTATATACTGAAAACATCCCCAACCATATTCTGAAACACTGCTGACAGGCACGTCCATGCTGCTAGCATAGGGATCTCAGAACATGCCCAGAAGGGGCAGAAAGGGGACAAGGTCAGCTGTGGAGATGGACATTCTGTGATACATTCTGTGATATCCTCATGGACATCTCTGTTATTCTTGCTGAAACATGAAAAAAGGCCAGGACTTAAATATTCTGCTGAGCTCTGCAATCCATCCCATATTGAAGAATGATTGTGACAAGCATGTGCTGAACTGGTGTGACTGCAAAAACACATGATGCAGTTAAAAAGAACAGAAAGCAGAGGTGAGGGAATGTTGTAAGGTGTTGTTGTTAAGTGCCGTCGAGTCGGAATTGACTCATGGCGACCATCTGGATAGCTATCCTAAATTGTGTTCGGTCTTGAGTCAGGTGGCTCATTGTTGACAGACTACTACCCGTAGCTGCTGTTATTGTATCGTCCATCTCATTGCTGGCCTTCCTCTTTTGCGTTGACCTTCTATCTTGCCAAGCATGATGTCTTTCTCTAATGATCTCTCTCTTCGCATGATGTGTCCAAAGTATGAAAGTCAAAGTCTTGTCATCTGAGCTGCTAAAGAAAGCTTAGGTTTGATCTCCTCTAGTACCGACTGGTTTGTAATTCGGGTAGTCCATGGTATACACAATATTCACCGCCAGCACCATATTTCAAAAGCATCAAATTTCTTCCTATCTTTTTCACTGTCCAACTTTCACATCCATATGATCTTATTGAAAATACCATGGCTTGAACAAGTCGAATCTTTGTATGGAGAGAGACATCTCTGCTCTTGAGAATCTTATCTAGGTCTTTCATAGCCATTCTGCCAAGAGCAATGCGTCATCTGATTTCTTGACTGCTAGTTGCTTCTTTATTGATAGTTGATCCAAGTAGGTTAAAGTTGTTCACAATTTCAATTTCTTCTCCTTCAACGATGAACCTGTTGATTATGCCAGTTGCCATGATCTTTGTCTTCTTTACATTAAGGTGCAGGCCTATTTTGAGACTATGTTCTTTGATTGTGAGAAGCAAATGTTTCAGATCATTTTCACTTTCAGCCAGTAATGTGGTATCATCAGCATAGCGAAGGTTGTTGATGAGTCTTCCACCAATCTTCAAACCTCTGTTGTCTTCATACAATCCTGCTTCTCTGATGATTTGTTCTGCATATAAATTAAACAGGTAGGGGAAAGTATGTAGCCTTGTCTTACACCTTTGCTTATTTTAAACAATTCTGTTTCTCCTTGTTCCGTTTGAACTGTTGCTTCTTGATCAATGTACAGATTGTACAAGAGTACGATCAGGTGTTCTGGTATACCCATGCTTCTTAATGTGGCCCAGAGTTTATCATGGTTTACACAGTCAAAAGCCTTGCTATAGTCGATAAAGCACAAATAGATCTCCTTTTGGTATTCTTTAGTCTTTTCAAGGATCCATCTCACATCCACAATGCTGTCTCTCGTTCCTCGCCCTTTCCTGAACCCTGCTTGCACTTCAGGTAGTTCTTGTTCCAGGTATGCTTGTAGTCTCTTTTGAATAATCTTCAGTAGAATCTTGCTGGCATGTGGGATCAGAGAGATTGTGAGATAATTTCCACAGTCAGTTGGATCACCTTTCTTTATTATTGGTATACACACAGATCTTTTCCAGTCAGTTGGCCATGATGTTGTCTTCCATATTTCTTGGCAGAGCCTTGTAAGTATGGTAACAGCAGCATCAGATTGCTGTAATACTTCTATGGGAATGGTATCAATGCCTGGTGCTTTGTTCTTTGATAAGGCTTTCAATGCTGCTTCAACTTCTTCTTTCATCACCAATGTTTCCCGAACATAAGGTACAGGTTGAAACGGCTGTTGTTCCACTTCATCTTTATCATATAAAAACTCTGTATATTCCTTCCACCTTTTCTTGATCTTCCCAGCATCATTCAACATAGAACCTTGAGCATCTTGTAACATTCCAATTCGAAGCTGGAACTTTTTCTTTAACTCTCGTAGCTTTAGGAAAGCCGATCTTGTTCTTCCTCTAATAGTTTCTGCTTCTATTTCCTTGCATGCACCGTTGTAGTACTTTTCCTTGTCCTGTCTTGCTGCACATTGGAAATCTCTGTTGAGTTCTGTTATTGTCTTTCTTTCCCTTCTGGCTTTAGCTTCTCTGTGTTTCTGGGCAATTTTCAGAGTTTCTTCCATCATCCATTTTGGCTATTTTAGCTTTTTCACCTTTTGTAGAGACTTCTCACTTTCTTCCAACACAACCTTCTTGATGCCATTCCATAACTCTTCTGGAGCTCTGTCATTTGTATCTAAAGCAGCAAATTGATTTTGTAGGTAGTCTTTAAATTCCAGTAGTATATTCTCAAGGTCATATTTGGCTGCATTCATGAGTGGTTTGCTCCTTTTCAACTTTAGCTTGAGTTTGCATACTAGTAGTTGATGATCTGTACCACAGTCAGCTCCAGGTTTTGTCTTTGTTGATGTTATATAACTTTTCCATCGTTGACTTCCACAGATGTAGTCAATTTGATTTTTATACAATCCATTGGGTGAAGTCCATGTGTACAGTCGCCGCTTGTGTTGATAGAAGAAGGTGTTTGAGATGAATAGATCGTTGGTCTTGCAGAATTCTATCAGTCTTTCTCCAGCTTCATTTCTGTTGCCAAGTCCATATTTTCCAACTACTTTGCCTTCTTCTTTGTTGCCAACTTTTGCGTTCCAGTCACCCATGATTATCAGGATATTCTGTTTGCATGTTCTGTCAATTTCAGCTTGTACTTGTTCATAGAACTCTTCAATTTCATTTTCTTCTGTTGGGGCATATACTTGAATTATAGTTGTGTTGATAGGCATTCCTCGTAGGCAAATAGAGATTAAGCGTTCGCTGACTGCATTGTATTTCATTACAGTTCTTGCAAGTTTCTTCTTTATTATAAATGCAACACCATTTCTTCTTTGTCTTTCATTTCCAGCTTAGTAGACCATGTGATCATCTGATGCAAAGTGCCCGATGCCACTCCATTTCAGTTCGCTGACACCCAACAGATCAATTTGTACACGTTCCATTTCATTCTTGACCACCTCCAACTTCCCTTGGTTCATGCTTTGTACGTTCCATGTTCCAATGCGTAAGACATCTTTACAGCTTTTGACTCTCATTTCATGCGCAGCTACATCAGCAGTCAGACGTCCCGAGGGCTTTGATCCAACCACATCATAAATGCTGGCTTTACTCTGAAAAGTCTTCAGATCTTCCCCAGTAGCTAGTTGAGTGCCTTCTGACCTGGGGGTCTCATCTTCCAGCACTATAGCACAATTTGTTTTGTTGTAACTATCCATTGGGTTTTCATGGCAAGATACAGAAGTAGATTGCCGGGCCTTCCTTCCGCGCAGTTTAAGTTTGGTGTTGTTGCCGTTGTCACAGAAATGTGATCCTCCGCCGTCAACACTATCCCATTCTGCTGCTGCCCAGATGGATAGCTTGTCTTGGTCTGGCACCTCAGCTGAGACCTGTCCATCTTGGGAGACCCTGCCAGTAGTTAAACTACATATAGTTTAGCTCTCAGCATCACTGATGCACACAAGCCCTCACCGCACGACAAGCTGCAAACCAAGTGAGGGTGTTGTAAGGTAAAGAAACATTAATAAACACACTTACAGAAATATTAAGAAAAGCAATAGTGTTTATTCAGGCCATGCTGAAATGTGCTGTTTGTGCTAAAAGAGCTAAACCAGGTGACCCTAACAAATCCTGCGTTCTGAAAACTGGGACTGTGGATGTAAGAATATTATGTGAATGAGTCTGGAAACAAATCATATTGGAGTGAGAAAGGGAGATCATATATGTAATCTTGGGACGTCATGCCATTATGGTATAGCAGCTGTTAGTTATAGGTTCCTTTTTGCAGAATGATGTCATTTGTGACTGCAAGTGAGTGTGTGTGGTTTGGAGTAACACGGGAGGCTCTGGTGTGCTGATCTGCAATTCAGGGAGGCCATGAATTGCTGGCTGGTACCTGGACCATATGGATGATTGCAATGTCACCAGGTGCCAGTATGTTAGGGCAGCCATACATCAGCTGTGTCAGGCACTGGGAAACATGAATGATGTTGTGCCAACATCCCCCAGATTGAGTCATGAAGCCTACATCCTTCCCCAATCCAGGATCTATGCAAACTGCAAGACTGGTGGTATATCTGGAGACTGGATACCTGTTTATGATGGCACAGGGATCCCCCTCCCCTGACCAATGGAACAGTGTGACAAAGCAGAGTGTGAGAAAGCTGACAGGGTTGTCCTACAGATAACAGATGTATAGAGACTGACATACACAATGATGGGTGTAGCTGCTGTGAGAAATACAAATACCCAGATATGTGGGAATCAGATGCCATAGCCAGAAGGCCATAATATTACTACTACTGATCATTTGTATAGCACTACAAGGCATACGCAGCACTGCACAGACACATGTAAAAGTTGGTTCCTGCTCGGCAGAGCATACATTCTAGTCAAGACAGACCACACAGAAGCTCTGGACAGGATACATCTAGGGGGAATGGTAAGGAAACACAAGGGAGATTAGGCAAATCAGATTCAAAAGTGACAACAAAGAGGTAAACTTTCAGTCTGGATTTGTGAAGAGCCAGAGAAGAAGCCTGATGTACAGACCCAGGTAGTTTGAACAAGCTGAAATTGACAGAACATGCAAACAGGATATCCTGATAGTCATGGGTGACTGGAATGCAAAAGTTGGCAACAAAGAAGAAGGCAAAGTGGTTGGAAAATATGGACTTGGCAATAGAAATAAAGCTGGAGAAAGACTGATAGAATTCTGCAAGACCAACAATCTATACCTTAGCAAATTACTACATAAACAAATAAAAAATAAATAATATCTTACCAATTCCACAAACCATATCATACCAACCTCCATTAGATTCTTGGAACAATTTATATCCCATAACAAAAGAGACCCTTAAGAATATAATGATGCACTTAAATACCACAACTTCTCACCTTGAACCCTGCCCAGTAAATTGGATAAAGAACACCCTTCCAACTTTATCCCCTTTCATAATACCACTAATTAATCTATCACTAAAGCAAGGCTATCTCCCGCCTACTCTAAAGCATGCACAAATTAGACCCATACTAAAAAACAATACATTGGACAAAACCTCACCGAAATCCTATAGACCCATCTCCAGTATGCCATTCATGGCTAAACTCATAGAAAAAGTAGTTCAAACTCAAACACAAGATTACATCGACACATCAGCTCCCCTTGATGACCAACAATATGGTTTCCGCCCTGGTCATGGGGTAGACACTCTTTTAACAGTCCTCATAGACACACTAGTAAGAGGAATAGACAGCCCTAAAAACACATTCCTACTTCTTTTTCTAGACATATCTGCGGCTTTTGACAGTGTTCACCATACACTAAATGCTCAATAGGCTCACACAAATCAGTGCCAACTCAACAGTCCTTAAATGGTTTACATCATATCTATCCAACAGATCCCAAACTGTCAGGATCAACAATCAAACCTCCAACACATATAAACAGGAAACAGGACTCCCCCAAGGCTCTGTGCTATCTGCTCTACTATTTAACATATATATACAACCAATCTGCAATATCTTTAAAAAATTCAAAATCCATTATCACATATATGCGGACGACATTATGCTGTACATTCCATTCACAATCCCTACTATTCCACTCCAACTTTTAACAGACTGCTTCAACGAATTAGCAACTTGGTTAGAAGACCACAATCTCTTTATCAACCATTCCAAAACCGACATACTAATTGTAACAAAGAACAAATCCTTTACCCCCCCCCCACCCACATTACACTTCAGAATCACGACATCCACATAAAAAGCGAAATAAAATACCTAGGGGTGTTACTAGACACACAACTCAGTATGAATACGCACATAAGAAACACTACAAAGAAAATTTACTTTAAACTCAAAGTACTAAAACAACTACGCCCCCTAGTCCACCTGCAAGATTTCCTAAGCATCATTCAAGCCATTATCACTCCACATTTTGACTTCGCCAACCTCTCTCTACTAGGCACAACAAACCAAAACATCAGAAGACTCCAACTGGCTCAAAATGCTGCTGCCAGAACTATAATGAAGGTTCACCCTTTCGAGCACATATCACCCTATCTAGCCAAACTACACTGGCTCCCCATTCAATGTAGAATAAACTATAAATTAATAATAACCACTTTTAAAGCACTAAATAGTACTGCCCCAGAAACCCTAAATAAACTAATCATTAAAGACACACCCCATAGTGCACATAGAAGAGGCAACGCCAATAAACTAAGAATTCCAAAAGAATTCACAAAGTCCAAAAAAACACAAATAAAAAGGCATTCTCCCATGCAGCCCCTATGCTCTGGAACTCGCTACCTGATGAAATCAGAGCCCTAACCGACTTTAAGGATCTACACAAAAACTTAAAAACTCACCTTTTTACCTCCTACTATGGCACATTAGCAAACTCTCAACTTCAATATGAAAAGGGATAAACTATACAACACAAGTAGATCAACACCGCAAGGCCTAAAGATATTTTGACCTCAATACTGTCTATTATGCTTATACTGTTGAACTTCTCCTTCTATAATTGTACATAGTTAATTCTACATAGTTCCAAAAAGTTTAAAAGTTAAAAGTTCAAATGTTAATTGCACATAGTTCATGTTATCGTTCAATGTAAAAAACAGAAATGCCTATCTGTTTCCTTAACTGTTAGATGTAAACCGCACCTGATCCTCGGAAGGTTGCGGTATATAAAATTTTGTTAAATAAATAATAATAAATATTCATCTCAAACACCTTCTTCCAGCAACACAAGCGATGACTATACACATGGACTTCACCCAATGGATTGTACAAAAATTAAATTGACTACATCTGTGGAAGTCAACGATGGAAAAGCTCTATAACATCAACAAAGTCAAAACCTGGAGCTGACTGTGGTAGAGATCATCAACTACTAGAATGCAAACACAAGCTAAAGTTGAAAAAGAACAAACCACTCATGAATGCAGCAAAATATGACCTTGAGAATATACTACTAGAATTTAAAGACTGCCTACAAAATCAATTTGCTGCTTTAGATACAAATGACAGAGCTCCAGAAGAATTATGGAGTGACATCAAGAAGGTTGTGTTGGAAGAAAGCGAGAAGTCTCTACAAAAGATGAAAAAGCAAAAATGGCCAAAATGGATGATGGAAGAAACTCTGAAAATTGCCCAGAAATGCAGAGAAGCTAAAGCCAAAGGAGAAAGAAAGACAATTGCAGAACTCAACAGAGATTTCCAACGTGCAGCAAGATAGGACAAGGAAAAGTACTTGCAAGGAAATAGAAGCAGAAACTATTAGAGAAAGAACAAGGTTGGCTTTCCTAAAGCAACGGGAGTTAAAGAAAAAATTCCAGCCTTAAATTGGAATGTTACAAGATGCTCAAAGTTCTATGTTGAATGATGCTGAGAAGATCAAGAAAAGGTGGAAAGAATATACAGAGTTTTTATATGATAAAGATCAAGTGGACCAACAGCTATTTCAACCTGTACCTTTTGATCTGGAACCATTGATGATGAAAGAAGAAGTTAAAGCAGCATTGAAAGCCTTATCAAAGAACAAAGCACCAGGCATTGATGTCATTCCTATAGAAGTATTACAGCAATCTGATGCAGATGCTACCGTACTTAAAAGGCTCTGCCAAGAAACTTGGAAGACAGCCTCATGGTCAATTGACTGGAAAAGATCTGTGTTTATACCAATACTAAAAAAGGTGATCCAACTGACTGTGGAAATTATCGCACAATCACTCTGATCCCACATGCCAGCAAGAGTCTAATGAAGATTACTCAGCAGAGAATACAACCATATCTGGAACGAGAACTGCCTGAAGTGCAAGCAGGGTTCAGGAAAGGGTGAGGAACGACAGACATCATCGCGGATGTGAGATGGATCTTTGAAAAGACTAACGAATACCAAAAGGATATCTATTTGTGCTTTATCGACTATAGCAAGGCTTTTGACTGTGTGAACCATGATAAACTCTGGGCCACATTAAGAAGCATGGGTATACCAGAACACCTGATTGTTCTCTTGCACAATCTGTACATTGATCAAGAAGCAACAGTTCGAATGGAACAAGGAGAACAGAATGGTTTAAAATAAGCAAAGGTGTAAGACAAGGCTGCATACTTTCCCCTAGCTGTTTAATTTATATGCAGAACAAATCATCAGAGAAGCAGGATTGTATGAAGAAAACAGAGGTGTTAAGATTGATGGAAGATTCATCAGCAGCCTTCGCTATGCTGATGATACCACATTACTGGCTGAAAGTGAAGATGATCTGAAACATTTGTTTCTCACAATCAAAGAACATAGTCTCAAAATGTGCCTGCACCTTAATGTAAAGAAGACAAAGATCTTGACAACTGGCAAAATCAGCAAGTTCATCGTTGGAGAAGAAATTGAAATCGTGGAGAACTTTAACCTACTTGGATCAACTATCAATAAAGAAGCAACAAGCAGTGAAGAATTCCGACGATGCATTGCTCTTGGCAGAATGGCTATGAAAGACCTAGACAAAATTCTCAAGAGCAGAGATGTCTCTCTCCATACAAATATTTGACTTGTTCAAGCCAGGAGTGGTCTAGTGGTTAGGACAAGGTACTTCAGGTCAGAGGGCCGGGGGTTCAAGTCCCACCTGGGGACAGCAATCTCATGCCGGAGGGACTGAAATTTCTAGTCCTATAGGCACTCCTTGAGGTCTTGGGCAAGCCACTTAACCCTCCACTGCCCATGTTCCGTGTATGTGTCTCATATCCCCTTGTGTTAAATGTATCCCCCAATTGACTGCTTTGACCTGGTGAAAAGCAGGATATAAATACAGCTAAATAAATAAATAACATCATATGGATGTGAAAGCTGGATGGTGAAAAAGATAGACAGGAAGAAAATTGATGCCTTTGAATTATGGTGCTGGCGGTGAATACTGTGTATACCATTGACTGCCCGAAGAACAAACCAATCAGTACTAGAGGAGATGAAACCTAAGCTTTCTTTAGAAGCTCAGATGACAAGATTTCGACTTTCATACTTTGGACACATCATGCGAAGAGAGAGACCATTAGAGAAAGATATCATGCTTGGCAAGATAGAAGGTCAACGCAAAAGAGGAAGGCCAGCAATGAGATGGATCGATACAATTACAGCAGTTACGGTTACCAGTCTGTCAACAATGAGCCGCCTGACTGAAGACCAAACACAATTTAGGACAACTATCCAGAGGGTCGCCATGAGTCAACACCGACTCAATGGCACTTAACAACAACAACAACAAGGCAAAAGGAGCGAAGCCTGGAGTTCGCTATAGAAGAGAAGGGCACAGATAGAAGTGATCTGCCAGAAGAGCAGAGTTTCATGGAAACATATAGGGAGCGATAAGAGAGGAAAGGTTGTGCAGAGCAGCAGAATGAGTGCACTTATATGCCAGAGGCACGGAAAGGGCATACATTTGTTGCTCAGCAATACTATGCATCATTTGGGGAACTGCAATCTTAGTTTGGGGTTTTGTGCACTTGGTAAGGGTCCATCCTTAGCAATTTACCAAGTAGAGATGACCAAGGCAGGAATCACTGGAGCTATCTTATAATGCCAAGTACCATTTGGAGCAAGGTATGTACTGACACACGTTTATATTTATATTCTCTTATACCACATTAAGGTGCACTGGGATTACCTAGCACTTTTCAGGACCTGAAGAGGACTGGTATATGGTCTAGGCTGCAGCAGCAATCATTTCTCTTTGGTATTTATGTCTAGTTTGCATCAGCAAACTACTGTCAGTGTGAAGAGCAGCTTTGGAAATGCACATTTTACTGAGAAGTTGTGACATACCTGGGTACATTGCAGAGATGGGCTGGACCAGAAATGTTCAATTTTTCAGAATATGGTGGGCACGGGGATTTCCAAAATGTTTACCCATGTCCTATAATATTGGGCTGAATAGCGCTTTGCCCATGCTTGCCAGTCATGTCTATGTGCCCGATTCTGAACCTTCGTGCATGTCCATACCCGAAGATGCAGAATTAGGTTCAAACAGGGCCCATTTTCAATTTAGATGTGTCTGCAGGCAGATGTTCAAGTTATGGAATCTGCCTCCACATGTTTTGTCTTGATGAGATTGTAAGCTGTGATGAGCAGGGATCGTGTCTTACATCTTTATGTACAGTGCGGTGTACCAATTGTAGCGCTATACAAATGATTAGTAGTAATAGTAGTAGTAATTTAATTTAAGGCCCACAATTAATATGGTCAAAAAAAGAATGGGCTTCCTTTAAATTTTACAGTTTGTAGGCATGAGTATGCTTAGGCAGTCTAGGTAGGAAATGGTACATCCAGTAAACATTTACAATTCACAGACTCTTTTGGTAAATACCTATACGGATGTGGGAGAAACGTGTATTTTGTAGCACATCCATCAGAGAGAGCCATTTTACCAAAAAGGGTCAGAAAGGGAGTGGCATCTCTTGGGCCTTTGAATGTGGAAGTGCTGGAACGTCCACATGCAAGAGTTGATTTTGCAAATTACTCTAGTAAGTGCCATTACTTACACACATAAATGGCAGAGTTTTCAAAACTGTATATCCGAGGGGAGCCAATTAAGGAACAAAACTACAAAATTCTACAGTTTGAATTTTTGAGGTGTTGTTTAATCTTAGAGAAATAAGCACAATTGCCCCCTTTGCCACTCCTCCAAATCCCAGGTCCAAGTGAGTGTTTAGTTGACGCTTGTGTCACGAAAGAGTTGTAAATGCCAACAACTAGATTTTATGATGTATTTTAAAAATTTTTGAAAATATATGCTACTTTTCTGGCTTGCCCAAATCACACCCAGAACACTCCTTTTTAAAAACTGCATGACACAGACATGTGTAAATAGTTGCATTTTCTAAAACCATTACTTTGGGACCTCTTTACTAAAGTCTGGTAAATTGTTGTACTTGCAACTCATTAGATAACAAAAATCAACACACAGCTAATACAGAGCCTGTGTGCTCAGCGAGCCCCCTACAATTATTCTACATAAAATTAAGGAGGTGGGGGTTATTTTAGAAGCCCAAGTCATGATTTGGGTATCTGGAAATGGGCACAGAGATTTCAAAGCATAGCAACATTCCTGGAGCCATTTTAGGAGCTGGGTCTGTGGACCTCCCCAGTGCCAGGACCTGGAATGGGACATGATGTAGCTATGGCAGGGGCATTCTCAAGAACGTGGCTGTCCTACCTTGATTTCAGAAATGTCCTAGACGTCCTGATGCAGGTGTGAATAGGCATCTGAAAAGTGCTTGTTTTGTTTGGCAAATGTCTGGAAGGTGTGGAGAAGAAGGTACACTCATATCCCCTTTATCTTACAATTTGATAATGAACACAGATGGTGAATGAAGGCTCATATTTTGGTTTTACCACACCACTGGACAACCCAGTATGCAACTTTATTGAGATGGACGTCCCCGCCCCATGGTTTTAGAGCAAGGAAGTCTACTGTGGATACTGGTATGTTGTCCACATTGAGAGCATCTATATTTCTAAAATAGGGCTGAAACATAGACACTTATTTATTTATTCATTTAGACAGTTTTGTATACAACCTTATCCTTCAATCAATGTGGTCACAACACAATTGGGGGATGCATTTAACACGAGGGGATATGAGACACATACACTAATACTTATAAGGAACATGGGCAATGGAGAGCTAAGTGGCTTGCACAAGACCACAAGGAGCATCTGTGGGACTAGAAACCCCAGTCCTTCCGGCCCAAGGTTGCTGTCCTCTAGTGGGATTTGAACCCCCGACCTTCTGGTCTGAGGTAACTTGCCCCAACCACTAGGCCACTCCTCCCTGCTCTTCTGCTTTTTTCTGCATGTTCTGCTCTAGGTGTCCCAGATTGCATTTAGAAGCCCTTTCTAAATGCCACTTCTCGTTTATTCACAATTAGCAAGAAGAATGAACCAGTGTCTGGCTCAATAAGAGCCATGTGTGATCCACGCCAATTCGTGCAGTTACTAATGTATTTTAGTAAATATACCCTTTAGATATATGCAATATTCTGAGACTTTGCAGTACTACAAGTAAGTAAGAACTTGTGACTCAATTACAAATAAAGGCATTTTTGCAAGATAATGAAAAAGAGCTGTAAGGAAAGATTAAATCTGCTGAAATATATCTGAATATATAAAAGTTGTCGGAATAAGGCCATTGATTTTTTTCAAAAAATGCCTTTTACTATATTATAACTAGTTCTTCTTAATTTGAATTGCTTAAAATATATAGATTTATATTCAATGCATTATAAGTAGTTATCTGGATATATCTAATCAGGAAATTTAAAAAAAACATATCCTCACGACAGGCTGATGACAAATACTTGCAAAATCAGGCTTAACAGATTAACTTGAACAGAAATTTACGAATATCAGTGGTATTCAGTTAATTTTGCCATGCACCTGGAAAGTTCCTGACTCTACTCAGTGATAACTCGTCCAGATAAAATTTAACTAGTCAACAATGCAGCAAATTCAAATGCTAACATTTGTCCAGTAAATTCCCAAGAGTTAACTGGGCAAATCATTTGAATATCAATAGCATACATTAAAACAGCAGATAAGAGGGGATCACATGATGCAAAGCTCGGCTGAAGACATGTGCTTTATGAACTCCCAGGTCACACTGTCTAAATCAAGGCTGGCTCTATGCATGGGCAAGCATGTAGTTGGCCGAGGGCCCTAATGAATAGGAGGCCCTACATTAACCTCATGCTGCAGCCCTGTGTAGTGCCTTTGCCCAGTGCTGACACTTGCTGCTACTTCTGGCCCAGGTGCGGGCTCCAGTCTCCACTGTGGCTCGCACTATTCTTCATGCATCCAGGGCCAGCTTTACCATTAGGCAAACTAGGCAGTTGCCTAGAGCAACCGTCCTCCAGGTGTGCCCATTGCTGTTTGCATGGGAAATCGGTATTAGATGTTGGAGAGTGGCGGAAGCAAACAGCCTCATGGCACTGAAGCTTGAAAGTAAGTGCGGTGGAGCTTTGCAGCTATTGCCACCACTGTTGTCCCCAGAAAGGGGTGGCAGCGATAGCAATGGGTGCTTTCCTCTCTTATCTCTCTCTGTACCTCTCCTTGGGTGCTCCGCTCTTCAGAGAGATCCCTTCTGTCTCTGCCCTTCTCTTCTACTGCCAACTCCAGACTTCGATCCTTCCACCTTGCTGCTCCTTATGCCTGGAGCAAACTACTCGAGTCGGTAAGTCAGGCTTCATCTCTGGTCCTTTTCAAATCCATGCTGAAAGCTCACCTCTTTGAGGTCACTCTTGGATCCTGATTCGCTTAGTTTCCTGTGTCTTTCCTTACCATTCTCCTAGATGAATACTTGTCCTCATCTGTTGTGTTGTCTGTCTGTCTCCATGATCATGCCAACATATCTTTTCTGATTGTCACTCTCAGTTCTTTGTTTCCCTTCTTCCGCAGTTTCCCCATTCTGGAAAACTTACTGTGCAGTATGAAGTCAAGGCAAAGAGGTAACGGAGGGGCTGGCTGTCAGCAAGGCTTCAGGAGTTGGGCTCGGGCCAGTCTTCAATCAGTTATAGCAGCACTAAAGTACACGGTAGGGCTCTGGCAGCTGGCACATGCAGTGTGATTGGTCTAATGGATCTGTGGGCACAGATAGGAGGTAGAGGTTTCTTTGCGAGACTGTGATGGCATGTATGCAAAGTGGCTGCAAGGAGATGAGACTCCCTAGGTGAACCTCATCCCTTACACCTCCTTACTATTACTACTACTACTACCACTGATCATTTGTAAAGTGCTACAAGGCATATACGTCACTGTACAGACACATGCAAATGACTGTCCCTGCTCATCAGAGCTTATAATATAGTCAATCTAGTTCAGATTCAAGGAAATATCAAATTTTAAGAGAACATCTCCATTTATTTTGTTTAGTGGCCTGATTGCTTCACTGTTGCTGATTTCTGGGCTTTTAAAGCACTGGCACAGTCCAATCCAACCTGGGCACCATGAACTTGAATTCACTACTACTGTGATTAGTTTTTCAGATTTTATATCTTCCCTTCTCATCAATAAACTAGTCATAGCACTGACCAAATAAATCCGGTGTGCAGATATTTATAATGGTATGTGTTTTGTGGGTGTGTGAAAGTGGTTTTAAGTTAATTTTGATTCATGATTGTTCTTATGTCTATTTTATTGTAATGTCTGTTTTAATAAATTGTGTATATGTGCATGTTTGCAAGCCTCCTAGGATTTTAGATAGGTAGCACATACATTTTAAAATAAATAAAATTAATTTCATTTATGCAATTGAGGCCCAATGAATTTACATATTTATGCACATGAAGCCCCACAATGAATCTCTATGCATGGCGCCGCTTCACCCTCAGGCCAATTTATTTTACTGGGTAGATTCCTGCTGCTCTCCAACCTGAAATAATTTCTACTGAGTGTTCCAGATGGTGGCAGGTTAGGCTTTGAAGTATCCAGATGTTTAATAAAACAACAACAAAGGACCAAGAAAAGCCATTGAAAGGGCCTAAGATGGCAGCTGACTGATAACTAAAAGAAGGAATTTTAGGAATTAAAAAATAGGATTGATGAAATTCTTGACCATTGGGCTAAGATACAGATATTCTGTAACAAATATAAACTTTATCAGTGAGGTCAGAAGGCAGGTGAACATTTGGTTGACCTAGTACGACTGGTTAAATTAAACATATATTACAAAATTTAAGAGGATGGGGGGATATGTACTGTAATGGGGAAAAGATATCCTGTGATAGAAAAACAGAGGAACCTATGAGCAATAGGGCTGTTTCTAGCAGGAAGGAATATATCAGGACACCCAGTTGCCAAGAGCAACACAAACATTCCCAGCCACGAGGGAAAGAACCCCGCACAGCTGATAAGCAATCCCCAGCTCATAGCTCTAATAGCTTTCACCTGGGAGGGGGAAGGGCTGGATTAGAGCCTCAGCAAACGTATAAGGGACGTTCACTAGAGTTAGTGAGGAGCAGTGGCAGTAGGAGGAGCAGGAGCTTTGGCTTTGGTAGCTCCAGAGAAAGCAGCTCAGAGAATTCAGAGAAGCCAGCAACAGGAAGCAGGAAAGACGTGGTGAATCAGAACCAGCTGGAGTCTGTGTGCAAGCTGAGGTCTGAATCTGGAAATCAACGTCTGCCCTGGGTTGGTAGGAAAACTTACGTGTGTGACTCTGATTCTGAATGGGAAAGAGAAAGGCAGCTAACAGCTAATAGAGATAATTGGAGGAGAAAGGCACAGAAACCTTTTAACCAAACCTCAAAACCTATTCCTTATGGTGAAGGCATTCACAAGGAGAAAGTACCAGTCAGGATAACTGGAAAGTATTTGCAAGCTTCAAGAAAGGGAGAATATACGGTGCCAGACATTTGTATGTTGGAAGAGGGTGCTGAGCAGCCTGAATGTAGAGAAAAGCCTCTAAGGTTTAAACCCCTTCTAAAAGGAGCAGTGCACAGACTTTCTCTTGCCTCGAACCCTGAAGGTAGGCCAATTAGCCAATGTAAAGCTGGATACAAGACTTTCTCACATAGGAGTTATAAGGGACATAACTCTCATTACAATTATATGCCAAGATATGGTGATACAGACCCTTACCTGCTAGAGGAGATAGTAGGGAGGTCACGGGAGCTGGCAGAGGAGAATAATCTGCCAACACTCTAAAGTCAGCAGCAGAGTGGTACAGATGATAGTCAGATTGAAGCAATGATAATTGATCCACCAGAAACAGAATTATCCGACAATCAGATGGACTGTTCATTGGCTGTATTAAGTGATGTGGTTTCACTGTGCTGAAGAGATACAGTTGTGGAAATAATTTAACTGCCTGTTTAAAAGTACAAGACTTTACTTTATCCTATCCTTTTTGCCAGAGTGTATGGCTTATGTTTCTTTATTACCTGTGTTTGGAATCCGTCCCCGGGAGGGGAAATAAAACCCTGTCTTGACCTTAACCATTCGTGCCTCAACTACCTTATTGAAAAGGAGCCCAACTACAACCTTTCAATAAAAGGTCCCCCTGCAGCCCAACCAGTACGCTAACGCTACAGGCGGCCCAGGGTGTGACAGTACTCAACAAAAGGAAACTGCGGAGGCATTTCTCCAGTATTACATGTGAGGAGAAGGGATCAAAGGTAGCCCAAGAGTGATTTATGCAGAATTTACAGTTGCCCACTACAGCAGAAACAGTGATGTTTCAAGCCCCATGTGCAGCTGGGCAGGGGCCCCCTTCCTTGTGGCGGCACCTTCCCCTTGTGGCACAGTGCACTCCTCTCCAGACCCACATGGTGTAGCCAGCACAGCAAACTTAACTTAAAGCTGCGGATGACTCACTGTGTTGTCTCCACTCCAGGTCCAGCACCTGTTCTCTCTCGGCCTGAAATCTCAGCCACCAGGCCTGGAGCGGAGGCAGCATGTCAAGCCGCCCATGGCTTTAAATTGAATTTTCTGCACTGGCACTGTTGTGTGACCTCTGTAGGCTTGCACCCACTCTCCTGGCTGGCACTCGGGGTGGGCCACACCCAGTACCCTGCCCTTGGTACACCTCTGAGGATTTAAGAAGACCTATTACCATTTCAGAAATTGAGATGGTTTATTTATTTAACTAGACTTATATACCGCTTTTCTACAAGTAAAAGCGGTGTACATACGGGTACTGTATATATATTTGTAGAGGTAGTAAGTGGTCCTTATGATTTTGTGACATCTCATGGAAAAGGTAAAGTCAAGGATGTAGGAAGATTTCCCACCAATGCTGAGAAATACTTGGAAAGCATGGAGGAAGCTATGGAGGTCATTCTAGGACATGAATAAGCTGGTTAGATGTGTGAGATAGGCGTTTTTCTTGCTAAAACATCTAGAACCATATTCCAAAACCACACAGCCCTGCACATACACAGCACTAGCATGGGGATCTCAGAATGTGGGTGGGAGGGAGTGGCACAGGGGCATGGCAAGCCGCAGAGACATAGAAAGCATATTCAGGACCTATACATCCTGAGTCTTCCCCATGAACACCTACATTATACCAGTAGCAATGTGAAATAGTCTAAGAAAATTTTCTGCTCTGATCTTCAATGCATCCCATTGAGATGAATGGCTGTGATGCTTCTGTATTGAAATGGTGTGTATGCGGTCTGGGAGGGCACGAGATGCAGTTGTAATGAATAGATTGCACAGGTGAGGGACGTTTGTAAGGATAAGGAACAATAAAAAACACCCCTACAGAAATATAAAGTACTGCAATAATCTTTATTCTGGCTATGCTGACATTTGCTGTTTGTGCTAATGGGGCTATTCTCGGCTTCACTAACAATACCAGTGTTCAGAAAAATGGGAATGTAGATGCAGGGATGGGAATGTAGATGTAGGGTAGTATGGAGCAGACTCATGTTTGGCTGAGACATGCAGGACCCTCAAGAGCATTCAACAGTGCAAACAGCACTAAGACATGCCCAGAAGCCCCATCATTGGTCTCTAAAAATGTGCACATTTGTAGAGAGCGATGATGGTGCCTTTGGGCATTATTAGTGCTGATTGCATTCTGAGGGTCCCTTATTAGTGACAGGGATACGTTTTGACATTTCGCTATGGAGAATCTCTTCTGAATTATTTTATGGTCCATACTTATTTATTTATTTAACAGGTTTTTTATACCGCCTTTCTTATAATCAAAGCAGTTACACGACTACATCAGGTTAGCATAAAATACAAACATACAAACATTAGACTCTACAGACCAAAAAATAAATCCAGTTTATACCACCTTATCATAATATCAAAGTGATAAGCAAAGGATCCATAGGTAACAGGGAAAGACTACATCATGTTAACATGTAATACAGACATATCTCTAAACAGCTTAAAGGAGAAACAGAAGGAGGAGGTTGTACAGAGAATACTTTTTGCCACGGGCCCGTGCCTAAGGGCCACGCCAAAGGGCCCTCTGGCTAGGCCCTCAGGCGCGGGCCCGACAGGCGCAGGCCCGCCTGTCGGCGGCAGCGATTTAAAGGAGCTGCTGCTCCCCTCCCACAGCCCCGATTGGGCCGGAGGCAGTTGGCAGGGCACGCGCCTCCTAGGAGACCGGCTCAGGTGTTCTTCCCGCCGTCGGCGGCAGCGATTTAAAGGAGCATTGTACAGAAAGTTTTCAGAGATAACAATGCAAACATAATGAAGGATGTCTTTTACTGCCATGTATGTTGTGATGGAAGGTATGTCATGATAAACATATCACTTTATACCTGTTTTTATACTGTCTTAGAGTGCACTAAGATTACTTTGCAGTGTTCTGGGCATGCAACAGATTGATAGATGTAGTCTAGTTTGCATCATAATTTATGTATCATCAATATTCATGTCTAATGTGCATCTGTAAAACACTGTGAGGATCCAAGGCAGCATGGATTCACCAGAGGCAGGTCTTGAAGTTGATGCTCAGGTTGTTAGTGTTTAGGCAGTTCTCTGTTTCCTTGATACAAGCTGACAGTTTGTGGTGGGTGGGGTTCATTATGTCTATGGGCAGGTATAACATTATATATGATATAATGATATATATATATCATATATATATGCATATATATGATATCCTATTTTGAATTTTCTGAATATATTAAAGATTGACTGGAGGTATAAATTCAATAGAAGGGCTGAGAGGGCGGATCCTTGTCGAATTCCCTGTTCTTGTGTGACGGTAGCAGATGTTTCTTGTCCTACTTGAACATATTGTCTACAGTTGGAGTTGTATGATTTAAACCATTGGAATATTGTTCCATTTATTCCAGAAACTATATTGTTGGTCATTTAGGTCTATGAAGTCCTGAAGTTGTATTTGGACAACCTTCTCAATTACTTTGGATACGAAAGGTATACTAGCTATGGGTCTTCCTTGTTGAGGGTTTTGTTCTTTAGGATTGGCCAAATCATAGTGAATTTAAGTTATTTTGGCATGATTCCTTGGTGGAGGTATTGGTTAATTATGTTGAGGAGGTGAGTTCAGTTTTCGTAGCCTTAATCCAGGCCACTGGACAGGGGTCTAGGGGTGAAGTTGTGGTGTTACTTTTTGTGATTGTGTTGAGAAGTTGTTTTTGGTCTATTAGGTGAAAGGTGTGCCATGCACTATGGTATGCAGGACGCTCAGGGGAGTGGGTAGTGTCTATAATGTTCTTTCTTTTTAGTTTATCTGCATAGTAGTTGGCTAGTATTTGGGGCTTTATGCTAATGTTGTTTGGATCATTTAGTAGGGTTTTGGTTAATGATTTCATAGTTTAAAGAGTTCTCTCAGGCGGTTGAGGGCTTTATTAAGGTTTTTGGTGTAGTAGTCCTTCTTTGCATTGTTAATTGCTTCTTTGTAGGTGTTAAGGGAGATCATGTAAAGGAGATTATCTTCAGGGGTTTTAGTAGATCTTCATCTATGCTCATGTTTCCTTAGGTCTTTTTTCATTTTTGCTAGTTCATGTTTGTACCATTTCTCAGAAATTTTGTGAGTAGTTTTTCTGTGTAGGTTTGTGGGTATTTCAGCTTTTTGTATTGTGGTATTCCAAATATTTAAGGTAACATTGAGGTCTGATGGTGGGGTATTTAGTTGAGGTAAAACATTTTTCAGGAAGGTGTTCTTGTCAAAGTGTCTAACTTGCTGATTCTGGTGTAATATGTTTTGAAAGTTGGAGGGGGGAGGAAGTATTGGGAGGGTGAAGTTCACTAGATAATGGTTGGACCATGGGACTTTTGTTGTTTGTGGGGGGGGGGGGGAATAGAGAGGGTACTCTGTAGCTGAGAGAAATACCAGGTCTAAAGTATTGCCCTTAGTGTATGCGGGCATGTTTGTTATCTGCTGAAAGTCCATGTCAGCCATTGATTCAAGGAATGATAAGGTATGGGAGATGTGGAGAGATGATTGGTTAAAATCGCCTAGAATGATGTGTGGTTTCCTTAGAGAGGATGAGCAAGCTGATTCTAGGATTGAGGTTAGATTATTGTGGTTAGAAGAGGGAGGTCTGTAGAGGAGGCATATAGCCAGGTTTTTATTTTCAAGTTTAATTATATCAATCCTATCTAAATTACTGCATATGCTGGGGAGGCTTTTAATTCAATTTTACTTATTATGAGGACTCCACCTCCTCTTTTGGAGTCTCTGGGGCAGTTGAAGAGGTTATAGCCATTTATATTTAGCTGGTTTAGTCAGACGTTATCTGAGTCAGTGAGCCAGGTTTTTGTGAAACAAAGTATATTGGGGCTTTCATCCTTAAATAGGTCGATAATAACTGTGATTTTGTTCCTAATGGATCTAGTATTGATTTTTCTGGTATTAGAGTATCTGGTGTTTTTTGGGCCCAGTTTTTGGAATGAGGGTTAATATAGATGAGTCTATGGCAGGTCTTATGTCCTATGTAGTATCCTTTAGGGAAAGTGTTTCTATAGTGCTGATGATCTAGGTTATGTCTGGAGAGGCTTTGGATGATGGGGATGGGGCAGTGTTGTGTTGCTTTACACTGTAGAGTGAGGATGCTGGATATCTTAAGAGTTAGAAGTAGGAGGTATATTGAGCATATTAAGGCTTTGCAGATCCCCATTGTGGTATATTTGATAATTACAGTTGTTATTACTATTCTCAGACAGAGATACAATCAATGTAAAAGCAGATCTGTAGAGATTTAGACAAGATAAAATTGAATATGCAGTGCAATAGGAACAATGCATTAATCTGACAATGTGGTAAAGAGGTAAATGCAGAGGTTAACTCTGGTTTGTTATGAAGAATCAGACAATGTAAATTGTAATTTAGCGCTGTGTTGTTATTTGGTTTAAGATTCTTATGTGAATCATAGGGGGCAAAAAGCTTTGGTATAGGAACTTACAGACTATGTCAGGTTGGTTAATAGAGTCTTTGCGATGAGTGGTCTTACTTGGTCGCAGAGGTGTCTTCACGAGTCTGTTGCGGATGGTGTGCTGAGACTGGTAGCAGATAGCATGCCTGCCAAAGCTGAAGGAGGGGAAGTGCTGTTGCAAACTGCTTAGGCCCTTGGATAGTTTTCATCTGGGTGCTTCTTTTAAGGATCTCTGGGTCTTGTGGTTCGTGTTGCCATGTCTGGTGTGGGTAAGGAATAGTGCTGGATTCGTGCGATGGTGACTGCAGGAAATTGTGGTGCTGCAGATGTCTTTGAAAGGAAATGGGAGTTGTTTGGTGTGCCTCAGTCCTGCACCCAATGGCTGTGCCAAAGGGCCCTCTAAACTGTTAGAAAAGGCAATGGCAAAAGCTAGAAGGATGCTTGGGTGCATATGGAGAGGAATGGCTAGCAGAAAAACGGAGGTGATAGTGCCTCTGTATAAGTCTTTGGTGCAACCTCATTTGGAGTATAGTGTGGAATTCTGCAGTCCGCACCTTCAAAAGGATATAAACAGGATGGAATCAGTACAGAGGGTGGCTACTAAAATGGTTAGTGGTCTTCATTATAAAGCATATGAGGAGAGACTTAAGGATCTTAATATGTACACCTTAGAGGAAAGGTGGGATAGGGGTGATATAATTGAGATGTTTAAATACCTCCATGGCAATACCTCTTTCAATTGAAAGCAAGTTCTGCTATGAGGGGATATGGGATGAGGGTGAAGGGGGATAGATTCAGGAGTGATATGCGGAAATATTTCTTTACGGAAAGAGTGGTGGATCCGTGTCTCCCAGTGGAGGTGGTAGAGATGAGGGCAGTATCTGAATTCAAAAAAGCATGGGACAAACACAAAGGATCTCTAAAGGAAAAAGGGGGACTGTTGTAGTTGTTGATATGGAAGGACAGACTAGATAGGCCATGCATGTGGTCTTTTTCTGTCGTCATATTTCTATGTTTCTATATATGTCAAGTGAAAGATTTCACAACTTTTACATGTAAGAGCTGGCACTTGGACATGTTTGTTGACCATTTTACAAGTCTGTACGTGTAAATGCTGCCAGTCAACTTCAGATGCCCCTATCTTTACCTAATTTCAGTTTGGAGGGGGGAAATAAACAATAAGGGATTAGGGTGGATAATCCCTTTAATTCCTCCTGTAAAGGGTTAACTAAAACAGACAATTTTTTAAAACCTACACGTACGAGAAATTGGGTGTAAATCCCAATGTGGACATTTCTCATCATACACATATATTCCCTATTTGAAAAGGGAAGTGCACAAGTAGATGTTTGGCCTGCCCCAGCCATGCCATTATCACCTACCCGACATGGCCCCCTTACAACTTTCATGTAGTAAGCACATCCAGATATAACTGAGCGGCCGATATACAAAGGGGCTTACACAGTTAGAAGAACCTGCTACCTGGATAAACTCTGCTGATAGTTTAGTTTTGGAAGTTATTTTAGAAGCTTTATTCACAATTTACTCATCAAGCATATAAATAACTTCATGTGCATAAAATAGATTTGCATGAGTAAAAAAGTTCTAAAGTAAATTTTAAAAAAGTAATTAAAACTAACGTGTACAATGAACTAAAACAAATGGCCAAAGATTGTGAAAAAAAGCCAAACAAACTGAAAACAAATCAAAATATTTTAGTCTGTGCCCATCTCTGTCAGAGGCAAATTGCAATGAGAGACACACACAAAGAACTTGTGAAGCACAAATTTTCTCATGTTTTTACAGGTCAGAGTTGATTGGCTTTAGAGTTTGTGATATGCTTCTGTTCTCTTCCAAACTATTACAAAGGTATACCAACAATTCTCCAAGTTGATTTTCCTAACCCCCATTCTCTCCAAGTTAATTATTATTCATGCATAATAGTTTTATGCATTACACTGTTTATCTCGTTAATATTGTATACAACATTACTGTTAACAGTTTATCTTGTTAATTATGCTATGTTATATGTAACCGTTACATGTTTCGAGTTCCCTGTAAACCGCTTTGATTCATGAAAGGCGGTAAATAAGCACTAATAAATAAATAAATAAATGTTTCTATGTTTCCATGTAAGACATAATGGTGGGACTGTGGGGTGAACAAACCTAGATGTTTAGAGCATGATGAAACATTTAGTGCAAATAAAGTAATAATAATGAAACATTTGTGTTTATTTGTCAGAAGCATCTATAAAAGAAGAATCCAGCATTGTTTTGATAAATACTGTATTCCTCCTTTAGTTATTTGCTACATGCTATGTTCTTCTGGTTTTCATAAGTGATTCAAAATGTTATGACAAAAAAATCTATATCAGTCTTCATTTATTTTCTACTTTTTTGTTCAAACAATATTTTAAATATCTATCCCAGAGTCTTGATTTTCGCAACCAGGAACCTTGGTAACCACCCCCAAGAGATCCTCCCCCCACTGAAAGAGTAAAGGAAAACATGCTATTTTTTAACAGAAATATTTTCTGTCAGCTTGTGTACTCTAATCGCATCTCTGGCCTCCGTAGCAGTCAGTGAGACATAGCTAACCCCCCTTGTAATGGTGTTTGGCAATGTTTGGTTTGCATTCTCGTCTTTTCCTCTTTCCATTTATATGCACATCCATCTCTTTCTGCTTCCATCAGTATTTTCTGCTTCTGATTTTCTCTTTCAAAAATCCTGACACCTGTTAAGCGTACACCTAATTACGGAGATTAAACAACTTATGGTCTGAGCACTGAAAAAGGTTGTAGCTGTTCATAAAGGGTGCATTCGTAACCTAATCACATAAGGGTATACTGTCTAAAAATCTAAGAATAAAGACAAGTTTATACTAATTAGCTATGTTGATAATTAACTGCATCCTGTTCTTCAGGACTTCACATGAAGCTCTTTTAACCCATTAATTAATTCAACATAATTATTACTAAATTATACGGAATTTGTTGAATGCTATGGCTGAGTGGGAAAGATGAGTCAATTTATACATTACCAAATTCTCTCTATAGGACATTATTAGGTCTGTCTGTGGTTAAACGGATGGCATGGTAGACCTACCTTAATTTGGAATGGGGTAGTGAACTCACCTGAGTCTATATATCTCTTTACTTCAAAATAGTTTCTCCGGTTATGATAGAAAAAGTCTTATTCTCAACTTAATCTAATCTCTTGCAAAGTCAATCTTTGCTGTTCCTCTCAGTTCACATTGTTTGTCCTTTTGTGCTACAAGTTAGTGAGTTGATGAAATGCAGAGTTGACATCTATTTTCTAAGAGGCAGCTATTTGGACTGGGAGACGTTTTGGTCATATCAAAGGTCAAGCTACTCAAACGTTTATTGAGCAAGTATGCTTCTTAAATAACCTTATTATATTGCATTTTGCCTGGTGGAGGAGTAGCCTAGTAGTGGGAGGGCTAATCATTTGAAATGGCAGTGAAAATATCAACAGCATTAAACATTTCAGATTGTTTTTTAGCCAACACCACATGAAAAGATCTGAAATTCTGTTTTTTTTTTCCAGTGTCACTAATTGAACTACCTGGGTCTGGATTAGGCTTGGTAAATGTCTCTGATAGTATGCTTAGACATGGTTTAACAGAATTTCTGGCACAAGAACATGGCAAAAGAAAAGTATTTGGAGAAAGTCTCTAGAGGAGGAGTCAATAGACTCAAAAAGCAACCTCCCCCCCCAACAACCCACATACAGGAAGAATTTTCCACAGAGCTCCAGGCCAAACCAACTTTATGCCAATCAGGAAACAGGAACAAAAATCACCAGACATATAAGATATAATTAAGAGCAGGCTGGCTGGCTAGAACTAAAACACCTTGGTGATATAATAGTTTGTCCTGCATGATATCTTTCTTCTACCCTAAAGATCACTGGTTTGAAGCTAACTTGTGGTGGGAAAAAATATATATTTTTTATTTCCCTGAAACCTCTAGTAGCGTTTCAGTTAAGTTTTTTTTTTTGTTTTGTTTGGGCAGCAGCCATAGCCACCTCTTTAATTAATAAAATTGGCCTGAAATTAAAGTTTATCAAAACAAAATGGCATAAAACAACAGTTTATTAAAGCAAAACAAAACAAACCTGCAAATGACACAGGTAACTAAACAACATGATCTTTTATTATTATTATTATTTATTTATTTAACCATTTTTTTATAACGCTTTATCCTTCAATCAAAGTGGTTTACATTAGAACTCAACAGTATACAGGGAACACAGAACCATTATATTTCACATGCACACCCTAGAGTAGTAGGTTGAGAACCAGGGAAATACATCTTAAATCCCACTTCTTGGACAAGTCCCTGAACTCTCCATTACCTCATACAGAAACTTAGGGCCCAACTTTGAACTGGGCGGTGCTATGCGCACATCAGTGCATAGCCCACCCCCCTTCCGCCTAACCTGGATTTTCAATGCTGGGGTCATATGCGGCCCCAGCATTGAAAATCTAGGTCTTGACGCACACCCCGGAAGCCACAGGTGCTAGCAAGTTAGCACCGATTTTCGATGCTACCTGCTTATCCCCTGTGTCTTTAAGGTGCAGAGGGCTAAGTGGATAGCATCGAAAATCGGTGCTACCTGATTAGCTCTTTCCTCTGCCTCCACTCCGCCCCGGAACACCCCTAACATGCTCTGATGCTAACCACATAGTATCTGGATGCATTAGGGACATATATGGGATTTTCAAAGGGCACTACACATGTAGGTGCCCTTTGAAAATCCCGGATATGGCATTTACAAGGGCAACTAGGGCAGTTACCCATGCAAATGCCTTCAAAAATTGGGCCCTTAGATTGTAAGCTCTTCAAGGGATATGAAAATACCTACTGTACCCAAAAGTAACTTGTCTTGAGCTGCTTCTGAAAGAGGCATGCACTAAATCCAAATCTCTCCTTACACTTGACTAACCAGTAGATCAATTTAATATACCTCAATGTGCTTAGTGCAGTGGTTTACTTTGGTATTAGTGCATATTTTCTGTTTGCTAAAATTACTTCTGATACAGGAAGAATTTAAGCTCACAGAGAATTCTGCACTTAGCAGGAATTGAAAGGGTAAGATTAACACATATTCCATTCTAATGCATGCAAATAGGCTGTATATGTAATTACTTCGAATGAATCAAGGTATGATTAATGTTAACACACAGTGGGGCATGTTTACTAAAGGGCCCACCAGTCATGAGCATTTGAGCTGTGAAACAAGCACAGAGGCCTGCACTAATTTTAGGGGGCATGTGTGTCCATCCACTGCCATTAGCCTGCAGAGTTAATGGCAACATTCATGGTTTGCGCTTACACAAAATGCCTGTGCCAATTGTGATGTGCCTTCGACACTATGTTCTGCCCCTAACCCTCCCAGTGAGTGTGGAATGTTTAGTGCGGAGTCCCAGGCTATTAATGTGGTACACTTACCATGCTGCAAACCCCATGCTAACAGTTAGCATCCATTAGTAAACATGCCCCAGTTTTATTTCTCTTTTGGCCCTGAATCTTAACTTCAACCTGGAGGCGAAGTAAACTTTCTAATGCTATGATCAGAGGAGGCAGTCAAGATTAGAAAGCATGTGTGTCATTGACGCAATGCTGTTGCTCGGAAAAGTAGACAATTGTGCTACTAAAGACATGCTCTAGGTCCTTTTCTTTCAAAATAGAGTATGCCTTCCTATTGTTGCCACTTCTTTGTGTTCTGTGCTGGCTGCAATGGCAGTGAAGAGAAGTGAGAATAAGGTAATAAGCTCCATTTCAGGTGCAGACATCATCAGGTCAATATTTAAACACTGCAATAGACTATTCTTTTTAAATGCCAGCCACAACAGTTAAATATCATACATGTATTCTGCATTGCTCTCTACAAAAGCGGTGATATTGACAATAAGAATAGAGAAGTGAGCACTGCAGTTATAGAGACAGAGATATTCAGTCTGTCGTCCGTATAGCTATCTGGATAAATTTAGGTAAAAAAAAAGACCGTCCTAAATTAATCTCCATAGTTGCACGGATAATAGACTGAATAGCACCGTTTTCTGTATAATTAGGTAGATTTGCTATGGTCTGCCATGTACCATTTGGATCATGCGGGGGTGATCTGTAATCATTTTCATTAGCACTATCTCTATAGCTCTGCTAAAAATTGATGGATAGGGCACTTATCTGCAGCTACTATCTGGATGAATGAGTTTGAATATCAATCCACATGTCTTTATGTTTCAAAAAGGCCTCATAGGATCCACATCTTTCATACTTGCACTTTACTTCTGGGTCTTCCAGTGGTAAATGTGGTGATTTTATGCTGACTTGAGTTTGAGATGATTTGAAGTCTTTAAAAGGTATTCAAGATCAACATACAGTAGATCCTATAATAGTCTGTAAGCATGCTATACCTGGCCTGTTCCATAGCACTGTGGGGCAAAACGGAAAAATCCATTTTATCCCATCATTTTAGGCCTGTGCTGCAGGTAATAAAATGCAAGCTCCATCGGTATGTTACAAACCCTTAGGAGAGAATAGAAATAGAAATAAGGAAGTAAGCTTTTCAGGACTTTGCTGGGCAATGGAGTAGAAGACTTGGAGGGGCTAAGTCAGACAGACAGGTACATAGAGGAGACCTTCAGAGACATAGTAGAGAAATCCCACCTCCAGTCTGGCAGCCTCTGTGTTGCCTTGGAGGGGAGAGATCACTAGTGGCAGAAAGTGATCCTGTCACCAGGACCTGTCCTCCAGGGCATGCAGTATTCTCTAACACAGAAGATGTGTCTCCAGGGACTTAAGCCCAGGAGGGAAGGGTTAGGAAGGACATCTTAGTTGGTGATTCAATCATTAGGCATGTAGACAGCTAGGTGACTGATGGTGTGAGGATCTGTTGGTCACTTGCCTACCCGGTATGAAGGTGGCAGACCTCACAAATAACCTAGATACAATTTTAGGCAGTCCTGGGGAGGGGCCAGATGTCCTGGCACATTATGGAACCAATGACATAGGAAAATGTGGGAAGGAGGTTCTGGAAGCCAAATTTAGCAGCTCCACTGACTGACCTTTTCAATGCCTCATTGGAGTCAGGAGTGGTGCCCAAGGACTGGAGAGAGGCTCATGTGGTGCTTTTACACAAAAGTGGAAGTAAGGATGTGGTTGAAAACTACAGGCCGCTTAGTTTAACTTCGGCGGTGAGTAAATTATTGCAAACGCTGCTGAAAGAGAAAATAGTGACGTTTCTGGAGTCCAGTGGTTTATAGGATCCGAGGCAGCATGGATTCACCAGAGGCAGGTCTTGTCAGACAAATCTGATTGATTTCTTTGACTGGGTGACCAGAGAGTTGTAACTAGGGAGAGCCCTAGATGTGGTATATTTAGATTTCAGTAAAGACTTTGACACTGATCCTCACAGGCAACTTATAAACAAACTGAACACCATAGGGATGGACCCTAAAGTTACTGCTTGGGTTATAAATTGGTTGGGTGGGAGGCGACAAAGAGTACAGGTAAATGGAGCTCACTCTGAGGAGAAGGATGTTACTAGTGGTGTGCCCCAGGGATCTGTCCTTGGTCCGTATCTTTTTAACATCTTTGTTAGTGATATAGCGGAAGGGCTGTCGGGTAAGGTTTGCCTCTTTGCGGATTATACCAAAATCTTCAATAGAGTAGGCATCCAGGAACGTGTAGATAACATGAGGAGGGATCAAGTTAAGCTTGAAGAATGGTCTAGAATTTGGCAGCTGGGATTTAATGTTAAAAGATGTAAGGTCATTCATTTGGGCTGCAGCAATCCAAGGGAGCAATATAGTATAGGGGGTGAAGTACTTTTGTCCACTAAAGAAGAGCGGGACCTGGATGTGGTTGTGTCTGATGATCTTAAAATAGCTAAACAGGTAGAAAAGGCGACAGCAAAAGCTAGAAGGATGCTTGGGTGCATACGGAGAGGAATGGCTAGCAGAAAAAAGGAGGTGATAGTGCCTCTGTATAAGTCTTTGGCGCAACCTCATTTGGAGTATAGTGTGCAATTCTGGAGACCGCACCTTCAAAAGGATATAAACAGGATGGAGTCAGTAGAGAGGGTGGCTACTAAAATGGTTAATGTTCTTCATTATAAAGCATATGAGGACAGACTTAAGGATCTTAATATGTACACCTTAGAGGAAAGGCGGGATAGAGGTGATATGATTGAGATGTTTAAATACCTCTGTGGCATAAATGTACAGGGGGAGAGCCTCTTTCAATTGAAAGCAAGTTCTGCTACAAGGGGACATGGGATGAGGGTGAAGGGGGATCTTTATCTTTTCTTTATCTTTATTGAGAATTTAATATACCGCTCTCACTGGAAGCACCAGAGCGGTTTACAATAACAAATACTTTGAGACTGCTGAAGGAAAAGAACGCCAAAATTATAAGACAGGATAGAGAGGAGAGAATAGGGTAGAGACAAAGTATATATGCATGGCATAAAGGGGTAGAGAGTAACTGAATTCAGCGAGGGGGGGGGAGAAAGAAGAGCAGGGGGAGAAGGAAGGTTGAAAGCAGAGCAGAACAGGTGTGTCTTTAGCCTGGTTTTAAAAGTTTTATAAGAGGGCTCTAAGTGGAGGGCAGGAGGAAGCGAGTTCCAGAGCCGAGGACCCAGAAAGAAGAAAGCAGAGGAGCGGGTGGACTCAAGATGAGCCTAGGATGGAGAGGGAAGGGACATAGGGTTAGAGTGAATGAGGGAACGGTGAGATGAGTGAAGATGAATTAGATCTGCAAGATAAAGAGGTGCGCCGGTATGAATAGTTTTGTGAACATAGATAAGTATTTTAAATTGTATACGATACACAATCGGGAGCCAATGTAAGTGAATCAGAATAGGGGTAATGTGATCAAAACGTGAAGCATGCGTCAAAATACGTGCGGATAGATTCAGGAGTGATATGTGGAAATATTTCTTTACGGAAAGAGTGGTGGATCAGTGGAATAGTCTCCCAGTGGAGGTTGTAGAGATGAGGATAGTATCTGAATTCAAAAAAGCATGGGACAAACACAGAGGATCTCTAAAGGAAAAAAGGGGACTGTTGTAGCTGTTGATATGGAAGGACAGACTAGATAGGCCATGTGGTCTTTTTCTGTCGTCATATAAAATAATAATAATAATAATAATAATAATAATTTAGGCTTTTAGGCAGAAAATTGAAATTCAAGATCTTCCAGATAACATTCTCAGAAATGTTTTTGTTCAGGCAGAGATCTGGAGTTTCAATGTGTGGATGAGATGATGGTTCAGGGAGGAAGGTTTTAGATTTATTAGGAACTGAGCTTTATTCTGGGGGAGGGGGGCATCACCATAACCGGGGTGGTATCAGACTGCTGGCACTAACATTCATAAAGGAGATAAAGCAGCTTTGAAACTATAACCTGTGAGAAAGCCAGCAGTCTCTCAGGAGTGCATGGTTCGGAGTAATGTTTCTAGGAAGGATACCATTATAACAGGGAAAGTAAAGCAGCCCAATAGAGATATTGCCCAGTAACCGGGTAGCCAGACCCGGCGCTCACCCTTTAATTATACCTTGCTTCCCCCCCCCCCCTACCCCCAGCCTCTTGCCCCATCTTCCAACAGCATTTCTCTTTCTTTTCCCACAAAATTACTCCGACAGCCAAGTATGGTAACAACTGGTCGCAGCTTTATTTCCCATAACAACAAAACCAAAACAGGAACAATGATCTCACAACCCCCCCCCCCCCCAGCGGAACGATGCGTCACCAGCCATGCTACTAACAAAGCGACCTCGCCTCCGCTGTATCCATGGTCACACCACCGGCAACGTTCCGACCACCCCTATCCGACTTCGCCACATTACTAGCAAAAGTCTTCCAGCGGTAGTCCGGGTCGAGGGCACCCCGCCCCCGTCCCGAGTCGCCTAAGGCTCCGGACCCCGGAAACCTCCGGGATCCAGCCTCACCCCCCCCCCAGCTGCGACACCCCTGCACCAGCCCCGCTACCGCAAAGGCTGGGTGGGCGGGTGGGCTACCGCGCCTCCCGCCAAACTGCCTGTGCTCTGGCGAGTCTCCCGCACGCCAGAGCACATGGCTGCCTGGACCCTGATTGGCTCTGCTCGCCCCCCTCCACGAGCGGAGCCAATCAATTTAAAAAATGCACCGCGTGCACAGCCCGCGCTGCCCCGATTCCTATCCCCCCCCCTCCATCCCCATGCACGAGCAGGGTCCCGCGCCAGGCAAAGCACCCGGTTACGAGCAGGCGCCAGGACCCTGCCCGCGCCTTTATTTAACCGGGTAGCCAGACCCGGCGCTCACCCTTTAATTATACCTTGCTTCCCCCCCACCCCCACCCCCAGCCTCTTGCCCCATCTTCCAACAGCATTTCTCTTTCTTTTCCCACAAAATTACTCCGACAGACAAGTATGGTAACAACTGGTCGCAACTTTATTTCCCATAACAACAAAACCAAAACAGGAACAATGATCTCACAACCCCCCCCCCCCCCCAGCGGAGCGATGCGTCTCCAGCCATGCTACTAGCAAAGCGACCTCGCCTCCGCTGTATCCATGGTCACACCACCAGCAACGTTCCGACCACCCCTATCCGACTTCGCCATATTACTAGCAAAAGTCTTCCAGGGGTAGTCCGGGTCGAGGGCACCCCGCCCCCGTCCTGAGTTGCCTAAGGCTCCGGACCCCGGAAACCTCCGGGATCCCGCCACCGGCACAGAGAAACTTTAGCTGTGCCGCCCCCCAATTACCCCAAGCTGCGACCAGTGCGGCAACCCTGAACAACTCTCTCCAACACCTCCTGCCAGTCGTTCAAAAGCAAGTCCATCCCCACTGGCGAGAGATGAACACCATCCGCCCTATACAACCCTGTACAGGCTACATCAACCCACACATGCTGCACCTGATACCCCCCTCTTTCGCAGACCCATCTCCCAATCTGACGATTTATCTTGGTCAGCCCACGGGACCATCTCCGCTGGCCCCATGACGCCGGTCGCGGGATAATGTCCGACCAAATCAAGATGACTCTGTCCAGCAGACGAAGCAAAGTCGAAAAGTCCTTCTTCGCCGCCCTTATAAGCTGCTTGCAAGACCACGCCGACAAATCGTTGCCTCCAAGATGGACCAGCACGACCGCTGGCCGTCCTCGAACCCGCAGATGATGACGAAGCAAGGGCAGCAGTTGAGTCCACCTCAGCCCCCGCTCGCCCAGCCATGAAAGCGCCACCTCAGCTGGGTCGAGCCCAAGATTAATCCCGATAGGCCGAACCGCCGCTCTCTGACCAGCCCAAAAGACAAAGGAGTGTCCCAGCATCCAGCAGCCCTTCTCCACCAGACCCACACCTGCAACAGAAAATAACAGCATTAGTAACCCCCCCCAACCCTAATAGGGCTCCTCACAGCCGCACATAACCATGAAATGCCTTAGATCGCCAGCGGCCAATACTCTGGATCTGATCCCCCGACATACAAGCCACAGCCGCACTGGTAGCGGCTCCGATGCGAAAAGAGTGAGCCGAAAACAACTCCGGATCTTTGCCGATCCCGCACAGAGCCAGGCGTAAAACCGCCGTCACTTGATACCTGGTCACATATGAAGAGTCCTTATGCACGAACAGCGCTTCACCACCGCCCGGGCGTACACCCAAGTAGTCTTCGAGGGCTTCTACCGGGCACGTTATTCCCCCGATGCTCCCCAGCACCACCCACAAACCTTTACCCTTTTGATCCGTTTTGGACTTGGCTAAAAGTACACGAATGTGTCCCGGCTCCCTCCACACATGCTGCAACCGCAAACAATTACCTAAACCCACCTTCACCGAATCCGTCGCCAACTCACCAACCCGAAAGGCCCCAAAAAACGCTAAACAAAACACAGCTCGAAATAGAACAACCTCGTAAGGCGACGATGCCACCTCCGACAACACGTAACACAAGCGCTGCAACAAGTCATGGGTAATCGGGAGCCGACGATCACGCCGCAGCGGCAGTGCCCGCTCCCACCCCTGCAGTAAACGCCGAGCCAAGCGCCCCCGCCCTACGCACGGCCAACCCAACGCCCGGGCAAAAAATTCAAACCCCGCCAGATGGCCCTGAACCACCGATCTCGGCAACCCCCTCTCCTTTGCCCACCCAACATAGCTTCCCAGCATATACTCAGACACCTCACTTCCAACACACCCCTCACCATGCAGATACTCCCACACTCGCACGCAGCCCCGTTGATAAGAATCCCACGTGCACTCAGCTACTGAATTCCTTAATAGGTTCTTCATCGCGGTAGGCCACAGCTCCACAAGTTCCAAGGGACCCAGAACCCTTCCTCGTTCGCCTCCAGCGCCAACTGCCGAAACCGCTCCCACTGCAAACGATAAAGAGCATCAGCGATTGCATTAGTACGACCAGGAATATGGCGGGCCTTTAAATCCACATTCAATCGCAAACAGGCTAGAATGACTTGGCGCATCAAGGCCGCTACCGTACAGCAGCGTGGAGTATAACGATTCACGATGGCAACTACCGCCTCGTTATCACACTACCACACCACCCTATGGTTGGCCAATCGCTCTGGCCATAACGCAAGCGCCACTAAGATGGGAAACAATTCAAGAAAGGTAATATTTTTCAAAAGCCCTTCAGCCTCCCATTCCGGCGGCCACCGCTCAGCACACCAAGCGCCGCTGAAATATATTCCCAGACCAACCCCACCCGCCGCATCCGAATACAGCTGCAAATCCTCACTGGAGATCTCTGCAGCCCGCAACACCGAAGTGCCATTAAAGTCCTTCAAAAAGAGCTCCCAAATACTCAAATCCTCTCGCATCACCTTTGACACTCGTATACGATGGTGAGGCTTCCGGACCCCCGCTGTCGCCGCCGCCAAGTGCCGAAGGAAGACCCTTCCCATGAGAATGACCTTACAAGCAAAGTTAAGGGATCCTATTAAGGCCTGCAGCTCCCACAAAGTCAACTTGGAAGAGGCCAAGGCATTAGCCACCAGCACCTGCAATTTCTCTACCTTCTCTGAGGGCAATCGGGCCTCCAAACTTTGCAAATCTAATTCCACCCCTAAAAAGGTCAACCGCGTCATCGGGCCTACCGTTTTACTCGCAGCCAACGGCACCCACAACTCACAAGCCAGGCTACCAAAACCAGCTAACAGCTCGCTACACCCTAAGGACTCCGCTTCACCCACAAAGAAGAAATCATCCAAATAGTGGACAACCTCCCCCCTTCCCACTCTCCGCACCAAACTCCAGTGCAAGAAAGAGCTGAACATTTCAAAGTACGCGCAAGATACCGCACACCCCAAGGGCATACACTTATCAAAATAAAACGCCCCCTCGAACTGAAAACCCAACAACCTGAAGGAAGACGGATGAACCGGCAACAAACGAAACACCGACTCAATATCAACCTTTGCCATCAGTGCCCCCTGCCCCGCTCTCCTGACTAACCCCGTGGCCTTGTCAAAAGACTGATAATGCACCGTGCACAAATCCCGCGGAATCAAATCATTCACGGAGGATCCAGCCGGAGAAGATAGATTGTGAATTAGACGAAACTTCCCCGGTTCCTTCTTCGGAATAATGCCTAACGGCGATACCACAAAATCCGAGAATGGCGGTTGCCGAAAAGGCCCCGCTATCCTCCCCAACCGTAATTCCTCTGCTATCTTCCCCCGAGCTATAGCCCCCCAGCGCAGCACACTGGGTGAATTGCGCGGCGACGAAACCACGACCACCCCATGCACCGGAACCACAAAACCAAAACTAAATCCCAACTGCAACACTAACCTATCCCGCCTCCGCGGATAAGAACGCAACCATGAACACAACAGCAGAACCTGAATCGGAGAAGGGGCCAAATCAAAAGGCCCCCACCTATTTGAGGCCCGTCGGCGGCTGAGCCCCGGGCCCTTTTTTAACACATTTTGTTGCTGCATGGGGACCTCCACAGCTCGAGCACGCATGCCGGAATTTACAATCCGGAAAGGGACACATCGACCAATTAAACCTCCAGCACACATCACTCCCTCCTCCGGGGGCCGGCCGAGTCGGCCCTGTGGCGACTCCCCCCCGAAAGGAACGAGCTGCTCCCCCAACGACCACTGACCCCATCTTACCTCCGCTTCCCCCACTCCCCCCTCCCTTGACCGACATCTGTGTTAGCCAAAGGTTAATGTCTTGCGTGCCCCACGTTAAAAATTTATTCTCCTCCATTTTATCCCGGAATTTCTCGTCATAATTAAGCCACGACCAGCCTTCATGCATTTGAGATGCTTCAAGAATCGAGTCCGCATAGGATAACAACATCCCGGACTGGTGAGGAAAATGATGCCCCCACACACTCGCCAACTGCAAGAAGGATCGCACCCAATTAATGATATTGCGCGACACCTTTTGAAGCTGACCCGCCTTCTCATCCTCCTTTCGCTTTTTCTTACTATCCCCAGAACGCTTCCTGCCTTCTAGCAAACGAAAAATATTGATATATTTCCGCTTCATAATCTTTCGCCTCAGCTTCTTGGGGACCCCTTCCCACAATTCCGACAATGGAACCAAAGAAGCCGCACCCCCACTAGCTAAACTCGCCTCAACCCCACCACCCACAGCCGCCCCATGCCCTTCGCCTGCCGCCACCGAGGCACAAGACGAATCCGAAGATGATGAGGAGGAAGAAGAGGAGTTACCTTGATAACGACACCCCCACTTCCTCTTTCTGCGCGCCTTGCCTGGCCGATCGGACCGCGACCCTCGCTCAAGCGATGCGCCACCGTCAGCCTCTCTCAACTCACCTGACGTGTCCTCGATGCCGCGGGCCCTGGACGAAAGCTGCTCATCGCCTCTCGGCCCATCTGACCGCTGCCGATCCACTGCCCCGGACGCCTGGCCACCGATTCCAGTTGCACCCACTTCCGCAGGGGGCCTCGAATCAATACTCCCCTCACTGCAGGACACCATCGCAGACGGAGCAGGACCCGACGCTGCCATATAGGGCACCTGTGAAGACAAAATGGGAAAACCCAACAAAGACAAGCCCAGCGCACCCCTAGGGGGCCATGCCCCAGTCCAATCTGCCCTAGATTAACCCTGACCCCCTCCCAACCAGTGCTCCCATCCAGACCGCTGCCCTGACGGCCCAGACCACCCGGAAGGTGGCAAACCAACTGCAGGAGGAATAAAACCCCCGACTGGAGACACCCAACCCCACGCGTCCCCCCCAGCCGCCCCAAATACCTGCCTGGGTCCCCCCCCCATTGGCCCAAGGAGCTAACTCCTCACCCCTGCCCCTGCTCCTGATCCATCCTGAGATTCCCTCCCCCGACGCCCTCCACCTGCCCCCCCCCTGGAATCCGTCCCCCTTTCCTGGATCTCAATTGTCCCAGCCGCTGGGGCCACTGCCAACTGCGGAGGCCCAAGACTCTCAGCCTGCCCCGCGGGCCTCTCAAGAAGTCTCTCTCGAGTCTGTGTCCCCCTACGCCCCCTAACAAAACCCCCAGCACCTCTCGCCACCCTCTCCTAACCCCATGTTCACTGGCACTCCCCGACCGTGAAGACACCGATTTGTCTACCCTTTTCCTCCTCTGCCCTTTTTCGTGCCTCCCCCGGGCAGCCTGACCCCCCCCCCTTTCTGCCCCCCCCTCTGGCCTGCTTCTTGCCTGCCATCCCCTTGTGTCTTTGTTGTTTTTTTTGTTGTTTTTTAAACACAAGGCCCACTTCAACACTGCCCCAGGCACACCTCCCTGCCCTGCCGACAACTGTTGCAGGCCCTCCCTGACACGGAGCGCTGCCCCAGGCACTCCTCCCTGCCCCTCGCGAGCCCACCCTGCCGCCCCCAGTCACTTGCCTGTCTAGCAATGCCTGTCCAGCAAGCCTACACTCCAAAGATGCCGCCCGCAACTCAAACTCCTGCCGACGTTAGAAGCCACGCTATCCTGCCGACCACACCAATGCTCCTACCGTGCCTCCCGCCAAACTGCCTGTGCTCTGGCGAGTCTCCCGCACGCCAGAGCACATGGCTGCCTGGACCCTGATTGGCTCTGCTCGCCCCCCTCCACGAGCGGAGCCAATCAATTTAAAAAATGCACCGCGTGCACGGCCCGCGCTGCCCCGATTCCTTCCCCCCCCCCTCCATCCCCATGCACAAGCAGGGTCCCGCGCCGGGCAAAACACCCGGTTACGAGCAGGCGCCGGGACCCTGCCCGCGCCTTTATTTGTGTCTTTAAATAAAGATCAGAAAGGGATGAAAGACTTCAAATTATCCCTGCCTACTGTTATGAATATTGCAAATTCAAGGAAACACACCCTGGAATATCTATATGCAAATGATAGAAACCTACAAAATAAGATATGAGAATTGGAATATATAGTACTGAATGAAGAGATAGATATAATAGGCATCTCAAAGACCTGGTGGAAGGAGGATAACCAATGGACCGCTAGAATACCAAGGTATAAATTATATCCAAATTATAGGATGGATAAAATTGGTGGAGGAGTGTTACAGAGAATATTTTGTCAAATAGTATACAAGTTCAACAGATTGATTGATTGATTAATTAATTAATTAATTGATAGATAAATAAGTAAGTAAGTAAGTAGAACATCATAGTGGTGGGGTTTACTTCTATTTACTTGGGCAGAATGAGGAGACAGATAATGAAATGTTATCAGAAATTAGAGAAGCAAGCAAAATTGGCAACACCTTAATAATGAGTAATTTAAAGTACCCCAATTTTGATTGGATCAAAGTCACGTAAGGTTATGTTAGTGAAGTAAAGTTCCTAAATGAAATAACTGCTTCATGGAGCAACTGGTTCAGGAACCGACTAGAGAAGAAACTATTTTAGACTTAGTCCTTTGTTGATACAAGAGCCAACCATGCTGAGACCACGTGGCACTAGTGATCATAATATCATCACATTTGACTTAATAACTGGAGCGAGTATGCAAAGGAAATCTACTGTGTCAGTGTTTCATTTTCAAAAGGGAGAGCATGATAACATGGAAAATAGACAAAACTAAAAGAAGCAGCTGTAAAGGTCAAGAGTTTACATCAGCGTGGACACTCTTAAAGTGGACTCGAAGGGGGCAAAGGCGTGAATGGCATCGCTTGCGCTGAGGTGCCTTTTAAAGTATATTTCCATCACTGCACATTCTGGAGAGGGGCAGCCGAAGTAGCAATGGGCATGGAGGCAGGAGCAGGTAAAAGGGGCCATGGCTACAACTAGCTGCAGAAAAAATTCCAAAAGTACCACCAGCAATAGGATACAGATGGGAGAAACAAGAATAGTAGTAGAAGAAACCTATAAAGGATGGCAAAGTAACAAGACTAATAACTACTGAAGAGGCCAAGGCACTAATGCAGGTATTCTTCTGAAATGACGTCGTATAGCAGATTTTGTCAGGGGGCACGAGGGAGTTGGGGACGAGGTAGGAAGGATTTCAAAGAGCTAAGGGAAATGCAGAAGAAGGTGCAAGAAATCCGGAGATGGAAGACGTATGAAAGAAAAGTGATGGTACTGGCGGGGCTCAAAGAACTAAAATTTGTGTTAAGATGAAGATGGACTGGTAGTGATAATGAAGGTGTATTGTGCGAGAGAGTCATAGTTGGTGGAGAGGGAGGGAAAGTGGTTGACAGAGAACAATGATGGTGAAGGAGGTAGGGTGTCGGAGAACCAGAGATGATAAAAAGGAAGAGGAAGACTTGCTGATGTGGTAAAAATGAGAGAAGAGGGAGGAGAATGAAAGAAAAAGGGACATGTTAACTAAAGAGCACTAAGCAATGTTTGTATTACCACGTGGCATATGTGAAACTGCTATGCAATATCTGCAAAATTTTGTGCGGTATCTGCAAGGGGAGTTAACCGTCTATCCTGTGATCCCTGCATTGACAGGTAGCACAAGTACTCCCACGCTGCCTGCCGGTGCAGGGATAGTGAGATCAAGGGCAGGAGAAAGTTGTTGCTCTGTCCTTCCCGATCATGGCAGCACCCATCCAATTCCCCTCCCCACAGCTACTCCATGGCCCCATACTTATAGCAAAGGTCTGCCTGTGCCTCAGATCTGCTGATCCGGGGCACCATCACAAGCTATTTGAATCCTCCCTCCTTCCTTCAGCATCAACTCCCTCCAGTCAATACCCAATTCCTTAAGGCTGCCATCTAAGGGGCTCTTTGAGCTACCCCCTTTCCCCCTACCTTGAACAAACATCCAGTCTAGTCAGTCGGCAGGCCGCCTCTAAACCTCCCCACCCCTGCACCATGAAAAAATGATTCTGGCTAGAAAGTTAGTAGACCTCCCATCCCCCCTCATCCCTTGACACTTACCTTATCTTTCCCTGCTCCTGCCCCCATCTCTGGCGCTACAAAAAATGGCATTGGTCTCGTGGTGTTGCACCCTAGTGAGAAAACGTCAATGTCTATATATTCTAATTAGGGGCAGTAGTGCTGGAGACGGGGGCAGGGGCATAAGGGGGCTCCACCTGTCCCCTTGCTGCTGGACTACCAGAGAAATTCAAGTTAAAGACAGGGGGATGGAGGGATTAGGAAGGGTCTACTGACTGACCAGCCAACATGTTTAAGGTGGGGGGAAAGGGAGGTACCCCAAAGCCCCCCCCTCAGACATTAGCTTTAAGGGGTTGGGTGCTGTCTGGGGGGGTTGACGCTGAAGGGAGGAGAGAGGATTCATATCACCAGCGCCGGTGCCCTGGATCAGCAGATACAGGACACTGGCATACATTTGCTAGGGTGCAGGGACATGGAAGGGCCACAGGGAGTGAATCAAATGGGTGCCACTGCCACTGCCACTGCTGTCAACCAGCAGCAGCCAGAAAGTGTCACCAAAGACATGGCTGCAGATAATGTCACCTCTTGAGGTGGCGTTATCTGCAGCCACGATTGTGACAATTTGGGCAGCCATCACATGACAACTGTTTATGCAGTGGCTGCCTCTAATCACCTTTTTCTCCACCCCCAGCCTCACCCCCCCCTCCTCTACTGCGTGAAATGCAGCTATCATGGAAAATCGCCTGCGATAGATGCATTTCGACCATGTTAGCTGTCACTTTTCTGCATTAGTACTGCAATTACAGCTACACCCATTAGTAAACATCCCTCAAAATGTGATATCGGTGGAGCGATAAGAAAGAATCGAGACAGTGAGAAGGCGGTACAATACATCCTTTTTTCAAACCACCTTGAGCTGTATTAGAGTGATAACAGATACGATATATACATAACAAAATCACTAATTTATCCCTTAGACAATTAGCGCTGAGGTTGACATTAATCAGCACTACTCTCCCCAAACAGCATCACTTTTTTTCCGGTTTGCCATTGATTTCTACTGCTTGAACCATGAGCATATCATTCACAGTGCAAGTTTAGAAAGGCGCACCCTGGATCTGAGGGGGACTTTGTCTTCAGCAACTCTCTTCTCTTTATTTTTTTTCCACATCATTTCACACAAAAGCAACCAAAGGACGGAGACTTCAGATGCAGTAGTTAGAATATTATGCTAGTTTATAAGTGCATTATTTATGATGTCTTATTACGTCAGCCCCCGGAATAGTAATCCGTACTACTTCAAGTTGATAAAGCACAGGGAAAAGAAAGGGAATAAAGAGGAAACATTTTTTTTTTCATATTATGGAAAGAGGATTAGAATGAAAGTAGCAAGCTGGTATTTCAAAGTTATCGGGACATTTTAATGTTTGGATAGCATTTATGTTGCATTTTTAAATGTCAGCATCTGATGCGTGGAAATTTGTTTTCACTATAAAGCAACAAAATGTCTGAGAATGCATTTGCAAATAAAGCCAGCCATCGAAACTATGATCTATGAACTGAACTACTGGAAGATAGAAAACATGAAAATAGGTAAATGATACATTATTTGTGTGCTATTTGCTGATTTTGCATTGGATTTGACTTGTTGCAGTAAAAATCAGATGCAACACAAGTTACAAAAATAATGAACTATATCACATGTAAAGCAGCTTATTATTATGCAAAAGTAATAATGTGACTTGCCCATTTGCAAGACATGTTATTCTTAGAAGGTTAACTTTTCTAAGGTGGTGGTAACTTTTTCCCAAGAGCATTGATACGCTTCAAATGAAATCTCAAAGCATCTTTTCAAAAGATGACAGTGTTAAAAAGCCTCTACCTGCCTTTTTCAATTCCCTATTGGTATAGAAAATAAGGACCTGCCCCTTCCCTGCACCCACAGATGATGAATGAAATAGTATAAGGAATTTGGTCCCCAATCCCTTAAACAAAGTACTGAGTCCCCAGTGGACAGCACCTCATCCCTACCCTAGACTGTTTCTCACATTTCCACATCCCTGGGATTCAGTGGGAGCAGGAGGGACAAAGTCATTCAATGACAAATCTAAGGCACCCACAATAGTGCAAAGCAGAAGGATGAGGAAAAGTGGATCAGAAAAAGCCAATGTTATAAAGGCATAGAAGCAGAGTGCCACTGTGCCCCTGACCCAAGATGAGTCAGTTCAGGTTAACATAGGAGTTTTTAGCTGAAACCTAACTGTCCCATTTTCACGGAGTGTCCCTGCACATCCAACAAAGAAATAGAAACATAGAAACATGATGACAGAAAAAGATCACATGGCCTATCTAGTTTGCCCTTACATATCAAGCGATACAACAGTCTCCTTTTTTCCTTTAGAGAACCTCTGTGTTAGTCCCATCTTCTTTGAATTAAGATAATGTCCTAATCACTACCACCTCCACTGGGAGACTATTCCATGGATCTACCACTCTTTCCATAAAGAAATATTTCCATATATCACTCCTGAATCTATCTCCTTTCACCTTCATCCCATGTCCCCTCATAGCAGAGCTTGCTTTCATTGAAAGAGGCTCTCCTGTGCATTTATGCCACGGAGGTATTTAAACATCTCAATCATATCACCTCTATCCTGCTTTCCTCTAAGGTGTGCATATTAAGATCCTTAAGTCTGTCCTCATATGCTGTATAATGAAGACCACTAACCATTTTAGCAGCCACCCTCTGTACTGACTCCAGCCTGTTTATATCATTTTGAAGGTGCGGTCTCCAGAATTGCACACTATACTCCAAATGAGGTCGCACCAAAGTCTTATACAGAGGCACTATCACCTCCTTTCTTCTGCTAGCCATTCCTCTATGTATGCACCCAAAGGTCCTTCTAGCTTTTGCTATCACCTTTTGTACCTGTTTAGCTACCTTAAGGTCATCAGACACAATCACACCAAGGACCCGCTCTTCTTTAGTGGTCAAAAGTGCTTCACCCCCTATATTATATTGCTTCCTTGGATTGCTGCAGCCCAAATGCATGACCTTGCATTTTTTAACATTAAATATCAGCTGCCAAATTCTAGGCCATTCTTCAAGCTTAGCTAGATCCCTCCTCATGTTATCTACACCTTCCTGGGTGTCTATTCTATGGCAGATTTTGGTATTATCTGCAAAGAGGCAAACCTTACCCGACAGCCCTTCTGCTATATCACTAACAAAGATGTTAAAAATAATCGGACCAAGGACAGATCCCTGGGGCACGCCACTGGTAACCTCATTCTCCTCAGAGTGAGCTCCATTTACCTGTACATTTTGTCGCCTCCCACTCAACCAATTTCTAACCCAAGCAGTAACTTTGCCACTGCTTAACTATATCCCCCAGCTGTTCTCATCCTGCTAACTTCTCCTGGAAGTATTGGCCCATCTTGGCAAAGTTAATTTTCCTAAAGTCTAAGACTCTTGCTTTTGAATGGATTTTAACAGCCCTAGTTCTAGTACTGAACCACACCATCTGGTGATCACTGGATACAAAATGATCTCCTAATATAACATCAGAAACACTTTCACCATTGGTAAGCCGCAAGTCCAGTATGTCCCCTTCATGTATGGGTTCTATTACCAGTTGCCTGAATAGTTCTCCCTGTAGAGAATCCAGAATATCCTTACTTCTAGATGATACTGCAGCAGGAATGTGCCAATCAGCATCTGGCATATTAAAATCCCCTATCAGTAGCACTTCCCCTTTCCTGGCAATGCTGCGTATGTCTTCAATTAACTCTCCATCCACCTCTTCCTCCTGTGAGGGAGGTCTGTATATTATGCCAATGCAAATAGATTTCTCTTTCACCTCTTTCTAGTTTAATCCTCAGTTCCTCCTCTCTCCCTTTTAAGCTCTGTAGTTCCAAAGCTTTAATATTATTTTTTACATATAGTGCCAGTCCTCCTCCCCTTCTTCCTACCTTGTCCTTTATGAATAAATTACAGCCTGGTATAGTTACATCCCAGTCATGGTTTTCTGTGAAGCATGTTTCTGTAACTACCACTAAATCCAAGTCAGCCTCTCACCTTAAAGCTTCAAAATTTGGGATCTTTTTTCCCATGCTATGGGCATTTATACAAACTGCTTTCCATATGTTGCCCCTTTTACCCATTTCCATACAGGTATGCAATGTTTGAATTACCTGGGGGCTTTCTTCACCCATCCCCATTGAATCTAGTTTAAAGCCCTCTTCAATACATTAGCCAGTCTGCTACTGAAGACACATCAACCTTTCTTGGACGGATGGATGCTATCTCTGCTCTGCAACCTTTGGAACAGCATCCCATGGTCCAGGAAACCAAAACGCTCTGAAAGACACCATTCACGCAACAATGCATTCATCTCCAGGATGCAAGCTTCTCTGCCTTGGGCTTTACTCTCAACAGGGAGGATTGAAAAGTACACCACCTGTGCACCTATCTGCTTCACCCTCTGTCCCAGAGCCATGAAATCACTTTTGATATTCTCAGAGAGATACCTGGCAGTATCATTTGTGCCCACATGGATTAGCAACATTGGGTAATAGTCAGTGGGCTTGATGAGTCTCGGCAAACTCTCTGTAATATCTCGGATTTTGGCACCTGGCAGACAGCATACCTCTCTGGACATCAAGTCTGGTTAGCAGACGGACACCTCAGTACCCCTCAGAAGACAGTCCCCTACCACCACTACACTGTGGTTACTGATTCTGCAACTTTGGGTGCTCGAGCTCTGGTTCTTCCCTTTCCAAGAATGCTTTCACCTGCTCCACTTCCAGGGCTGCATAATGGTTCTTCAATTCAATGGCTATAGAAGTTGGAAAGGTGATTTTGCAGGCCCTGTTGACTTGCGTCCAACCCTTGTCATTCTGTAGGTACCCTTCTTCTCCTCTGCTGGGGAGCTTGGATGTTGCTAGAAGCATCTCATCAATGTACTTCTCACTATTTTTAATGCTCCTCAGCCTCACCACCTCCTCTCTGAGTTCCTCCACTTGTTTCCTGAGAGCTTCAGCATGCAGGCATCTTGTACATGGAACCGGTCCTTCAACTGGCATTGAGACCTCTGTCTGAACAGAGGGCAGAAGCTGTAATGGGGGAAACAGCTTTGGCGATATGTTTTTTCCCTGCCAATGTTCAGTTGGTGAGCTTGGGTATCTATTGAAGCAAAAGAGAGAGAGACCTACCAAAGTACCAGCTGGTTTCCCAACTGTCCTTTCAGAGAAAAAGCAGTTAAATCTCTTTTAAGTGTGTTCAAAATTTGCTGTTCCAAGTCCCTGTATATAGTTAATTGGGGAGGTGCCCTATAAAGCAAGACTGCTCACCAGGGTTGGGTGGGATTTAGGGGGGAGGGGTAGGGAAGGAACTAACACCTAAGGAGGTGTCAGTAGCTTCAAAGAGCTGAGAAATATACTAACCATACAAAAATAGAGTGTAATGTATAACAGCAATTAAGCTAGCACCATAAATAATGTCGGAAGAATCGCCTTGAGGTTTAAATCACCTCTTGAAGCTTAACTTCCATTTTGCTCAAACTATTTAAATTGAGCTCACAACGGAGCAAAATAGGTAAAAACACCATAAAAAGTGCCACCTATATAAAACCAGAATATGTGAATAAGGCCAACGTAGTTAAATATGGCTCTCAACTTATCATGAAAACATACTCATGAAAAAACTGGAAGGAATTTCAAAGATGAAAAACACGGGTAAGACTTATCTTAAATTGTTGAAAGAATGTCCTCCATATCTGCTACGTGTTTTTTTCAATTCCTCGATAAAATCTCTCCCAAATGTCAGGAAGCATTTGCAGTTAGTAGCAAGACACAGCACTGCGTTTCGGGCAACAAAATTATTTAGCCCTGTTTCAACGCTCAATGCAACTGCAAGAAGAAGAACTCGATCTGACAACTGCTCCAAAACGCTAGCGCATGCTCAATGGCAATCTGACCCACTATCGCAAAGTGCATGAGTGATATAGTAGGAATCCACCAATCATCTTGCTTCTTAGCATTTGCAGATGAAAAAAAAATTGTGATGTTTTTATAGCAGGTAAATTCAGAGACATCTCCAAATTAAAAATGTTATTTTCTCCAAAATGAAAGGATATGCATTTTCAAATGATACTAGCCCAATCTAATTCACGATTTAAACCCGAAGGCTCCACTGTGGATCAACGAAAAATCCAATGTTGTTCTAATACTTGAAGTTGTTGTTCACGGTCCCCACCTCTTAAGAGGGGTCTTCCTTATGGACAGTTTCTTAGATTAAAACATATTTGCTCTACATCAGAGGATTTTTTCCAACATGCTCAGGAACTGTCTTTACGCCTTATTCAAAGAGGCTACCCTAAATGGGTGGTAAAAAAGGCTTTCACACGAGCAAAATATACTCACCGAGAATGGCTTTTTCTTCCACAATCTTCGGCTGACTCTGAGAGTTCAGATACTTTTGTAGATGTGCTACCTTATATGTGTCATACTGATCGGATTAGGAAGATTTTAGTCAAACATTGGCATCTTTTACAACTACACCCATGTTTCCAAAAGAACTTGCGGATAGCACACTCTCGGGGTCCGAATCTTCGGGATATGGTGGGAGCTACCTCTGCTCCTTTAGATAGACCAACTGAGGGTTCTAGTGTTTTGGGTCATTTTGCTTGTGAGAAGGATTCTTGTTCCCATTGCCCGCAAACGATCTCGGGCAAAGATTGGCATGTTCCTGATTCATCATTTATTCATATGGCACGCTGGTCTACATCATGTACATCTTCGTTTGTGGTATATGTACTTATGTGTCCTTGCCACTTTTTGTATATAGGACGGACAATCCGTCCGATGAAAGTCCGATTGAATGAACATGCCTCTAGAATACGAAATTCTGTGTTATCAGCTCCATTGGTCCAACATTGTTTGGATATGCACCATGATTTTAATGAATTTCGATGGCGAATTTTGGACTTTATCCTTGAACACCCTAGAGGTGGGGACCGTGAACAACAACTTCAAGTATTAGAACAACATTGGATTTTTCGTTGGTCCACAGTGGAGCCTTCGGGTTTAAATCGTGAATTAGATTGGGCTAGTATCATTTGAAAATGCATATCCTTTCATTTTGGAGAAAATAACATTTTTAATTTGGAGATGTCTCTGAATTTACCTGCTATAAAAACATCACAATTTTTATTCATCTGCAAATGCTAAGAAGCAAGATGATTGGTGGATTCCTACTATATCACTCATGCACTTTGCGATAGTGGGTCAGATTGCCATTGAGCATGCGCTAGCGTTTTGGAGCAGTTGTCAGATCGAGTTCTTCTTCTTGCAGTTGCATTGAGCGTTGAAACAGGGCTAAATAATTTGTTGCCCGAAACGCAGTGCTGTGTCTTGCTACTAACTGCAAATGCTTCCTGACATTTGGGAGAGATTTTATCGAGGAATTGAAAAAAACACGTAGCAGATATGGAGGACATTCTTTCAACAATTTAAGATAAGTCTTACCCGTGTTTTTCATCTTTGAAATTCCTTCCAGTTTTTTCATGAGTATGTTTTCATGATAAGTTGAGAGCCATATTTAACTACGTTGGCCTTATTCACATATTCTGGTTTTATATAGGTGGCACTTTTTATGGTGTTTTTACCTATTTTGCTCCGTTGTGAGCTCAATTTAAATAGTTTGAGCAAAATGGAAGTTAAGCTTCAAGAGGTGATTTAAACCTCAAGGCGATTCTTCCGACATTATTTATGGTGCTAGTTTAATTGCTGTTATACATTACACTCTATTTTTGTATGGATATTTTTGTATAGGGTTTAGGTTAGTTTGTTTTGGTACTTTAAGAGTTATCTAACTGTTCACAATGGCTACTGAGCCCACTTCAGTTTCAAAAGATTCTAGCAGTGATTCAGCTTTGAATATTAATCAAGCAGTTTTTGCATATTCAGATGCCCAAATTGATACGATTAGACAGCGTCCCTCTTTGTTTGATGACGCTGACTCTTCTAGTCTCTCAGTGTCTTTTTCTGAGTTCATGGATTTAAATAAGCGACAAATTCGAGTGGACCTTCACGAAGTGACCATGATTCAATATTTAAAATCAATGATGAGCCCTAGGGGATTGCGGATTTTGAAGCCCCCTAAAATGTTTACCGATGATCAGGACTTTTATCACAAGTGGAACAGCATTTTAAATAAATGCAGCATGGACTTGATCACTTTGTTAGGTGAGAGATTACATACTGAATCAGCTAAATTAAAACAGGAAGTTAAGGTGTTTGATGATCGCCTGCGAGATACAAGTACTAAGGATAGGTATAAAACACAAATGGATAACATTCAATCACAATTGGATCAATATAAGGATTATAAGAAATCTATAAAAATCAAAAAATTCAACAGAGATAAAAAGGATTATGATCTGGATCAGGTATACACTTGGATGAAAAAGGACACTACATCGGGCAAGCAAGTTACTTTTGAGCCCTTTGAAATTTCTTCTGATGACTCGGACCATAGTAATCGATCTGGGACAGGAGGGTCTTCTGGGTACCGACAGGAACAGGTTTTTCGGCAAGCTCGCCCTCGAGGTCGGGGGCGCGGACGACCATGGAGACCTAGGACTCCCACCCAATACGATCGGGGATGGACACCATCGGAGTCTTACCAACAGGACTGTGTACAGGGACCAATAACCAGAAATCGGTCCAAACAACAGTAATTAATATTTCTTCAACCCTGTTAACGGTAGGACAAAAGTCCTTGTTAGAGTTGGGACTTTCTTTTGTGCCTGTAGCTCATTATGATTCATTTCAGATGAGAATAGCTTTACATCGTTTTTTTCGAAAACTTTTGGTCACACAGTTTTGTGCCACCCATAGCATGGGTATGGATATTTCTATAGTTAAAGCACCTTCCCGATGGATTCCTTTGGAAACGCCTGATTCCTTAATTCAAGCTTATCAACAACTAGTCCTTCATGATTTGGAAGAGTTGGAAAAGTCCAACTTACGGACACGGCATCATAATTTATCTACACATCAATGGACTGCCCTTAAGGAACTGCGGGGTGATCAATCCCTTGTGATTCGCCAAGCTGACAAAGGTGGAGCAACTGTTGTGCAATCTTACTCTCAATACAGGCTTCATCTTTTGGATCAATTGAGTAATTTGGATCATTATGTCCAATTATCTACTACTCCATTTTTGGACTTACAATCTGAAATTTACACCATTATGAAGCTAGCACTGTCAAAAAATTGGATCACGAAGAGGGAATTTGCTTTTTTAGTATTGAAACATCCTAAAATTCCGTTTATTTACACCGTTCCCAAAATCCATAAATCTCTTTTGACACCTCCCGGTAGACCAATAGTTTCTTGCCGAGGGTCTTCATTGGAACCTTTATCAAAATTCTGCGACAAATTTTTACAACCTTGTGCTCAACGTGTTCCATCTTTTTTGAAAGACACCACGCATTTCCTTACCAAACTTCAACAAATTGAGGGTAATATTGATTCGTGGTGGTTAGTTTCGTTAGATGTAACATCTATGTATACCAACATAAATCAAGATCAGGCTTTGACAGTAATTTCTCAATTAGATTTATCATTACCTGATCGAATTCCTCGTGATTTTTTTATGCAGATGCTCACTTTGGTACTTACAAAATTTTTTTTCCAGTTTGAAAACCAAATATACCATCAAATTCACGGCATTGCCATGGGGGCCACAGTAGCCCCTTCTGTGGCTACCTTGTATATGGCTGAATTTGAATCATCCCACATCTACCCTTCCTCTTGGTTTAAGGAGGTAGAGTTGTGGGTAAGATTTTTAGATGACATTTTCTTCTTATGGAAGGGAACTGAAGAAAATTTACATGGGTTTGTTCAGTGGATGGATTCTCTTCGACCAAACTTGTCCTTCACAATGCACCATCATTTTTCTAAACTTGAATTTTTGGATGTACTGATCTTGAAGGGTCAAAATTCATTTTCAACCACCTTATATAGGAAGCCGGTCCAAAGAAACACATTGTTATCTTACACAAGTTTTCATCAAGGTCCCCTTAAGAGGGGTCTTCCTTATGGACAGTTTCTTAGATTAAAACGTATTTGCTCTACATCAGAGGATTTTTTCCAACATGCTCAGGAACTGTCTTTACGCCTTATTCAAAGAGGCTACCCTAAATGGGTGGTAAAAAAGGCTTTCACACGAGCAAAATATACTCACCGAGAATGGCTTTTTCTTCCACAATCTTCGGCTGACTCTGAGAGTTCAGATACTTTTGTAGGTGTGCTACCTTATATGTGTCATACTGATCGGATTAGGAAGATTTTAGTCAAACATTGGCATCTTTTACAACTACACCCATGTTTCCAAAAGAACTTGCGGATAGCACACTCTCGGGGTCCGAATCTTCGGGATATGGTGGGAGCTACCTCTGCTCCTTTAGATAGACCAACTGAGGGTTCTAGTGTTTTGGGTCATTTTGCTTGTGAGAAGGATTCTTGTTCCCATTGCCTGCAAACGATCTCGGGCAAAGATTGGCATGTTCCTGATTCATCATTTATTCATATGGCACGCTGGTCTACATCATGTACATCTTCGTTTATGGTATATGTACTTATGTGTCCTTGCCACTTTTTGTATATAGGACGGACAATCCGTCCGATGAAAGTCCGATTGAATGAACATGCCTCTAGAATACGAAATTCTGTGTTATCAGCTCCATTGGTCCAACATTGTTTGGATATGCACCATGATTTTAATGAATTTCGATGGCAAATTTTGGACTTTATCCCTGAACACCCTAGAGGTGGGGACCGTGAACAACAACTTCAAGTATTAGAACAACATTGGATTTTTCGTTGGTCCACAGTGGAGCCTTCGGGTTTAAATCGTGAATTAGATTGGGCTAGTATCATTTGAAAATGCATATCCTTTCATTTTGGAGAAAATAACATTTTTAATTTGGAGATGTCTCTGAATTTACCTGCTATAAAAACATCACAATTTTTTTTCATCTGCAAATGCTAAGAAGCAAGATGATTGGTGGATTCCTACTATATCACTCATGCACTTTGCGATAGTGGGTCAGATTGCCATTGAGCATGCGCTAGCGTTTTGGAGCAGTTGTCAGATCGAGTTCTTCTTCTTGCAGTTGCATTGAGCGTTGAAACAGGGCTAAATAATTTTGTTGCCCGAAACGCAGTGCTGTGTCTTGCTACTAACTGCAAATGCTTCCTGACATTTGGGAGAGATTTTATCGAGGAATTGAAAAAAACACGTAGCAGATATGGAGGACATTCTTTCAACAATTTAAGATAAGTCTTACCCGTGTTTTTCATCTTTGAAATTCCTTCCAGTTTTTTCATGAGTATGTTTTCATGATAAGTTGAGAGCCATATTTAACTACGTTGGCCTTATTCACATATTCTGGTTTTATATAGGTGGCACTTTTTATGGTGTTTTTACCTATTTTGCTCCGTTGTGAGCTCAATTTAAATAGTTTGAGCAAAATGGAAGTTAAGCTTCAAGAGGTGATTTAAACCTCAAGGCGATTCTTCCGACATTATTTATGGTGCTAGCTTAATTGCTGTTATACATTACACTCTATTTTTGTATGGATATTTTTGTATAGGGTTTAGGTTAGTTTGTTTTGAGAAATATACTAAGGCAGAGTTTTAAACCTACCCCACTAAAGAAAACATTTCCCCTTTTAAACAAAAGTACCAAAAAGAATGTAGTTCTGTTTTAAAAATGTACCAAAACCCTTTTAAGAGCTCCCAGGCAGAGAGATAGTAATTTAAAAAGCCACATACTCTTACCTTTGCTTGAAATGTATAGCCCTTGCTAGGAATGCCTCAACAGTGCAGGGCTCTGAAGCCTTTTATGCAGGCCTCAGCTGTTCTCAGTTTTTTCACAGGCTAATCAGGCCCACTAACTCCTGATGAGGTGTCAGTAGCTTCAAAAGGCTGAGAAAGATACTAAGACAGAGTTTTAAACCTACCCCACTAAAGAAGATATTTCCCCTTTTATACTAAAGCACCAAAAAGAATATAACTTTGTTTTAAAAATGTACCAAAACCCTTTTAAGAGCTCCCAGGCAGAGAGCTAGTAATTTAAAAAGCCACAAACTCTTACCTTTGCTTGAAATGTATAACCCCCTGTTAGGAATGAAATTAGGTCAAGGTGGAAGATGTGGGCCACTATGAGATGCATATCTATACCTGAGAGGCCTGGGCCATTGACAGAGCTGCTCAATGGACAGGCATTCATCAAAAGTTAAACGTGGCATCACTGTGAGAAGGCTTCATCCAGATGTTCAGCATTAAAATGTTTTGGATGAAAGCATATTTTTTTCAGGCTGTGGCATCCTCCTCTCTCAGGCTTTGCCAGAAATAGCTGAATTCCAGGGATTTATTCTTCCTGAGGCTGTTTGGGAATAAGTGGATCATATCAGGTAGGCTGAATCTAATGCTATGGGCTTGATCCAGTTCTATAGCAAAAATAGCATGATTTCCAGGAGTACATGTTGTACTCATACCTGAACATCAAGCAGAGATATGGCACTGTGAACTGCAACAGGAAAGTAGATTATACCTCTACCAATCTTCCAACCAATAAGCTGCACTGTCTTGGATACCTAGGACTAGAAGCAACACACAGAAGCCTATTATTGGCACTCATCCTTCCTCAGAGCTCCTGCTTCAGTGTGGGGTCTGATAAGCTGAGAAAGAGAAAGATTGTCACATTTCAAGAGATGACCATGATGAAGCATCAGGCCTTGTTACCTGTCCAGGAATCCTAGAACAGTAGACTAAAACAGCTGTTACACACATAGTTCTGTGCACTTGAGACTTGTCTTTTTGAAGAAGAGCCTCTGGGGCTGAGGGAGGAACAATCATAGTAACATAGTATATGATGACAGATAAAGACCAGAATGGTCCATCTAGTCTGCCCAGCAAGGCAGCAAGAGTAGGTGCACCTGCTGCTCCATGCAGGTCACCCCTCCCCGTGCCTTTGTTTAGGGGTATACCTACCGCTTCATGCAGGCCACCCCTATTTTTTGAGATATAAGAGATAGTTATCCTTATTTTGATTTTACCCTGTTGCTATAAAGGGATTTACTGTGTCTGTCCCATGACATTTTGAATTCTGTCACTGTACTTGCCACCCACCACTTCCATCGGGAGGGCATTCCAAGTATCCACCATCCTTTGAGTAAAAAAGTATTTCCTGACATCGCCTTTTAGTTTACCCCCTTGCAGCTTCATGTTATGCCCTCTAGTTTTACAGCTTCCCCATCTTTGGAAGAGGTTTGTTTGTCCATTAATACTCTAAAGTATTTGAAGGTCTGAATCATATCTCCTCTGTCCCTCCTCTATTCTAATGTAAACATATTTAGGTCTTCTCTTCTCATATGTCTTCTGGCGCAGGCTCCAAATCATTTTGTTCACCTTCTTTTGAACCGTTTCCAGTCTTTTTATATCCTTTGTGAGATATGGTCTCCAAAACTGAACACAATATTCCAAGTGAAGCCTCACCAGCGACTTGCACAGTGCCATTAGTATCTCCTCCTTTCTGCTGGTAATTTCTCTCTATATGCAACCCACCATTTTTTTGACATTATGCAGTCAAAAAAATCTTCCAGAGCAGACAGACTAACCTACTGAAGAGGACTTTAAACTATGATTCATGGGGATGGGGAGACAAAGCCTTCAGGAAATAAACCACTAACACTTGTATAGAAATGGAGAAAAAGGGCAACATCTGGAAAGTTATGTATTGAGAATAAAGTTCTAGATATAGAGGCTGAAATGGAAAAGGCTGACTTGGATTTAGTGGCAGTGACTGAGATGTGGTTACTGAGATCAATCTCTACTACTAGGCTATAATCTATTCAAGAAAAGCAGGGTAGGAAGAAAGGGGAGAGGCAGTGTGTGTAAAAATAACATTAAATCAGTCCAGAGCTTACGAGGTAAGGAGGAGACACTGTGGGTTAATCTGGAAAGAGAGTAATGGAAAATCTATTTATATTGGTGCAGTAGCATTCCCCTAGCTGCCCCCTATGCTGCCAACACCCCCACTGTGTGACACAGCGATGTGCACCATGATGCGCCCCGCCACCCCCAGCCAGCCCCACAGAGGCAGCTTGGCAAACTTACTATTAAGCTAGCTTGCCATGGTGTTTTGACCTCCAGGGCCCAGATGCTCTTCTCTCCCGGTTGAAGTCTCGCGATTCATGAGACTTCACCCAGGAAATAAGAGTGGCCGGCCCCTGGATCTCAAGGCACCGTGGCAAGGTAGCTTAATAGTAAGTTTGCCACACTGCCTGTGTGGGCCTGGTGGGGGTGCATCCCCTCCCAGGTGGCACCCAGCATGGGCTGCATCCACCACCCTGTCCATTGTATGTCACTGATTGGTGCTATATACAGACTTACCTCAAAGAGAGAACAAAAAGATATTTAATCAAAGACATTTTCAGCATTGCTCCAAAAGGGGAAGTGCTACTGCTCGATGGCTTCAATTTGTTAGATGTTGATTGGGACATCTTTTCTGGAAAGTTATCTAGAAAGTAGGAGCCCATGGATTCTCTGCAGGGAAGACTGGCAATGAAACCCATATGGGAAGGGGCAGTACTGGACCTGGTGCTACAAATAGGGAGAGTATTTCTTATGTTATAGTGGATAATCATTGGGCATCCAGTTATCAGTGCATAGTATGGCTCACTCTTTGGGCCATATCTAAGTCCCTATTTTAAATGACTTATGGATGTGAATGAGCAGTTATATGAATGCTTTAGGCAGCCAACATTCAGTGAGTATGTGCATAAGTCCTATCATGCATATTTTCAGTTTGGGTATGCACAGGGGCAGAGTGTATGCAGAGTCTAATTTTAAGCACATAAGCTATAAAATATATATTATAACTTAATGTGTGTTTCTGAAGAATCTAGGCATAGGCATTTACATCTGCTCTAGAGTAGGTGTGACTGCTGCGATTAGACTGAGGCATGTCTTTACGCTCCTTTATTACATAGTAAAGTCCGTACATAAAAGGGTAACAAATAAAACTGCATAGGGGAGAGAAAGGAACTGCAATGTTGATAGGACAGAGAGAGCACAGAGAAGCTGCGGGAGGTATAGCAATGAGTGGTAGCCATCTGTCTAAGCAGTACCCTGTGTTTCACTCAAGTCAAAGGCATATGTAAATAGGTATGTTTTCAAGAGGGACTTGAACTTCGAGAAGGAAGGTTCCAGGTGTAGCGAAGAGGGATGACAGTTCCAGAAGGCAGGGACAACGTAGAAAAAAAGTCAAGCGGCGGATGGCTTTGTGGTATACTTGATTGGGTGAGGGGAGGAGCAGTTGATTGTCAGAAAGGAATCTAAGGTTATGTCTGGGGATATATGGTATGGTCAAGACAGTAAGATGTCAAGGCGCATGTGGGTCAAGGTGAAGATTTTGAAGTGGATGTGTTGTGGAAAAGGGAGCCAGTGATGAATAAATAGTGGAGTGATATAGTCAAATCGTCTAGCATGGGTAAGGCCATGGAGGGCAGTCTTCTGTATTATCTGAAGACATTTGAGCTGGGAATCGGGGAGGCCAGAGAAAATGATATTGCAATAGCCCAGGCATGATATAACGGTACAGAGGAGAATGGTGGTGAAAGCGGATTGATTAAAGAAGAGGTGGAGAGCACGGAATCTTTGTAAAGTAGATAAGGTGGTCCAAGAAAGATAACTGGTGGGTGAGATATTTGAAAGAGGTAAGAAGGGAGATGGGGGTGGAGCCTATAGAAGGGGCAATAGATGGAGTGGTATCTGAGCCCGTGAACCATGTAGTAGTAGTCTTGGAAGGGTTGAGTTTTAAGGCATTGGTATTGAGCCAAGCTGAAACTGATCTACTGTAAGGCAATGTTGATGGCGGTCAAATCGGGTGACACTGTCCGTCCGAGTGAGCAATAGAATATTGTCAGCGTTCATATAGAAGCTAATCCTAATGTTTGTATAAGGGTGACCAGAGGGCCGAGAAAAAAATTGAAGAGGAGAGGAGAGAGGGCTGAGCTTTGTGGAAAACGACAGAGAGGACAATAAGGAGCAGAAAGAGAGTTCTGGGTAAAAACCTGGTACAGTAGATGCAGTTTGACAAAAATGACAAGAACCATTTGAGGACATTACCACCAATGCTGGCTTCAAAGAGATGGGCCAGGAGGAGGTTGTGATCAACTATGTCGAACACTGTAATGAGGTCTAATGAGATGATGAGAGCATGGACTCCCTGATCTATATACAATGACTATCGTTAAGAACAGCTGTGAGTATGTTTTCTGTTCTGTGGTATAACTGGAATCTGGAGATGATCGGTTAGTTGTGGAAGGACTAGGCATTTAGAGAGTTTTGCTAAGAATGGGAGGTTAGATATGGGTGGATAGTGGGACGGTTCTGTACGATCTAATTTAGGAACTTCAAGCCATGGCAGACCAAGGATGTCTTCCAGAGAGAGGGAAGGGAAACAGATGTAAGGCTGGAGGAGAGCATGGTAAGGATGAAAGGGATAAGACCTAACGAGGGATCTGAGAGCCAGTCTGAGGGGATAGGATCCAGGGGGCAAAATGTTGTCTTAGAAGAGGATAGAAGTTTGGTCAGGCCAGCAAGATCAGGAAGGGCAAAAGAGGACCAAGTTTGCATAATTGGGGTGGGGAGGGGGTCTGCTGGGAGGGCGAAGAAGGAGGAATGAAGAGGTCAGAGGTTGGAAAACCTGCTCTAGCGGTGTTGAGTTTGGCCACAAAGGTCAAAGCAAGGGTATCAGGATGGACTAGTAGGGGGCAAGGCAGGGGAAGGAGAAGCCTGTTTCAAGGAAAGGCATGTCACAATAGCAAAGAGTGTTTTGGGTTACGGGCTGATGTGGCAACTAAGAAAGAGTAATTGTTCTTTTTTGCCACCAGGACCTGAGACCTGTAATGGTGATGATGAGTCTTAAACAGGGTGGGAAGCCCTGGGTCTTTAAAAAATATTGCTGTCTTCCTACCAGTGGGAAGGAGTGAGATTTAGGGATCATGCAAAATTTGGGTTGGTGTGCTGTGAGGATTGAATGAATTCAGAAGTGTGCCACAAAATGAAAAAGGCTGAGAAGTACAGTACTGGTCTGGGCAACCACATAGTTCATCTAATGGAGGCGCTGCCCTGACCACCGGGTAGGGGAGACACAGGATACTGCATGGCCAGGGGAAGGAATAGAAGAGGAGGGGATTGCTGGACCCTTGGGGGGGAGGCATGGAGATGCCAGATGCTGGAGTATTGGGGGAAGAGTCAGAGCAGTGAGATGCTGGATTGTGGGGGAGGAGCGGGAACAAGGCACACGATTAAAGGTTTGCCTATGGTGTCTAATATCCTTGCACTGGTCCTGCCTATCATACATTACTAGTATCATTTAATGTTAAGGTAAGGTGGCATAAATGAATTGTTAAATAAATAAATGTTCATCTTATTCAATGCCTCATTTCACTCACAGTATAAAGACTTGCCCAGGAACATAAATGATAATGTAGTGAAATTATAATTCAGTAATAACAAGACAGAAGGGGTAAATGGTTTCAGAACAGCACATAGCAAAAAGTGATCTGCAGGACAAATACATTTCAAAAAGACTTTTTTTGTAAATCAAGCAAGCAAAGTAAAAAATGTATTTTCAAACACTAAAGATATTCACAGGCAAACAATTTTCATGTTCAAATTTGTGGGATTTTTCCAAAATTTGGGGCTATTGTTTCTATTCATTTCAAACATTTATTTTAATTTTAAAAAATTGTAATATGCATTTGGACTTCTTAAAGGTCACATATGGCCAATACATGTGTTAACTCATAGATCAATTCATGTTAAAACAGTTTTAAGGGCCTCTTTTGCTTATGTTAATTGCATGTTAATGGCATTTGCATCCACTATCTGCCTCATGGTCCATTAGAATAAAATAAGCCATGATGGCAAATAGTGTGCACTAATGCCATTAGCGAATGCTAATCATTAATAAAGAGCCCTACATTTTTCAAAGTGCACCAAGAAACTAAATGCATGCGAATGAATATACTGTACATCTCTGCCATACACCATGCACCACAGAATGTACAGGTGAAGAATACAATATAATCAAAACATATATTAAAAACATTCATTGTAAGCTCTGGGATTTCTGTATAAATAAAGTTAATATTAGAAAATGATCCAGCCCAGCAGAAAGGTTTGCGATCCAGATCAGGTGAATTGCAATTGACTAAGACTCATACATTAAATGAGTTTATATTGTTTTATAATTGCATCCCTCTCTGAAATATATTCATATATTCAAAATTTTAATTTCTCTTAATGATAGCTTCACAATGCCTAGATCTGGCATTTGCTTAAATAAAGAGCTATATACTGGAGTGCTGTAATTACCATTACAAATCATGCCTTCATCAGATTAGATAGGAAGTAAACTGTGACATTCTAGATCAGCTGCAGAAAAAAAAAACCCAAAATGAAAAATAATGTATTTACTCTCCAAAGCAATGCAAAATCCTCAGAGATTCTTAACCCAGTCCTTAGGTCCGACCTAGGAAGTCAAGTTTACAGGATAACCACAATGAATATGCATGAGGGAGATTTACATACAATGGAAGCAGAGCATGCATATCTCTCTTATGCACATTCACTGTGGCTATCCTGAAAACCTGACTGGCTAGGTGTGCTCTGAGGACCCCTGCTTTGTGTTAAGAGTGGAAATGCATATGATTTTAGAGTAACTTTGCTCTTGTCTACTTACGATTTTAGAGTAGACCGGTCTGAGAGTAGTAACCAGCTCATGCATTCTGTTTTCTCTTCTACCTGGAAATGTGTGTTATATTCTCAAATGCTATCATTAAAAACAAATACCCTATTTAATGACATTAATGATATAAAAAATAATAGGTTTGTGCCTAACATCCCACACACTGTTTTGAAACTATACCCTTTATTTTATAACAGTTGCACTGATTTAGATTTAAGGAACACACCAAACCCAAAGCCATCTAAGATTCATGACATTGTATAACTGCTTAGAAACAGCAAGTACATTAATGTAATTATCTTGTCAAAAACTGTTTAACAAACAGCAAACCATAGTTTAGGTATTTTATATGAACAGCTCTTGCAAGCATATAGAGAAAGGGGCATTTTTCTTTTCAATTTAGTTCTTTCCATTATGGTTATGAAAAGGCTTTCTCATTTGTAAGTTTCATAAATAAATTGAAAAAGTAAGTATATACAATGGGATGTGAAGAAAAGTCTAAACATAATAAAGCACTAATATTGTAATGGTGTGGAAAGTTTTAGCTGGGAAAAATTGTCCTTTGCCTTGAAAAAAGCGCAGTAAATGGAGTGAATGATGGGAATAATGAATAGATAATGGGCCCAGTAATCTGTTCAGTCTCTAATACACAGCCACTTAGAAGTAAAATGCACCACATCGATGGGTGCTGATAATCCAATGCAGTACTGCATGCACTTCCATTAAATAAATGGAATATCAGAAAGCGCATTAAATATTCTGTGAATAGTTTAAACAATAAAAGGAGACACATTTATCATCCAAAAATATACAGGTCCACAATCACTTAAGGGACGAGTGCTAAAGCTTTAAAACGGCTTCAGTAAGCTTTGGTATGAAAAAAATAATACTGTACCAGAGGTTGGGGAGCTTTTTTTGCATTATTGAAATCTTTCCAAGTTATTTTTGGATGCGTAAATAACTTGGCAGACTTAAAATAATGTAAAAAGAAATCATCATAGACAGTTCAGAGGATGTGTTGGTTCCACAGCCATTTTGTAATGTAATTTAATAGGGCAGTCCTTCCTTTATAAGGGATTGATACATTAGAAGGATTTCAAGTTGTTGGATCATGGGACATTGGGAAAGCTATGACACTTCTGGTAGAGGGGAAAGAGATGATTACTTTTGAAAAGGTAACATTAGATGATGCTATTTGTAGAATGTTTGTCTTATTCATTCTACTTTGTATTTGTGCCTAGCTATTGTGTTTTGGTTAGTTAGGAAGGAGAAAGATGTTTTGCTATGGTCCCTGATAAATGATTCTTTGAAACAGGGCATTTTTTCAGCTGTTCATCCTTTATTGAAAAAATATATATTTTTTAGATCCTTCTAAGCCAAAGAACTTTAGGATAGTTTCAAATGTCCTCCTTTTTTCTCAAAACTTATATAAAAAGCTGCGTTATATCAGCTACAGAAATTTATAGAGACAGAGTCGTCTTCATGATTGTCATTTGGTGTTTAGATGACATTATAGTACTTAGACTGCCTTAGCACTGATTTACTGTGACATTTAGACAAAGAGGGAGATTCTCTGGTTGTATTACTGGAGTTCAGTACGAGATTTGATATAGCTGATGGTAAAAATAAAGTAAATAATGAAGAATGAACTGTAAATAATGAAGAATTTAAACAAAATTATAAGATAAACATATTAAAAATAAAGGGTAAAAGAAAATAAGAGGCCAAGTAAAATACATTTATTAATTATACAATCAAACCAAAGAAATGCAGAGTATAAAGCATCAAGGTAATCACAAAAGTAAACAGAGGTCCATATAGATCACATGTGTGACATGCCTCAGCACACAGCCTGACTTGATTCTCATTGATGTTGATGCTGGCAGAAGATAAGCCATGCAGCCCAGTTTTGAACAGATTAAAGGGGAGATAAATTATTCAAAGGGAGACCACTGAGGAACATTCCTCCCGGACCTTGTCCAAACCGTTCAAACAGCCACACTAACTAAAAGGCTGCAGAGCAGGGTCTCGGAGGCCGCCGTTAACCGGTGGCGGCCCCAGCACGGGTCCCTGCCGTTAGGGCAGAATCGGCCGCAGGGGGGGGGGGGTGCGCGAAAGGAGGCAAGCAAGCAGGCAGGTATTGCAGGGGCATTATTTAAAATGATTGGCTCTGCCGCGGGGACGCGCGCAGCGAGAGCCAATCATGTGAGGGAATCGGGCCATGTGCTGGGGCAGCCGGAACGCGCCTTCAGCACATGGTCGAAGAGCAGAGCGAGGAACGGAGTGGCGGCGAGCCTGCGGTTGGCCTGGTCGGTAATTTTTGTAGTGTGGCTTGGGGGTAGGTGCTAAGGGCGGGAGGTCGATAGCTGGGGCAGCAGGGCGCAGTTTTTTGACCGCGGAGGGCAGGAGTCCTTAGTTAGCCTATTGTAACAAGCGGCAGTACGGGGGCTTAAAATTTCACATACTCCTTAAAAAAAAAAAAACTGGAGCAGGAGGGAGGACCGCGGAACAGCTCTTCAGAGGGCGGACAGAAGGTAATCGAAGGGAAGGGGGGCAGATCACCTACCGCGGTGCGACAGGGGATTAGGCATGCCGGGCAGCAAAAGGAGCAGTTGAGGGGGCGTGGAGAGAGGAAGGGGCGGAAAAGGGCAAAAGGCTCCAAGTGCGGCGTGCAAAAGCAGGGGCAATGGGCAGCATCGGGGTGCAAAAGGAGGAAGAAGGTCAGTAAGGGCTGGGCCTGAGGAAAGGGGGTTTGGAGGGCCACAAGGAGCTGTGGGATCAATGGGGCCTACAGGTGGGAGGTGGGCTGGGCCGGCAAGGGCAGGGCAGCGTGGTGGTTTGGGGTGGGGAAGACAAGCTAGGGCTAATTCAGGAGTGAGAGGGGTAGGGGTATTAGGGCTGCTGTTGGGGGGCAGCGTGCCGAGGGAGATTCGGTGGTGGGGCGAGAGGGGGGAGAGTGGGCCGATAGGATAGCAGAAGGGTCTGCAGCTGGGCTAGGTACTGTACCTGGATGGAATGCGGGGGTGGGCACAGGCTATGGGGTTCCTCCGAGTGTGGGTGGGAGTGATATATATTGGGGGGGGCCTGGAGGGGGTGGGGCCGCTGGGCAGCATGGTTGGGAGCACTGGACACGAGGGGGGCAAGGGCCTTCCAGGGTGGACTGGGCTGGGGCCTGGCCGGCTGTATGGCCTTCTGTTGTTCCCCCTGCGGTTCTCCCTTTTCTGTCTCTGCAGGTTCCGGCAATGGCTTCCATCGGAGCAAGGTTCTCTGGATTGCAGCAGGACAGGACGGAGAGCGGCGAGGTGCAGGCAACGCCAGCACGCGGTGGTCCCTCGGGTGGATCAGCAGCGCTCGGAGAGAGCGTGCCGCGAATGGTGGCAGTTGGGTCCGGAGACGTGCATCCACAGCGAGTCCTGGAGTCCCCGGAGGCGGCAGTCAGTGGTGAGTTGCACGGGGCACAGGAGGATGGGGGGGGAGGGGGGTTGCAACGAGAAAAGGCGGGAAAGGCGAATCGTAAGTGGCGGCATACTTGCCGTCGCAGGCGTAGATCCGATTCCTCCACGTCATCGTCCTCGAGTTCATCCACGGGATCCTCGTCAGAAAGGGCTATGAGCGCGGAGCAGGGTGCTTCCGGGGCGGGGGCCACAGTTGTTACGGCCTTGTCAGAATTGTGGGAAGGGGTCCCAAAGAAGTTGAGGCGGCGGATTCGGAAAAGGCGGTACATTGACATTTTCCGATTGTTGGAGGGACGTAAGCGTTCTGGGGAAAGTAAAAAGAAGAGAAAAGAGGACGAGAAAGCGGGGAGGGTGCGTAAGGTGGCGCGGACGGTGGTGAATTGGGTGAGGGCCTTTTTGCGTTTGACGAGTGTCTGGGGACAACATTACCCGGAACAGTATGGGATGCTTTTGTCTTACGCGGACTCTATTCTCGAGGCGTCGCAGATGCACGAAGGGTGGTCCTGGCTCAATTACGATGAAAAGTTTTGGGATAAAATGGAAGAGAACAGGTTGTTGTCTTGGGGCAGCCAGGATATCAACTTGTGGCTTACACAAATGTCAATCAGGTCGGGCGTTGGTGTTGGAGGGGGAGTGGCGGTGAAACCGGCGGGTAGCGCCCAGGCTGTCGGAAACCGGTCCTTTCGGGCGGCGGGGGTTGGGGGGGCGATCAAGCAAGGGGGCGGAGTTGGGGATGTATGTTGGAGATTCAACAAGTCCTCCTGCCCGTTCCCGGATTGCAAGTTCCGGCACGCATGTGCGAACTGCGGGGGAGGGCATTCCGCGACAAAATGTATCAAAAAAGGCCTCATTGGTAGCGCGCTGCCAGGGGCCAAGTGAGAGCCCAGCTTTCAGCGTGGCCCCCTCTCCTATACGGGTAAGGGTTTTGAGGGAGTGGCTCTGTAATTATCCAAAAAAACGGGACGGGGAGGTCTTGCTGAAAGGTTTTAAGGAAGGTTTTGTAATTCCTGTAGTGGGGGGGTGGGTGGGGGGTGGGGAGCAGGGTTGGGAGAAATGGGCCGTCGGTGCGTCGCTTTGCGGATGTGGTCCAGGCTAAATTACACGGTGAATTAACCTTGGGTAGGATAGCGGGCCCTTTTCTGGAGCCCCCATTTCGGAATTTTGTGGTTTCCCCGTTGGGAGTTATTCCGAAGAAACAGCTGGGGAAGTTCCGGTTAATTCATAATCTTTCGTATCCGGAGGGAGCATCGGTGAACGACCACATTCCTCGGGAATGCTGCTCGGTCCGTTATGCATCATTTGACAAGGCGGTCGGATTAGTGAGAAAGGCCGGGCACGGAGCGTTGATGGCCAAAGTGGACATCGAGGCCGCTTTTCGTTTGATGCCGGTGCACCCGTCGTCTTTTCATCTGCTGGGCTTCCACGTCGCAGGGGAGTATTATTTCGACAAATGTATGCCCATGGGCTGTGCGGTGTCCTGTGCATTTTTTGAGAAATTCAGCACTTTTTTGCAGTGGGTTGTCGAGAGGCGTGTTGGCTGCGCCAGTGTGGTTCACTATTTGGATGATTTTTTGTTTGTGGGAGCAGCTACGACGGCGCAATGCATGGCCTTGTTAGAGGGTTTTGTGGAGATGGCTGGGGAATTGGGGGTGCCGTTAGCCGAAGAAAAGACCGAAGGGCCGGCGACTAAAATAACCTTTTTGGGCATCGAGTTGGATTCAGTGGAAATGGTGGCGCGACTGCCCCCGGAGAAGGTTGTGAAGCTAAGGGTATTGGTAGCGAATGCCCTCGCATCCGCGAAGTACACGTTGAAAGAAATGCAAGCGTTGATTGGGTCATTGAATTTCGCCTGTCGTGTCATACCCATGGGTCGTGTATTCCTACGGCACTTGGCGTTAGCCATGGCGGGTGTGTCTAAGCCTCATCACCGTATACGAATCAACCGCAGCTTGCGCGAGGACTTGTTGGTGTGGGATGTCTTCTTGACTGAATTCAATGGATCGGCGGTCTTGATCGATGAGGAGCGTTCAAGTGAGCAATTGCAGTTGTTCACGGATGCAGCGGGGGGAACGGGCTTAGGTGTCTATTTTGGAGGGGAATGGTGTGCCGGGAGATGGCCGGCAGCATGGGAGGAGGGGGGTCTATTAAAGAATATTACGTTCTTGGAGCTCTTCCCAATGTTGGTGGCTTTGGAGTTGTGGCCAGATAAATTGCGTAACAAAAAAGTCGTGTGGTGGTGTGACAATGAAGCAGTGGTGAATGTGGTGAATAATTATACGCCACGTTGCGGCCAAGTGGCAGCATTGATGCGAAAAGTTGTTTTATACTGTTTGTGTAGGAATGTGACATTGAGAGCGAGGCATATACCAGGGCTTAATAACAGTATTGCTGATGCTCTTTCACGCTTGCAGTGGGATCGTTTCCGGAAGTTGGCGCCAGAGGCAGCAGCGGTGGGATTCGAGGTCCCTTGGAGTTTATGGAGCATTGGCCTGCAGAGATGAGAGAGATGCTGCGTGGCTCGGTGGCAGAGAGAACCTGGGAGGCATATTGCAGAGGATACGTGAGGGTGGTGGAATTTCTGCGACAGCAAGGGTGGTGTGGCGGGCTGGTTTTGGATCTCTTATTAGGGAGGTATATAGTTCATGCGCGGAGGCGGGGTGCCTCGCAGACTGCGGTTCGGGGACATCTAGCCGGGTTTCTCTTTTTCGCGAAAGCGGTTGGTTGGGCCCCAGTTGGACAGGGTTTTCTGGTGAGGAAGCTTATGCAAGGCTGGGGGCGGGCAAGGCCGGTTATGCCGGATCGGCGGCGCCCGGTAACGCATGACTTGTTAAGGGGTCTGTGTGCGGCATTGCCCGAGGTGGCATCTTCAGATTACGAAGCATGGCTCTTTAAGGCAATATTTTGTGTGGCCTTTTTCGGAGCCTTTCGGGTTGGGGAATTAGTAGCAGAGTCCACGAAGGGAGGTGTAGGGCATAGCTTGTTGAGGCAGCATGTGCAGGTGCAGGGGGATCACTTGGCGGTCTTTTTGCAGAGATCAAAAACGGACCAGCGGGGCAGAGGGAAATGGGTAGTCCTGAGGGCGATTTCCGAAGACACGTGCCCAGTGAAAGCATTGTTGTCTTTCCTTGAAGTACGCCCACCGGGGACAGAGGGGTTGTTCGTGCATGCGGACGCTCGGCTGGTCACCAGATATCAGGTGACAGCAGTTATGCGTTTGGGGCTGCAGCAGCTGGGGATCGATGCTAGCCAATTTGCTGCGCATTCTTTTCACATCGGGGCTGCGACTAGTGCGGCCAGTGCGGGAATGTCGGCCTCCCAGATACAGGCAATTGGCAGGTGGCGATCCAGAGCATTTCAGACATATGTGCGGTTATAAAGTGTGGGAGGGGGGGGATGGATATTTAACCATTGTTTTTTCTGTTACAGATCGGGGCAGAGGTGTACGGGGCTGTTGGATGCTGGGGCATTCGTTTGTGTTCTGGGCTGGCAGGCGCGCAGAGACTAGGCCTATCGGGCGGAACCTGGGGTTGGACCCGGCGGTGGTGAACATTTTATGGCTGGGTAAGAGGGGGCTGAACTGGCCTCAGCTACTGCCCTTGCTGCACCACCATGCACGTGTACGGACTGCACCTGGGTTCCTGCTGTTGCATCTGGGAGGAAATGATTTGACGTCGTGGACCTGCAAGCAGTTAATCAATGCAGCAAAACGGGACTTTGCCCAAATAATGAGAATGTTCGATGGGGTGGTGCTTATTTGCTCGGATGTCATCCCGAGACCGGTATGCCGGGAGGCAGCGTCGCTGGTCTCGGGGTTTGACGAAGGTCAATAGGCAAATTGGGAGGTGGGTGGTAGAGCATGGGGGATGTCAGGTCCACCACGATTGGGTGGATGTTGCGTGCGCGGGTTTATACAGGAGCGATGGTGTTCATTTGGCACCGGTGGGGGTTGACCTCCTCCTCAATGATTGGCAGGAAGCGCTGGAGAAGGTTTAGGGTGCCAAGAGGCCAGGTCACAGCTTGAGCCCAAGTAACTGTGGGGCGGCAAAGTCACAGGGTGTGACTATGCCGGTGGCAGGATCACGGAGGTTTCCGGGGTCCGGAGCCGGAGGCTGCTTGGGCATGGGCAGGGTGCCCATGACCCGGAGAACCCCGAGCTGACTTTTGCTAGTGATATGGCGAAGTCGGGCAGGGGTGGGGGTAACTGGACTGGTGGTGACCAGGCCAGGGGGCGGAAGCGAGGTCACCTTGCTAGTAGTATGGTGGGTGACGTATCGCTCCGCTTTGGGGGGGGGGGATATAATTGGTTGTTTTGTTGTATTTGTTAAACTGTTCTGTTATTGGGCAATAAAGCTGTGACCTGGTGTTTTTTCCAAAGAAACAGTGTTCGTGTAATTATTTGACGGGATATATTCAAATAATGGGAAAAGGTAGGGCAGATGGAGAGCGCCGGGTGCAGATCTCCGGTTACTAAAAGGCTGCAGAGCAGGGTCTCGGAGGCCGCCGTTAACCGGTGGCGGCCCCGGCGCGGGTCCCTGCCGTTAGGGCAGAATCGGCCGCGGGGGGGGGGGGGTGCATGAAAGGAGGCAAGCAAGCAGGCAGGTATTGCAGGGGCATTATTTAAAATGATTGGCTCTGCCGCGGGGACGCGCGCGGTGAGAGCCAATCATGTGAGGGAATCGGGCCATGTGCTGGGGCAGCCGGAACGCGCCTTCAGCACCTGGTCGAAGAGCAGAGCGAGGAACGGAGTCCTGCCCTCCCGCCCATTATTGGGAAGGTCAGTGGGGGGGGGACAGAGGGGTGTCACAGCTGGGTGGGGGAAGTAGGCGGGATCCCGGAGGTTTCCGGGGTCCGGAGCCGGAGGCTGCTTGGGCATGGGCAGGGTGCCCACAACCCGGAGAACCCCGAGCTGACTTTTGCTAGTGATATGGCGAAGTCGGGCAGGGGTGGGGGTAACTGGACTGGTGGTGACCAGGCCAGGGGGCGGAAGCGAGGTCACCTTGCTAGTAGTATGGTGGGTGACGTATCGCTCCGCTTCGGGGGGGGGGGGGATATAATTGGTTGTTTTGTTGTATTTGTTAAACTGTTCTGTTATTGGGCAATAAAGCTGTGACCTGGTGTTTTTTCCAAAGAAACAGTGTTCGTGTAATTATTTGACGGGATATATTCAAATAATGGGAAAAGGTAGGGCAGATGGAGAGCGCCGGGTGCAGATCTCTGGTTACAGCTTTTACTACATCTTCCGTCAATGCTGAAGGTGCAGTCACACCATGGAGTCATTATGATATTCTTTGATTTATTTCTCATTCACTTCATTTTAATTCCTAATGTTCTATTAGCTCTCTTGTCTGCCGCTGCACACTGATCAGATCATTTAAATGTATTATTGACAATGATGCCCAGATCCTGGTGACTTCCAATGTGGAACTGTGCATTGTGTTGCTATAGTTTGAGTTGTTCTTCCCCAAGTGCATAACTTTGCTCTTGTCTACATTACATTTTGTCTGCCCAGTCTCCCAATTTCTCAAAGCCCTCTTGCCATTGTTCATAATCTACTTATGATTTAACAGCTTTGAATAATTTTATGTCATCTGCAAATTTGATCACCTCACATGTTCACATTTCCAGGTTATTTATAATTATATTAGTGGTGGGTCTAAACAGTTCCTAATCCACATAGGATACACTGCCTCCTATCCCATGACTTTTTAATTTCCTCAAGGGTCCCTCTTGTCAAAAGCTTCTGAAAAACTAGATGCAAAATAGCCTCCGGTTCACCTTTTTCTACTTGTTTTTTAACATCTTCAAAAAAAGGTAGCAATTGGTGAGGCAAAATTTTCCTTTGCTAAATCCATGTTGGCTTGTCCCATTAAGCCATGGCTATTTATATATTCAGTAATTTTGAATTTATAATGATTTCTACCATTTTGCCTGGCACTGACATCATGCTCACTGGTCTATAGTTTCCCGGATCATCCCTGGAAACTTTTTTAAAAATTGATGCCACACTTGCCATGCTCCAAGCTTTAGGAACTATAGATATTTTAATGATAGTTCACAGATTACTATAACTCAGGTAACCCGGAGGCCCTCCTCGCCCCCTACAACATCAGCTAACCCCCACACACCATTTGTCATACATAATAAGCACACAAACACTTTAACATGGTACAACTTTGGTCGCAGCTTTATTTAGCAATGTAATACATGTAATAACCGCCCAACATGGGCAACCAACCTGTATCTCACCCCACCCCCATACCGGACGATGCCCCACCTGCCATACTATTAGCAAGGCGGAACATCCTCCTCACCACCCCCCCCACCGCCAGCCTCGCCATCCTAGTAGCAAAGGCCAGCCCTCACACCCACCTACCGGGCCGAGACCCCCAACCGGGATGTCTTGCCCCCACCCCCGGGGAGCCCTTCACTCCCCACAGCTCCTAAAGCAGTTAGCACTCCCGCCGCCTCGGCGAGCGCTGTCTCGCTACCCCGCCCCCCCCCAGCTGCAACAAACCCCCCCACCCCCCCCGGAATACCAAGGGAGGGTGGGCGGGAAACACGCCCGATCGTCAGCGAGGAGCCGCAGGAAAGGCCGAGCCACGCGGCTCCTCGCAACCCTATACCCCCACCTCAATCACTGCAGCCAATAGGATCGCTTCTCGTGCCCGCGAAAAGCGATCCCATGGCAACCGGCCCCAAGCCCTCGCGCCCCCCTTCCCCTCACACCCCGGTCATGTGACGAGGGCCGAGGCCGGCTTCTGAAAATCTAGATGCAAAATAGCCTCCGGTTCACCTTTTTCTACTTGTTTTTTAACATCTTCAAAAAAAGGTAGCAATTGGTGAGGCAAAATTTTCCTTTGCTAAATCCATGTTGGCTTGTCCCATTAAGCCATGGCTATTTATATATTCAGTAATTTTGAATTTATAATGATTTCTACCATTTTGCCTGGCACTGACATCGTGCTCACTGGTCTATAGTTTCCCGGATCATCCCTGGAAACCTTTTTAAAAATTGATGCCACACTTGCCATGCTCCAAGCTTTAGGAACTATAGATATTTTAATGATAGTTCACAGATTACTAATAGGAGGTCTGCGATTTCATCTTTTAGTTCTTTCAGCATCCTGGGATGTATGCTATCCAGTCTAGGTGATTTGCTACTTTTTAATTTGTCAAGTTGCCTTATTATATCTTCCAAGTTCACAGAGATTTGTTTAGATTCCTCCAGTTTATTACCTTTAAATATGATTTCTGGCATGGATATTTTCCCTACATCTTCTTCAGTAAAGACCGAAGCAAAGAATTAATTTAGTCTCTTTGCTATGGCCTTGTCCTCCCTTAGTGCCCCTTTTACTCCTCTATCATGCAATAGTCAAACTGATTCCCTCATAGACATTTTACTTTGAGTGTTCCTAAAAATGTTTTTATTAATTTTTGCTTCCATGGCAAGCTTCTTTTCAAATTCTTTCTTTGCCATTTGCTCTTGAGGAAATTAAAAAGTCATTGGTTAAAATACAGTTTAACTTGTTAGTGTGGGCATTCGTCAGTTTGGCCCAAGCTATTTGATAGCTAAATTGCATGAACTACTCTCTCTCGGAGTTCAAGATTATTTGCTGTCCGTGAAGTAAGATATTTTAAATCCATCAGGATAAGTGCCCAAGGATTTTTGTATACTATTCTTCTTCCATGGAATATATTATAGACAGCATTGCAATTATTGAATGACTTATTTATTCCCTTCTGTGATGAGGGCCCTTTGAATGGTTTTGGAGAGGGAGGTTATGGATTGCATTGCTTTCTTTTCCGCTGTGTTGTGTTACTGATGTGTGTTTGTTTAGTATTCATGTAATTGGATTTGATGACTGGTTTTATGTATCTTGCCTTGGACAGTTTTTAAGGGCAGGCAAATATTGAAATAAATTAAATGAAAATAAGTTTGAGATCTAAAGATTATGTATTACACGCTGAGTTATTTTGAACAATTTTCCCCATAAATATTACATGAAGGACAATTTTAAATAGAATGTGCAGAGGAGAATTAAGATGTCTATGTGGGGATATGGAAAATTCCCAATGTGTTTTACAAAGGCTTGCGAAATGCAGAGTTTCTTGTAAAATACATGTAAGGGCAGGCAGAGGTGCATATCAACATTTCACCACATGCAACTGAACCTAGGCCATATTGCCTGTCCTTTTGAGGAACCACTGTTAGAGGTCATGCTGATCTCACCTTTGGGTTTTGTTCCTAAAAAGGAGGCAGGCAAATTTTACCTAATTCATAGTTCATCTTACCTCATGGGTTGAATGTAAATTCATTTGACTAACGTTGCCACTTGATTAATTATGCATCTTTTGATTTGTTGGTTGAGACATTGAAGCAGAGTGGAGAAGGTGCCTAGTGGTTAAGAGCAATAGCCTGGTACCCAAGCGATCACGGTTCAATTCCCACTTCCACTTCTTGTGACTTTGGGTAAGTCACCTTACTCTCCATTGTCTCAGAAGAAAAGGCCTGATAATCTGCTTCCAGTCATAACTTGCAAAGAAAAAAAAAGGTTGAGGTGGATAGACCTGGGGCCACTAATGGCTAAGGCAGATGTGGAACTGACTTTCCATTTTTTGCCTGTGAATCCTACATTCTTTCACCTGTTGTGCTTCAACGTTGATGTTGGTTTTTATTTTGACAAATGCATTCCAGTGGGCTACTCAGTGGCATGTGCTTGTTTTGAGACATTTTCAGCTTTTTTTCACTGGGAGGTTTACCAATTGTTGGGGAGTAACACTATACCTCAATTTTTTGTTTGGCGACATGGCATATTCTGATGACTGTACCAGGTTGGTGGTGAACTTTCAAGGGATTGCAACAGATTTGGATTTACTGTTAGTGGAGGAGAAGTCTGAGGAGCTGTGTTCATGACTTACCTTCTTGGGCATTTAGTTAGACTCACTAACTATGGAATCTTGCTTGCCTAGGGAGAAGGTGTCAGCCCTGAATGTTACCATTGCTGAGACTAGGGATAGGAGGAGGTTTGTGCTGCTGCAGATTCAGTCTCTGATAAGATATTTCTAATTTTTCTGCTGGGTGATTCTCATGGGTCGGGTATTCATTATGTGGTTGGCACATTTTACAAAAGACCTATGGTGGAATCACTATCAAGTTTGGGTACCAAAGGTGTACCGGAGGATATGGATATTTGAGCTTCATTTCTGGAGAATTTTAATGGGATGCAGGTCTGGCAGGTTCCTCAGGCATCCTCTCGTGACTCGGAGCACTTTTCATATGCTTCAGTTGGGCCAGGTTTTGGACTTTACTTTCAGGGAATGTGATATGCTCAAAAGTAGTCTAGTGATTGGCATGAAAGGAGATGGTGTTGGAATATTGTGCTTTTGGAACTCTGTGATCTTGGCTTTCTTAGCAGTGTAGGGGGAGGAAATCTGGCACATAGGCAAGTTGTGTTGTGATCTGATGATATGGCAGTGGTGCAGGCTATTAACTATCAGGTGGCCATTGTCCTTATTGTGTAAGCTATGCAGGTTTATAGTGCTGCAATGTTTGAGTTTCAGTGTAACTTTGACAATAAGCCATGTTTCTGGCATTTCTAACCAAAATGTTGATGCTCTATCTAACTTTAGTTGTTACTAGTTCATACATTAGCAATGACAGCAGATGAGTTTCCAGCAGAGATGCCAGAAGAGTTGTGGACAGTTATTCATGGATGGTCCAGAACGTGCAGAGGTGTTCTTTGGCACCTAACATAAAAAAAGGCAGATGCCTCAAGATTGAGAAAGTTTGTGGACTTCCACAAGCAGAGTGACTATCGAGGCACCCACCTTTGGGAACCCAGGTGATAGTGCATTTTGTTATCCAAGACTGGTTATGTGATTGGTTGGTGGGCATGGTCAATATGGTTTTGACAAGATAATGTGGCCCAACCACTTCCTTTATAGTAAGAAAACTGCTTGTTGAGTGGAAGACCAGTTTGCTGCCTGATAGGGTATGGCAAGTTGTTGCAGCTGTTTAGATTCATGCAGTGTGTGGGCTTGTCACGATATGAAAGGATGTTATTCCGGGTGGCTTTTTCTTTTGTGTTTTATATGGAACTTCATGTAAGTAAGTTGATGATACCTGACAAGAATTCTGTAGGTGAAGCCAATCTTTTGAATAGCGACATTTGCGTGGGAGAGGGGCAGATGTGTTTACTGATTCATAGATCCAAGACCGACTAGTTGTAAAAAGGAGTGGGAGTTCTCTTACAGAAATCTCTGGGCCTCAAGACATGTGCAGTGCATTGGGTCCAGCATTACTTGCAGGCCTGGCCATTGGTTGGTCTATATTGGTTGGTACATGCCAACAGTACTCCACTGACCAGGTTTCAGTTTGCTGTCCTGTTGAAGATGGCTCTAGCACATGGTGGGCTTGATGCCAGGAGATTTGGCATGCAGTATTTTAAGATAGGGACTGCCACCTTTGCACTGCAGAAGGCAGAGTTTCACCAGCATTTTTCAGAGTTAGGTAGGTGGCGCTCCAACAGCTATATGGCTTATGTATGCAGATAGTGCACTGACTAACATTTTTCTGTTTGCCAGTTTCCGTTGCAGGTGGGTGCCTGCCTGAAGTTTCTGTGTGGTTACGTAGCCATTCTTTCATATTTTGGGCCAAAGGAGAACAGTTGAATCACACTGAAATGCAAACCTGGGTCTGGCTGATTTAGGCATTCAGATTCAATGGCTCAGTATCCAGGGCATGTTCTGGCATAAGCTTGTCCCATCTTTTATTTATTATTATTATTATTTATTTATTTATTATTTAAAGTCTCTTATATACCGCACTATTCGGCATCAGCGCGGTTTACATGGAACAGAAATGCTCAGTACAGTTAACATGTATGAGTTCACAGATAACAGGGCAAATAACTTGGATAACAGGGGTAACTATTAAGCCAAGCATATTTCATCATCACATGTATTGCTAATCCATTTGGGAGGCAATGATCTTTGTACTGTCAAAGGTGTAGATCTAATCAGACAGATGAATAGGAGTTTGTAGATAGTTTGATACTATTTTCCTTATGTCTATCTGATTTTGGTCACAGATTATTCCTAGACTGGTGAGTGTGATGCTCATGAACCAAAAGCAATGGACAGGCTTCAGAATAGGATTAATGCCCAAAATCTCCAAGTTTGAAATTTTGTTAGGTGGGTTGGTTTTGGCACAGAAATTACTACCCATAGATTATCCTGAGCTTTATCAGGTTGATTGGGTTCATCTGTCAGGAATTACTTTATATATGTTTTGAGTAAAACTCAGGATTTGTTGGAAGTTCACTGTAGTGAAGGCCAGATAGGGGAATGGTGATTAGTGTGAAGTTATCACTGCTAGTGGCAAGAGTAGGGAGACTGGTTAAAAGTACAGGTTGCCAGAACAAGAAGTGGGGAATGTTTGAGGGGTGAAGTGGGGGGTGGGGGGAGAAAAGGGGTGGATAGCTGATAACACTGCCACCAGCTACAGAACATAACTTGGTGATACCGTAGGTTCTGTGTGGGGAGGGGGCTCCATGATTAGATTGATACCGACTAGCCTGGTAGATCTTAGGGAGTCAACAATCTGAAGCTGACCTGTTGGGGGGAATTGTTAAGATGCATGTTCTGTTTAATGTGTTATGTTAATAAAGGCTGATATTCTTCCCAGATGTGAGTCATGCTTTTGTGGGGGACTGGGGAAGTGCTGATACAAGTACCTATATTAGAGATTATAGAGTTCAGATACCTCTGGCAGCATGTAATCTTGCTATATTTTGGGAACCTGACAGGCACTTGTGACCTAGATTGGTCACTGTTAGAAACAGGATACTGGGCTCAATGGACCTTTGGTCTGACCCAGTATGGCATTTTTTATGAAATGCTAGTGCAAGTGCCTATGTTAGAGCTGCCCTCAGGTTGGACTGAAAGCCAACTAACATTGCTGAGCTCCATTCCTCACATGTAGTAAGGCAAAAGAGATGGGGCAAGAGGAAAAGCGGGTGGAAGTGATGATGTATGGCTAATGGGTGAAGGGGAAAAAGAGGCCTGGACAGTGGGTTGGGTGGGAGAAAGGACCAGAAAGGGCACTGGTTGACAGAGGGAACATGGTCTACAGGGAGTAGGTTGCAGAGAAAATCTTCATGCTCAACTTCTGCAATAAAGGTGTAGGTCCTCCAGGGGAAGGAGGTGGCAGGAGCGGCAGGTGTTGCGGTATGGTTGCAGCTGGGATGCGTGTGAGGGAGAATGGTTAAATGCACAAGTTACATAAGAACATAAGAAATGCTATACTGGGTCAGACCAAGATCCATAAAGCCCAGTATCTTGTTTCCAACAATGACCAATCCAGGTCACAAGTAGCTAGCATATTTCCAAAAAGACACACAGGTTCCACAATGCTTGTATTGGAGTAAGCAGTGGATTTCCCAGGTCATCTTTAACAATGGTTTATGGACCTTTCCTCCAGGAACTTGTCCAAACCTTTTTTAAACCCAGCTACACTAACTGCTTTTACTATATCCTTTGGTAACGAATTCCATAGTTTGATTACACATTGAGTGAAAAAATATTTTCTCTTATTAGTCTTAAATGGGTTACGCTGTAACTTCATTGCATGCCCCCTAGTCTTGCTACTTTTTGATGCTGTAAAGAATCGATCTACATTTACCTGTTCCACTCCATTCATTAATTTACAGACCTCTATCATATCTCACCTCAGCCGTCTCTTTTCCAGGTTGAAAATCCCTAACATTTTAAGCCTTTCCTCATAGAGGTATTCTTCCATCCCCTTTACCATTTTGGTGGCTCTTTTCTGTTCCTTTTCTAATTTTCAAGGGTGTTGAAAGAACTGAAATATGAGATTGCAGAGCTGCTATTAGTAATCTGTGAACTTTCATTAAAATCATCTGTAATACCTGAAGATTGAAGGATCGCCAAGGTAATGCTAATTTTCAAAAAGGGTTCCAGGGGTGATCCGGGAAACTACAGACTGGTGAGCCTGACGTCAGTACCGGAAAAAATGGTAGAAACCATCATAAAGAACAAAATTACTCAGCATGTAGATAGTCATGGCCTAATGGGAGACAGCCAACATGGCTTTAGGCAAGGAAGATCTTGTCTTACTAATCTGTTATGTTTTTTTGAAGATGTGAATAAACAGGTGGAAAAAGGTGAGTCAGTTGATATAGTGTATCTGGACTTTCAGAAAGCCTTTGACAAGTTCCCTCATCAGAGACTTTTGGCAAAACTAAAGAGTCATGGGATAGGAGGCAGTATACTATTGTGGATCAGGAACTGGTTAAAAGACAGAAAGCAGAGGGTAGGGCTAAATGGCCAATTTTCCCAATGGAGAAAGGTGAATAGTGGTGTACCCCAGGGATCTGTGCTGGGTCCGCTGCTTTTTGATATATTCATAAATGACCTGGAAAAGGGAATAACGAGTGAGTTTTTCAAATTTGCAGATGACACAAAACTATTTAAAGCTGTTAAAACCCAAGAGGATTGTGGAAAATTGCAAGAGGATCTTGATAAATTGGAAGACTGGGCATCAAAATGGCAGATGAAATTTAATGTGGACAAGTGCAAAGTTTTACACCTAGGGAAGAACATCCCAAACTATGATTACACGATGCAAGGTTCCACATTAGGAACCACCACCCAGGAAAAAGATTTAGGCGTCATTGTGGATAACATGTTAAAACCATCGGCCCAGTGTGCAGCGGCAGCCAAGAGAGCAAATAGAATACTAGGTATCATATGGAAAGGAATAGAAAATAAACAAAAGATATTTTAATGCCTCTATATCGTTCCATGGTACACCCGCACCTTGAATATTGTGTGCAATTCTAGTTGCCGTATCTTAAAAAGGATATAGCGTTATTAGAAAAGGTTCAGAGAAGAGTCACCAAAATGATAAAGGGGATGGAAGGATACTCCTATGAAGAAAGGCTAAAAAGGTTAGGGCTCTTTAACCTGGAAAAGAGACGGCTGAGGGGAGATATGATAGAAGTCTATAAATTAATGAACGGAGTGGAACGGGTAAACGTAGATCGATTGTTTACGTTATCAGAATATAGAAAGACTAGGGGACATGCAATGAAGCTACAGGGTAAACTATTTAAGACTAATAAAAGAAAATATTTTTTCACTCAACGTGTAATCAAACTCTGGAATTTGTTACCTGAGGATGTAGTAAAGGCTGTTAGTGTAGCTGGGTTTAAAAAAGGTTTGGACAATTTCCTGGAGGAAAGGTCCATAAACCATTATTAAGAAGGGACCCAGGATATCAATGCTTGATCCAGTATAAGCATTGTGGAACCTGTGTCTTTTGGGGAAGCTGCTGGGTACGTATGACCTAGATTTTCCACTGTTAGAAACAGGATACTGGGCTTGATGGACCTTGGCCTGACCCAGTATTGCATATCTTATGTTCTTATGTTCTTTTTTAAGATAGGGCGACCAGAATTGAACACGATATTCAAGGTGCGGTCGCACCATGGAAACAGACAGAGGCATTATAATATCCTTTGTTTTATTCTCCATTCCTTTCCTTTTGATTCCTAGCATGCTATTTGTCCCCTTGGCTGCCTCTGCACACTGGGTGCAAGGTTTCAATGTGTTATCCATGATGACACCTAAATCTTTTTCCAAGGTGGTGGTTTCTGAAGTGGAACCTTGCATCGTGTAACCATAGTTTGGGCTGTTCTTTCCTAGGTGCATAACTTTGCACTTGTCCACATTAAATTTCATCTGCCATTTGAACGTCCAGTCTTCCAATTTATCAAGATCCTCTTGCAAGTTTTCACAATCCTTTGTGGTTTTAACAACTTTGAATAATTTTGTGTCAACTGCAGATTTGACTACTGCACTCATTATTCCATTTCCAGGTCATTTACAAATATGTTAAAAAGCAGTGGCCCCAGCACAGATCCCTGGGGTGCACCACTATTCAGCTTTCTCAATTGGAAAAATTGATCATTCAACCCTACCCTCTGCTTTCTATCTTTTAACCAGTTCCTGATCCACAATAGTACACTGCCTCCTATCCCATGATTTTTTAACTTCGCCAAGAGTCTCTCATGAGGGATCTTGCCAAAGGCTTTCTGAAAATCCAGTTATACTATATTGACCGGCTCACATTGTCTACCTGTTTATTCACACCTTCAAAAAAATTTAACAGATTAATAAGACAAGACCTTCTTTGGCTAAAGCCATGTTGGTTTTCTCCCATTAAACCATGACTATCTATTATGCATGTTCAGTAATTTTGTTCCTTATACTAGTTTCTACCATTTTGCCCAATACTTGTCAGGCTCATCAGCCTATAGTTTCCCGGATCACCTCTGGAACCCATTTAAAAATTGGAGTTACATTAGCCATTCGCCAATCTTCAGGTACTATAAATGATTTTAATCATAGTTCACACGTTATTAATAGTAGGTCTGCAAACTCATATGTCAGTTCTTTCTTTTTTTTTTATTATATTTTTTATTCATTTTGAACACATGTAGCAACAATATAAACAGTTATTAACATGACAGGATACAAGCAGATGCCATTAATCAAAATAACAAAACAATACAATAACTTTAACAAGAACCAGTATCAGTCCATGCCAGTACGCCGCCCCTCCCCCCCCCCCCCGCTCAATGTGGTTGTAGCAGGTACTATTCCACAGAGTAGACTTCACCTAATCGCCTTCATAAAACATAACTTTGCAGAGCTGTCCATTTCTTACTCAGTTTGCCAGACCATGGGTTTTTAGCTATATAAAGTTCTTCGTAGGTCTTGTGTAGGATTAAGAGACTCCACCAATGCTCAAAACAAGCTTTGTCAAGATTCTTCCAGTGTATTAAAACTATTTTAAGCGCTATCCCGAGCATTAAGTCCAGTAGTTGACTATCCCATTTCATCAAAGTAGGTTCCAGAGCTATGGATTTATATATTACTATCCGATAAGAGATAGGAGTTTGAAGGTTTAAGATTTGTGATATGCGTTCCCATACTCTATTCCAATAGATTTCCAGGGATTTACAATGGAACAGCATATGCGCCAGTGTCCCAATATCCATGTTGCAGGACCAACATCGATTCCCCTCCTGCAATGTCCATTTCATTTTCTTAACCGGTGTAATATGCGCCCGATGTGCTATAAAATACATAGATTGTGTGAGAGACGCGGCTCTTGTGATTCGTATTTGAGTCCCCCAAAAAGTGTCCCAACTCTCTGGAGTTATATCATCACCGGTTTCAGTAGCCCACACCGACTGTATCTTAGTGCATATCTTGTCACTTTTGGAACGGAGAATCGCTACACATCTCGAAACAGCTTTAGTATCTGTTTGCAGTTCTTGGAGTTTCTGTCGCAATGGCCATCCGGTACGTATCAAGACCGGTGACACACCTGCTTTACTCAAGCAGTGTCGAAGCTGGCACCATTGGAAATAGCATGCGTTAGGCAATCCAAATTCCGTTCTTAGTCCGTCAAAGGTTTTAAAAGCATTTCCACTGATCAGTTGTCCAATGGTTATTAGATCCTGTTCCACCCATTTTTTCCATAAGACAGGCTTCCCTCCAATGAGAAAGCGCGGATTCAGCCACAAGGGCATATTTGCGGTGAAGTCTTCACCTCCATCAATACATGATGCCAATAGTCGACAAGCAAGCTGTGTTTCCCGCATAATAGCATTATGTTGTGTAGTCAGGTCTACCACTGTGCCTACCATCAGCCGTGCAGGAAGGGGAGAATGTAGAGCACGCTCCACATGCAACCATCTAGGCCCCTTATCCATGTCTTCAGTATCGACCCATTGAGCACCTTGTTTTAAAATAAAGGCGGTGTGCAGCCAACCGAGATCTGGGAAATGAACACCTCCTTGCGCTCTAGGCAACTTCAATTTCCACGCGGCTATTCTAGGTACTCGGTTGTTCCACAAGAAAGCTATCAGCTGACTATTCATTTTCTTATAGAAAGCTGACGGGAAGCGCAGGGGGATCATGCTTAATATATAGCTGAGTTTAGGTACCAACATCATTTTTATAGTCTCTAGCCTGCCCCACCAACTCAAGTGTAGGGGGGTCCACCTGCAGACGTTATCATGTACGATTTCTTGACACGCTCTAATGTTGAGTGCTATAGTCTCATCCAAAGTGGTACCATAGGTCACTCCCAGATATCTAAAGGACGACTTCTCATATTGAAAGGGATATCCATGTGCCGTTTCTTCGCTGACCCAATCATTCAGAGGTATGATTGTTGTTTTATTCAGATTTACTTTATATCCAGATATCACTGAATAAGTATCTATAAGCTGCAGTGTTTCAGGAAGGTCTGATGGTTGCAGGAAAATGAGCAGGTCATCTGCATATGCTGACAATTTACAGGGACCATCAGCTAACTCAATTCCTTTTATGCTTTCCTTTTGTCGGATCGCTATCAGCAAGGGTTCCAGGGCTAAATTAAAAAGCATCGGGGACAGAGGGCAGCCCTGTCTGGTTCCTCTTTGCAACTGAAAGGGGGCTGAGAGGTGTGAGTTAACCGCTATTCGAGCTGTGGGTTTGGTGTATAACAACTCAATGCTTTTTAGGAATTTCTCTCCTATCCCAAACCAACGCAGGGATCGAAATAAAAAGGACCATTCCAGTCGGTCGAAGGCCTTTTCGGCATCCAATGCTAACCCTATCAGGGGCTCGGCCATAGTTTTGGCGGAAGTCAGCACATGCGCCAATAGTCTCCCATTGTCCGTAGTGGATCTATTTTGTATAAATCCACATTGATCTTCATGTATCAAATCTTTTAGGATCCGTCCTAATCGGTTAGCAAGCACTTTAGCATAGATCTTATAATCAGAGTTTAGGAGGGAGATGGGTCTGTAGTTCTCTATCTTTTGTGGATCCCTGCCCGGCTTCGGGTGAATTACCACCACGGCCTCTGCTAAGGCACCAACCTCTGGGGTTTCATCGTGCAGGCCACTGTAGTAGATCTGTAGCATGGGAGCCAAGTGAGTATGATATTTATTATAGAATTCCAGTGGGATGCCATCTGGACCAGCGGCTTTACCACGGGCCATCTGCTTGATCGCATCTTGTATTGCGGTCACAGAGATCTCTTGATCCAGCGTTCGGCTTTGATGACTGGACAGTGTGGGTCCTACTATATTGGAGACAAAATCTTCAAAGGCTTTGTCACTACATTGGGTATCCGATCGGTACAATTCCTCATAGAATTCTTTGCAGCGGTCTAGTATTTTATCAGGTCTCAACAGAAGGTCCCCGGTTTTATCTTGCATCGCTGCTATAGAGGTCTTGCAGCTCTTTGGTTTGAGTTGCCGGGCTAACAGGGATCCAGAGCGGTTGCTTTCATAGTAGTATGTACTACGTTGTAGCTGGACGCTACTTAATGCTTCTTTGTTGAGGATAGCATTATATTGGTATCTCAGTTTTTGGAGTCTAATCAATATCATTGAGTCGGCTCTTTTGGTAAGTAGTCTTTCCCCGGCTTTTATTTGGAGTTCCAGCTCATCCTTTTCTTTTTTCCTGGCTTTACGCCGCCTAATGGTATAAGTGGTAATGTGAGCTCGCATTGTCGCTTTAAAACCTTCCCACCAGCTCCAAATGGAGGTATCAGCGGGCGTGTTATACTTGAAATAGGTCTCAATTTCCCCGGTCAGTAGATGTATGAGGGAGTCATCTGAAAGCAGGGATTTATCAAATGTCCATCTAGGTGGAACGTGTTGTATACAGTTGGTATCCAGCACTAGGGAGATAGCAGCATGATCCGATACCGTTGCAGCATATATCTCCGCTGCCAGCACTTGTTGCATCATCTCTGTAGACAGCAGGAAGAAATCGATCCTTGTTTGGGTATTATGTGGGATAGAGTAAAATGTATAGTCTCTTTCTTGGGGATGGAGTAGTCGCCATGGGTCTACCAAATGGAGCTCTGCAATGATTCCTTTGAGAATCGCCTGTGATTTGACTTTGTCTACGGCTCGATAGGGTGCGCGGTCTAACAGTGGATCCAAAATGACATTAAAGTCGCCTCCTAATATGATATTGGTGTGAGCTGTGGCTGTAACTTCTTTAGCTATCAATTTAAAGAAGCTAGGATCGTCCAGATTGGGCGCATAAATATTAAAGAGTGTATAGAGTTGTTGATTTATTTTCATGGTCACTCTGGCCCATCGACCCAGCGGATCAGTCTGTGTGTCTGTAATGGCAGATTGCAGGAACTTGCGTACTAATATTATCACCCCTCCTTTGCGTTGTGTGGAAGAGGCCGAGGCCGCCACCTGAAAATATTTAGAGGTTACTTTCTGAGATTCGGTATCTGATAAATGCGTCTCTTGCAAGAGGGCAATATCCGCTTTTTTTTGTTGACAGTACGCTAGGATCTTCTTTCGTTTGACAGGGCCTGTAATGCCTTTTACATTCAGTGAAAGTATTAGGAGGTCACCAGACATCAGCACTGGAGTGGGCTATCTTATAGGTGAAATCTATCGAATGGATAGGTCTGCTTTGCACTTGCACTTTTGTATATGCGGAGGGCTTTGCACTGGACTGGACTGACACATTTAACTGCACAACTGGCAAACATAGTTTCGCTAAGGTGAACACAATCCACTTAAACAGAAACCAACCCCGACCTCCCATTGCCACCCATACATCTTAAACAGGAGTATCTGGCTATTAAATCTATTTAGAACTACGAAAATACAGTCAGCGTAGTGTTTATCAAGGCTTAAGGGCGTTCTAAAATTTGCGAGAACGCCCGGCCGCACCCCCTGAATGTATGTTGAATTCTCTACGGAGTGAGAGAGACCATAGTTATGTCCTCAGGTTTCCATTCCACATTTTTCTTGGAGGAAAGTTTTCAATTTTTCAGCTTCAACAAAATTCCTCGTTTCATTATGTAGCGTGACCTGCATGGTTCCTGGGCAGTACAGCCCGTATCTTGCCTGTGCACTTTGCAGCATGGGTCTGCAGGCCAGCAACGCCTTCCTCCGATCCACCGTCTGCTTGCTTAAATCCGGATAGAGTGCCACTTTGTGTCCCTGAATTTGCAGCGATCCAGCTTTCCATGCAGCTTGAAAAATCTGCAGGACCTGCGGGTATCTCAATACTTTCATGATGAGAGGGCGTGGGTATCGGGTATTTTCAGCCTTGTGTGTGGGGATTCGGTGGGCCCGTTCCAGCTCAAAAGGCCTTGCAAAGACAAGTTGCAGCATCTCCGGCAAGATTTTCTCCAAAAATCAGATCGGATCGGTGCCTTCGGCTCCTTCAGGGACTCCAACTAAGCGGATATTATTTCTACGGGCACGGTTGTTTTGATCTTCAATCTGACTTTCTATGTGTCTGACTCGTTTGACCAGAGGGCCCAATTGCTCTAATGCAGTGCCATGCTTCTGAGTTTGCATTTCAACTGCGCTAAGTCGAGTGGTGATGGAGAGGAGTTTCTCTTTTACCTCCATTAGATCTTCTTGGATCATATTCAGTGAGCTAGAATTAGCTGCAATCATTTCTTTAACGCATTTTAGCTCCTGCAACACTTTGCGTAGGCCACCGGTAATCACTCCCTCCTTCTCTCCCGCGGCCATTTTCTGTGGGGAACCTACTTCGGGTTTAGATCGTTTCGCTGCTGAGCCGGATCCCTGCTGAAATTCCAGCCGGGCAGGCTTCAGGGACGCCATCCAGCAATATTCCGATGTTAGTGATGTAGGAAGGGGGTACAAGCACCAATTTAATGCCGTGATATGTTCAGGATTCTTGGGCAGCAACGGGAGCAAAAATTCAGGCGTCCATTCTGATATGTCAGTTCTTTCAACACCCCCGAGTGTATACATACTCAGTCCAAGTGATTTGCTATTGTTTAATTTATCAAATAGTTGTAATATAACTTCCTGGTTTATCAATATTTATTTCAATTCTTCTGATGCATCACCTTTAAATATCATTTCAGTCATGGGTAACTTACCTACTTCTTCTTCAGTAGAGACCGAAGCAAAGAATTTATTCAGTCTCTCCGCTAAGGCCTTGTCCCCTCTTAGTGCCCCTTTTACCATTCTATAATCTAATGGTCCAACTGATTCACAGGTTTTTATTTTTATTTTTTATGAATGTCTTTATTATGCTTCCACAGCAAGTTTCTTCTCAAATTCTCTCTTTGCCTGCCTTATCAATGACTTGCCTCTAACTTGCCAGTGCTTATGTTGTTTCCAGTTTTAGTCATTTGGCTCCATTTTCCATTTCCTGAAAAATGCTTTTTTGGCAACAACAGCCTCTCTGACCTCACCTTTAAACCATGCTGGCAGTTTTTTGGACTTCCTGCCATCTTTCTTAAAGTGTGGAATACAGCTGGTCTGGGCTTCCAAGATAGTATTTTTAAATAACGCTCATGCTTGATGTAAGTCTTTAACCTTTGCAACTGCTTTTAGTTTTTTCTTAACTGTTTTCCTCATTTTATCATAGTCTCCTTTTTGAAAGTTAAAAGGCAGTACTGTGGATTTCCTTACCGTCCTTCCTCCATTTATGAAATCGAATGCGATCATGCTATGATCACTATTGCCAAATGGCCCCAACACCCTTTTCTTGCACTAGATCTTCTGTTCCTCTAAGAATTAGGTCTAGAATGGCTTCCCCTCTTGTCAGTTCATGTACCAGTTGCTCCAAGAAGCAATCGTTTATTTCATCTAGAAATTTTATTTCCCTAGCATGTCCTGCCATGACACTGATCCAGTCGATACTGGGGTAATTAAAATCACCCATTATTATTACTGTATTGTAACTTTTGTTAGCTTCCCTGATTTCTATGGGCATTTCATCATCCATTTGTTCATTCTGGCCAGGCAGTCGGTAGTACAACCCCACTGCCATCAACTTTCCCTTGTTACATAGAATTTCAATCCAGAGATTCTACTATGTATTTTGTTTCCTGCAACAATTTAATCCTGTGAGACTCAATGCCCTCTCTAACATAGAGCACAACCTCTCCACCAATTTGATTTACTCTATCATTGTGATATAATTTGTACCCAGGTATTGCAGTGTCCCACTGGTTGTCCTCCTTCCACCAGGTCTCTGAGATACCAATCATATCTAACCTCTCATTTAGTGCTATATATTCTAACTCTCCCATCTTATTTTATTTTACTTTTTACTTACATTCTCTTATATACCGCGCTATTCTGCATCAGTGCGGTTTACATTGAACAAACTGAAATTACATTGAACAGGGCATTATAACTTGGAGATAACTATTTTACAGGGAACATGGGCTATGGAGGGTTAAGTGGCTTGCCCAAGACCACAAGGAGCACCTGTGGGACTAGAAACCCCAGTCCTTCCGGCCCAAGGTTGCTGTCCTCTAGTGGGATTTGAACCCCCGACCTTCCGGCCTGAAGTACTTTGCCCCAACCACTAGGCTACTCCTCCACTCCTCCACTTTATTTGTTAGACTTCTAGCATTTAAAGCATTTTAGAAGTTGTATTTTATTCATATTAATCTGGTTATCAGTAGACAGGGGTAATTTGAAATCTTTAAGTTCTGTCTGCTCTGTACTTAAGGGCATTTGGATTATTTTGGTTTTTATTGGACCCTCTCTGTCAATATGCCCTAACTTCAATCTTTTGCTAGGTTGGCAGAGCAAGGAGTAGCGAATGTTTGTGGCGTGAAGGGGGAAAAAAGAGGATTGCTAGCATGCAGCACTACTGCCAGCTGCAGGGTACAACCTGGCAACACCGCAGGTTTTGTGTGTGTGTGTGTGTGGATATCATGGTTAGATTAATACCAACTAGTCTGGTGAATGTGAGGGCGTCAATTTATTTATTTTAATTATTTATTTAACATTTCTTATATACCGTGCTATTCGTCATCAGTGTGGTTTACATTACAACATTATAACACTTGGTCAGATACATTTGGCCGTCGTTTTCATAGAACAGGGATTTAACATGGAGGTAAACTTGGGGAAACTATATACATTCAAGTCCATATACATAAACTTGGGGAAACTATATACAATTCAGATACATTACATGTTCGAGATGAATACACAGTATAGTTTTGCATCATGTAGCGGTTGTTTGATGTAGTGAGGGTGTGGGTGAAATACGGGGAGGAATATCGGGATGAGTATAATGCAAGAGAAAAAGGTGGTGTTTGAGAGCTTTTCTGAACTGACTAAGATCCCTAATTGCTCTAATGCTAGGGGGGAGTTTGTTCCAGCACGCAGGGGCGTAGTTTGAGAATGCCGTATTAATGGTGATCTGGTTGAGCTTTGTGTGTCAATGATTTGAAGCCGACCTGTTAGGGGGAAGTTGTTAAGATGCATGCTCTGTTATGTTAATAAAGGCTGCGGCCATATTCTTCCAAGATGGGAGTCATGTTTTTGTGAGGAAGTGCTACTCTGAATGCCTACATAAAAAGTTGTAAATAGAGTTCAGTAACAGCACTTAAAAGTTTACCATATTGACTAAAATGCAAATTAATATAAGAAATGTCAACTACATTGTTGTTGAACATGACTTTTCTCATCATTTCTTGCCTCTGTTTAATGAGAAATAGAGTTGAGAGGACAACCTCACTTTCAATATTTCCAAGATGCCACGAATCCTGCATGAAACACAATGCAGGGTACAATAATTAATGTCCTTGTCTTTATCTCCATCAAGGAAGAAAAAGAACTAATTAAATATGTTTGGGATCAATTTTAAGCTGCAATCACCAGTGCTCATCAGGGATGTGATCTTGCATATAATGACCATTGTCAGAAGCAGGATTTAAGGTGGAACCTTCCTTTAATGGTAACTTGTACACAGATAAGTCTATGAGGTCATTTTTACCTGTGAGGTTTGTTACCATGACTTTAGAAAAATTAGGGCAAGCAGAATAATTTAATGTGTCTTAAGCTATGAATTAACAGGTTTAAGACTGATTTGAGCATGTTAAAAAGTTTTAACATATTAGAAAAATTTAATTAGCATGCATATGTGAAATAAATTTTAAAAAATACAAAAATCAGGAAAAAGGCTGAAAATCTGAAAACAGACAGAAAATATCTTCCCTATGCAAACCACTAAAATCACATTTTATAAGCTGGAACATCTCTAAAATCCTACGCTCCCTGTTGGACCCAGACGATTTCCGAACCATATATCAAGCGCTGATCCTGCCGCATTTTGACTTTGCAAATGCCATCTTAAAAGGTCTCCCCCAATCCACACTAACCCCCTTACAGTTGGCCATGAATGCCGCAGCTAGGGTCCTTTACGGAGCATCCAGATACGACCACGTGACCCCCATTCTCAAACAGCTGCACTGGCTACCGATCCATGGGAGGATCACCTTCAAATCCCTTCTATTAGCATTCAAGGCAATCAAAGGTATTTCATCCTCCTCACTCACGCATCTTATCCACATTGTCCCCCCCCCAACAGATCCAGAAGAGCAACAGCTGTAAACTTGCTAGCAACACCAAAGGCATCGACAAAGTCCAACACGACAACCACAAACAGGGCGTTCAGTTTTTATGTCCCCAAATGCTGGAATGCTCTACCCCCTGACATTAGGGCCATTACCAATCTATATCAGTTCAGGAAGGCTCTCAAAACCCACCTTTTCCTCCAATACTTCCCAGACAGCAATTGAACCTAGATATCCCTCCCAAGAAATGACCCAATCTAGAAAGGCCCTCACATGCATTATCTGAGTTTTACCTATCCTTGCAGTGTAAATAGCTTATGTATATAGTTAATCTTGTTATCCAAGTTTGTACCCCTGTTCGATGTAAAACCTGACAGCTTGTCGTTATGGTCGTTATGTTATGATGTAAACCGCGCTGATACTAAATAGCGTGGTATATAAGAAACTGTAATAAATAAAATAAATAAAGTACATCCAAGTTTGTATACAGATTCACAAAGTGGACATGCCACATATGGACGTCTGTGGGAGCGCTTACATAGATGTCCCTGGCATAGTATTCAATGCTGGAATCTCTAAGAGACATGTAGGGATGGTGCTAACCTACAAGTTTCACGAACACACACAGTATTTCATTGTGAGTGTAGAGAGTGCTGAGGATAGTGAAGTGTATCAACTACTAAACGTGGGCAATCTCAGTTGAGCCAATTTCCACAGAAAATGATACTATAAGTATATGCTCAAACTATAACAAATGAAACAGAATGTCCAGCACCTAGGTCTCAGTTTAAAACTTCGCAGCAATTCATTAGAGGTTAAAAACTCATCATCAAAACTTTAAGCTGCTGTTCACATCAATGACCCTTAAACGGTGCCATATTATTTTGTTTCATGATCAGTTAGTGATCAAAAACGTCATATTTTTTCTTTTTCTTTTTTTCTTATAAAAATATAAATTCTTCAAACAAAATGCAAAACATGTGCAAACTATCGCTCAAAAAACAGTCAAAAATGTTGCTTCTCAGTGCAAAAAACTGCAGTATTCTCAATCTATGAAACACTTATCTTCTTAGACGACCATTCGCTTATGAAATAAGCAGTATGAGCACTGGAAACTCTCTCCTCAAGCAACTTTTCCATGAGTGTCGAGCGGCTGTAACTTAAAGTCCCAACGCCGTTATTCTAAGGCGCCCAAGCGTTTCGCTATGCAAGGTTCTTCAGGGGAATGCACTTCTTCCGAACTGACCTGAAAAATAGAGAAAACATCACAAAACTGTTTCATGTTCCATGACGTTGCACAACTCTTATTGTCGCTGGTATAGGATTTCCACATCTTGTCACTAAGAAATTATTATCATTAGAGAATTCATGTTATTACCTTACGCGCCTACTGTAACTCTGAAAAAAACAAAAAGGGGAATCCTTCTCACCCCTCCTCGTCAACTGCCAAGGAATGCCGCGCATGCGGCTCAGCCGAAGATTTGGGGTATTTAAACACTCTGATAAGCTCCGCCCCTCCTGATAAAATACCAGTCTGGTCTTAAAGCAAAAGGAAATACCATTGATCTTCTCACTTCACATACAAAGGGACCAGTCGATTGATACGTTTAGCCCATACGGTTTGACCGTATTCAACTTAAAAATCCAACGCTGTTCTGCCCAAATCAAAAGCTGCTCTCTCGATCTTCCTCCTCCACTAGCCAAAATTTGATCTATGGCAAAACAGCCCAAATGTTCAAGATGCTGTTGAAATTGTCTGAGCTGGTTATTTTTCATAATGTTTTTCAATTTCAGGACGTGATTTATCAGCAGATAGCAGGAGTTACGATGGGCGCTACATGCGCCCCCTCTATCGCAAATCTATATATGGCAACGTTTGAGCAGCACTGGTTGGAACAGTCCATGTATGAGAGTCGGATAGTGGAGTGGAGGCGCTTCATAGATGATATCTTTGTAATATGGCGGGGATCGGAAGAAGAACTTTTGTCCTTTTTTCATTGGCTTAATGCTCGGGATCCTCACATTAAGTTTACGATAACTCACCATAAGGACACAATTCATTTTTTGGACGTGGAAATTACGCAGGGGGTAAGCACCTGGAGGACTTCGGTGTTTCAGAAACCCACTGACCGCAATACTTTTCTATACTTTTCCAGCGCCCATCCCCGGACGTTGAAAGAGGGGTTACCTTTTTCTCAGTTTCTTCGATATCGTCGAAACTGTTCGGAAGTGGTTGATTATCGACGTAAATCCAAGCAACTTATGAAAAATTTTATTTCTAGGGGGTACCCGGAGCAGGTAGTACACCGTGCTTACACTAGAGCCCTATACAATGACCGCTGGTTGTTATTATCTTCTTCGGGTCAAGCACATCATACTCGGAAAAGGTTGGATAATGAGAGGGTTAATTTCATCACTCGGTTTTCCCCTTTGAGCGGTCCGGTTCAGAAAATATTAAAAACCCATAGCAACATTTTGCGCACGATCCCGGGGTTGACGGATAAGAAGATTCGCTGTGTGTGGAGTAGGGGTCGAAATTTTAAGGAACAGCTGAGCCCCTCCAGAATCCGTCCGTTGGAGGAAGATGGAGTGGGTGTTCTTACTCCAGGTCATAGACGCTGCGGTTCTTGCAGTCTGTGTGCAGTGACGTTGGAAGTGGAGGATTTTGAATACCACGGAGTGCATTATAGTTTGCGGAGCACCACCACATGCCAGTCCGTGAATGTTGTCTATGGGATTCGCTGCCCGTGTGGGCTGATGTATATTGACAAAACTACTAGACCTTTGCGGCTACGCTTAGCCAAACATCGCAGCAGATTGAATCATCGGGTGTTGGAAGCGCCTCTGGTACAGCATTGCCTTAAGGAGAATCATCATTTTGAACATTTGGGCTGCTTTGCCAGAGATCAAATTTTGGCTAGTGGAGGAGGAAGATCGAGAGAGCAGCTTTTGATTTGGGCAGAACAGCGTTGGATTTTTAAGTTGAATACGGTCAAACCGTATGGGCTAAACGTATCGATCTACGGGGCGTCATTTTGCATTGGCGATGATTACTATCAGTGAAGGAAGCAAAAATGAAGAGATTCAGCTTTAGACGTGGGCAGCTTTCTTAGATCTATCATAGATCCCCTGAAGAACCCAATTAGGTGAAACGCTACGAAGGCGCTGGGGGAAAGCGTCGGGATCTTTTCTATGATGATTCAAGAGAATTGCCGTGAAGATTAGTATTGAGGAAAGTTGATTACATTTATTTACTTTGGAGTTGTCTTTCAATGCCATTTTTTGAGAGTCAATATTACTCCCACTAATCTCACGAGCAGTAGTTTTGCTACCGTGGAGGTCGTTGATGTGTTTTAGCATTCCTCTTCCTTTTATGACGGTTACGTCTCAGGAATTGGAGCTAATCTGAGGCCTCCCGGTTGCTCTTAAAGACATGAGTAATCCACTTGTTGAACATAAAAGAAGAGAGGACTAAGTGATTATTTTTCCATATGTTATATTGAACGTAAGAGTAACATTTTTTGACAAGATGTCTGGCGTTCAAGAATTGACCAATATTGACGTGTTTACATGAAGGCTTACACTGGCAACAGTGTGGGCTGAGGAAGGTATTGGAAGACACCACACACTGGATAGACAAACACACGCTCCCACACCTATGCCAGCATTGTGCAAATATAGAGGCTCTTGGCAGCCCTGGCCACCGCACCAGTCCTGGGCACAGTGCAGGCATGGCTATGGTACGCAATACTGTTGGGGTCACTCCCCAGGGCGGTAAACACTGTCAGACATCAGACCTGAAGCACACTCCACAGACAGAAGAAAGGTTGCTATGATGCAGCTCAATCAGCAAATTGTGCTTAACTTAGGAATTGCTATCTGCCAGTAATCATAGCAACCATTTGATAGGTGTGTACAATATTCCCAGGTTTAGGGTGGCATTGCTAAGTTATGCAAGTGCTAGTATTGGGAGATGCACGCAAGGCCCAACATCCTGCCTCTCCAGGAGGCTTTGGATAATGGAGCCTGTGCGTGAGGGTGTGTCTGCCCCTGTTGTCCGCTGCTCTAAGGCAGAGGTTCCCAACTCCAGTCCTGGTGGGCCAAACACTGCTTGGGTTTTCATGCTGTCCCTAATGAATATCCATGAGATACATCTGCATACCATGGGGGCGGTGCATAGACATGCAGAACAGCCGTGTTTATTAGAGGCAGCATGGAACCTGAATGGTGTTTGGCCCTCCAGGACTGCATTTGGGAGACTCTGCTCTAGGTAATGTGCATGTTTATGGTGTCTGTGCTCTGTAGGGTAAAATGTAGGTTTATTTGGCATGTTTCTGTTATCTGCAATAAAGATTCTGTCTGTATTAGCACGTTTTAGTAGTGGGTAAAATATGGGGACTGGGTTGGCAGGAACCACAGCTGGGACTTGAACCTGTGACCTTCTGCTCCTGAACACACTGGCTGTGTTCACTGCACCACTGTGTTGCCACAGAGATAGTGCATTTCCTGGAGATACCATGACTGTTTGTCAGACAGAGCCTGTCTGTTGCAGTGCACAGCACCCACCTAAACAGGGCTAGGCCATGGTCTGCTCTGGGCAGCTGCCACTGCCCCCTCCACCACCAGTACCCCTCTGCCACCATGGTGACATGCCCTTCTGCTGGTGGTGCTGGTGCTGCGCAGTCTCAGGCCATCCAGTGTGTGGGTAGGCGGCTGCCTATGGTGCGGGTTCTGGGGTAGGGGTGTCTGCATAGCTGTCCACGCTTTCCCCCAGCCAATGTTCCGTGCCATTGGGGGTACCTGCTGGGTACTATTCCCTGTGACAACTTGGGAAGCACACTCTTGCCCATGTTGGGCCCTCAGCAGTTGCTGTCTGGCTGCTCTACTGTTTCAGCATTCCTATGGGACAGCTAGGCATTACCCTAGTCCGCACTGTGCCCCAGCTGCACCACAGCACGTGCCGCCTGCAGCCCTCTGTGTCCCCTTTTCTGTCCAGTTGCCCATTCCGACATGCCCGCCCTGCTGTTGTGGAACATGTGCACACCATAGGAAACCTGTCCAATGGAGAGGAAAACCCTGATCAGCGCAATTTAACTGTGGGCTCATTCACCTTGTATGGGGACAGAGCATAGACCCTTCCAATATTCATATCTTTTTTTTTGGAGCTTTCTTGGGGGTGTTTTTTGATGTTTCCCATTGATATCAATATTGCCCAGCTTGGTTATGTTTTTTTTACATTTTCTTCTGGTCATTTTCACTGTTTCTTTGCCCTTTTGTTCCGTGCACATGTATCATGCTTATCACATTTAATTGTAGGTTTCCCTGGTTTTGCTGTACATTGCTGACGGAAATGGTTTCTTTTCCCTTTAAATCAGCTCTAACGCCAGGGTTTCACTGGCGTTAGTTTTCAGCCTCGGATTTCACAGCGTTAGTGTGCAGGGAGCCTCTCCCCTCCCACTCTCCGCCCATTGACCCTCTCTCTCCGCCCCTGGGGAGCCTTCCTCCGCCCTCCAGGAGCCTTTCTCCGCCTTCAGCGCTCGTTTGCGCCTTAGCACGCGTTAACGCACGCTAAGGCGCCTTATCGTGCGATAACGTGGGAGAGCGCACGTTAAGACGGTTTAGTAAACATACCCCTATGTGAACAACACTGATGGGGAATGTGGGCTCATGTTTTTATTTACTATACCGCTGGATGTCCCCTTATGCTAGCTGCCTAAGATGGATGTTCCTGACCTAATGGGGATGTCTATGTGGCTGTCCAGGTGCATATCCACATTGGGGATGTCTATGTTCCTGAAATCATCTGGAGATATAGACATCCCTGGAGTTTTATGTACATTCCACTCTAGATGGCCCTAATTTAACTTGGCCACCAAGAAAAGCACAATGCCACGTGAATAGAAGAAACCCAGTCCAAGAACGTGGTAAAAGGGAGGGAGTACTTTATTATTGAATGAGATAACATGGCACAATGCCCGATACAGGTCGTGTTTCAAAATACCTTCTTCAGGGGAATTCTGGCATTCTACATTCATAAATACATGACAAAAACAATTATATAGACATATTATAAAACCACTCATAAACCGGTTAAAACAGTAAATATAAAAATAAAAAAGTAAATATAAAAACTAATTATAAATATAACAATGTTAAAAGTAATCAATATTTAGAAATTAAATAAAAATAGGAACTGAAAACCACTAAACAAACATTTAAAATATCAAGGAACTTATAACATAACAAATGAAATCACATTGATAAAACATTGATAAGAAATGTATCATATTAAGAAAGGATAAGATGTCGTCAGGCTAATGTTAACTGAAGCAGAAGTGAGCCCAACAAAACACAAACATAATTGCCTGCACAGCCTCATTTATATTAGTAGTAGACTTTACTACTTGAAAACGGTATTGCCTTCCAACACACCTCTGCCTCGAGCTTTCGCACAGGTCTCTACTGCCCAGTATATCTCCTCCTGTGTGTTCCGATCCCGCCTCCCGGAACCGGAAATAACCCGGACTGACAACATCAGGTCTCTACTGCCCAGTATATCTCCTCCTGTGTGTTCCGATCCCGCCTCCCGGAACCGGAAATAACCCGGACTGACAACATCAGGTCTCTACTGCCCAGTATATCTCCTCCTGTGTGTTCCGATCCCGCCTCCCGGAACCGGAAATAACCCGGACTGACAACATCAGGTCTCTACTGCCCAGTATATCTCCTCCTGTGTGTTCCGATCCCGCCTCCCGGAACCGGAAATAACCCGGACTGACAACATCAGGTACTCTGCCCTGCATAAATTCAAGCTGTCTGCGGCGGGTTCAACACTGCACCACTCTTGTGTTTGCCTTTTGCTGTAAACTTGTATATTGCTGTTACTACTGTGCTTCGTTTGCTCTCTGCCTAGGTCTCTACTGCCCAGTATATCTCCTCCTGTGTGTTCCGATCCCGCCTCCCGGAACCGGAAATAACCCGGACTGACAACATCAGGTACTCTGCCCTGCATAAATTCAAGCTGTCTGCGGCGGGTCGCGCCGCGGGCGCGCGCCGAAGGAGCGCGCCCAAGGAGCAGGTCCTGCTCCTTGGACGAGCTCCTTGGGACGAGCGAGTGCCGGACCAAGGGGTAAGAGGTGCCTCTTCTTTGCCTATATGCTCTATACTACGTTCCTCTTCTGCTTTCCTTTGGTTTGCTCTGTTTCTGTGTTCCACCGGTTTCCCTACTTTGACAGTCCCCACAACGTCTGCAATGTCATCTATTCCTGTTGTTTGGGGCTGGCGTCCGACCCCGGTTGTAGTTACCCCATCTGGACCGTTAGCACGATGCACCGACAATCTGGTGTACTGTGTCCCTACTCTGCCATCGAGCCTCCCTTTCTCCTCACATGAACCTCTGTCTGATCTGATCACGTTTAAGCTGTTACTTCTCAATTGCCACTCCCTCAAATCCAAAACTTTGTTGGTTCGTGACCTTATCGAGCAGCGTGAACTCGATTTCTGTTTTCTTACGGAAACGTGGCTTAGAGATGGGGATCACCCCACTCTCTCTAGCTCTCTTCCCCCTGGCTACGCTGCGCTTTATTGTTCACGGAGGGGTAGAGGTGGAGGCGGGGTGGCCCTCCTCCATCGTACCTCCATTCTGATTGAAGAAGTACCTTCTCCGGTATCACTCCCATTGGACTCTCTTCTATTAAAGCTTATCTCTCCCCATCTTTCCCCTCCCCTCCATGTCCTCCTCCTTTATTTACCCCCCTCCCTTGAAGGCTCTCAGTGGGAGGCCACTTTGCAGTCTATTTCTGATTTAGTGCTCCATTTTCCGAACCTTATTTTATTAGGAGATTTTAATGTACATATTGATAACCCTACTAGGACAAAGGATTTAGTTTTTAACCAATTTTTAAGAGATATCTCCCTGCATCAACATGTGAGTGGCCCCACACATGCTGCAGGCCACACCCTAGATCTCATCTTATCTCCACCATCTCTACAGTCTATGATTTTACCTCCTGTTACCCTTTCTATTCCGTGGTCGGACCACTATTGCATTTTCTCATCGCTCTCTTTTCATCAGCAAGAGATTCGATCCCAGGCTCCTTCTTTCGCCCCTGTCCTTCACCGCAAGATCACCGCTGAAACACTCCATGCGTTCCCTTCAGCCTCTGTAATTTTCCCCTCGGATTTTGCAGCTCGCCCAGTTGATGTCCAAGCTATGCTGTGGGATTCCTGTCTTTCTCGGTCCCTTGACAGTCTAGCCCCCCTTCACTCGATTTCAAAACCTGCAAGGTCCTCCCCATCTCCATGGTATCATCCTAGGCTACATTTATTACGCTCTCAACTTCGTCAGGCTCATCGTCGCTGGATTCGCCAGCCTTCCCCTGAGTTCCACCTCCGGTTTAAACAGCTTGCTTCCGAATACCATTCAGCTACTCGGGCTGCCCGTTCTGATTTTTATTCAACCCAAATTGCAGCCGCAGCTAGTTCTTCCCGTCAACTGTTTAGTATTCTGCGGACACTTTCATCTACTAAACCTGGAAACTCTAAAGTCGCTCTGACCCCAGATCCCCAAGCCCTTGCTGTTTTCTTCTCTAATAAGGTATCGGCTCTTCGCGCCTCTTTCTCCACGCCATCCCCTCCCCCTCCTCTCTCTACCTCTTCTACTGTGGTCCCCAGCCCCTCCTCCGCCTCCCAATCTACTTTTCCACTCGCTACTGATGTCTCCACTGACTCTATCTGTACCCATACCTGGTCATCATTTCGACCTGTTCTTGCAGCAGAAGTGCTTACTTGCCTCACTGCATCCAGAAAAACTACTTGTGCCCTTGACCCTGTTCCATCCCGATGGCTCCTGGAACCTTCTCTTGAATTAGTTCCAGTCATTACCGACATTATCAATTCCAGTTTTTCCTCTGGTCGCTTTCCATCATCTTGGAAGTCGGCAATTCTTCGTCCATTACTGAAACAACCATCCTTAGACCCAACCATTCTTTCGCACTGGCGTCCAGTATCCAATCTACCATTCCTCGCAAAACTCCTTGAACGTTGTGCCTTCTCTCAACTTAGCTCTCACGTGGAGGCTACTAATGCCCTCCATCCACGGCAGGCAGGTTTTCGCCAGGGGCATAGTACGGAGACTGTGCTGTTGGCTCTTCTTAATGAATTACACACGGCCCACGATCGTGGTGATATCACTCTTCTTATATCTCTTGACTTATCCGCTGCGTTTGATCTGGTTGATCATCACACTCTTCTTTCTCGGCTTTCTGGTATCGGGCTCCGGGGCACTGTCTGGGATTGGTTCTATTCTTTTCTTGCATCCCGCTCTTTCTCGGTTCATGTAGATGATAAATCCTCACCCACTTTCCCTCTCACTTGTGGTGTTCCACAGGGCTCCGTTCTCTCCCCCCTACTGTTCAATATTTTTCTTGCTCCTTTGCCTCTAATTATTCAGCAGTATGCAATCTCATCCTACCTATATGCCGATGATATAGTTCTCGTACTCCATACTTCACCCCTCTCCCCTGACATTACACAGTTAAACCTATGCCTTTCCCGTATTGCCTCTTGGCTATCTGAAAACTTTTTACATCTCAATCCCGCCAAATCCTCAGCAATGTGGGTTTCTTTCAATGGTGCTTGTCCTACTCTTGCACCTTCCATTGGCTCATCTAACATTCCCCTTACTTCTTCCATTCGGTACCTGGGTGTAACCTTAGATTCCTCCTTAACTTTCTCCGAGCACATTTCTAAGGTCTCCTGTTCTTCCTTTTTTGCCCTACGACAGATTAGGGCTGTTCGGTCCATTTTGCCTCCCAGTTCTCTCATTACCCTTGTCATTGCTTTGGTTGTTAACAGATTAGATTACTGTAATGTGTATTTGGCCAACCTCCCTAAATACTGTATTCAGCGGCTGCAACGTATTCAGAACGCCGCAGCCCGTCTTGTTACCTTTTCCAACAAATTTGATCATATTACTCCAGTTTTACTTAGATTACATTGGCTTCCTCTTCAGTACCGTTTTCATTATAAGTTTTTGATCCTCCTCCACCGGACTATTTACACCAGTACCCCTCGTTACTTGGCCGACTGCATTTCCCGGTACACTCCTCACCGACTGCTCCGCTCTACTTATACAAACCGATTGTCCCTTCCCTCACCATCACAAGCCCGTTTGGAACGGACGCGGCACTCAGCCTGGTTTTTCCTTGGTCCCTCACTATGGAACATGTTACCTACCTCACTGCGCTTAGAACCCTCCTACCACCAGTTTAAGTTGTCCCTCAAAACCTACCTCTTTCAGAAAGCCTTTGATTTGCCCACTGACATTCCCCCCTAACTGGCCTGTCTGTATGTATGTATGTCCCAACCCGTATGTTGTCTACTGGTTAGTTACCTTATTTCTTAGGATTGTTGGTATGATTTGATACTACTCTGTCTACGTAAAATTACTTGTATATTTTTATGATTTTTTGTTGAACAATCTCTTGTGTGCTATTTATTTCTTTCCCCTACTGGCTTTCCTGTCTACCTTTGGCGTTCTTTTCCTGGTTTGAGGTGCAAATTGTTTTTAATTGTACACCGCTTAATGCTATTGCCCAAGCGGTATATCAAATTTTAATAAAGATAAAGATAAAGATATTGTATTTAAAATAATAACATATTTTAAAAAAGGGATCAGTTAAACAATTCTGTAAACAAGGAGGAGGAACATGTCAACCGGACGATTTATACTTGATAAAAAACGTATTAAAAATGATCGCCTAGATAAAAATGACTGTGTAGCCGTGAGGAAATGCAACTATAAATACTTTTACAGTATGATAACGATTGGCCAATCAGAGGCTACGATGTGTCATTCTTCCTGCGGTTCTGATTCCTTTTACAGTGCAAGTGCTGGCGTTTTTTCAGTCAGCAGATTTTTACTAACGTGGATAAGTTGGAAAAGGTTTTTATCCAGGAGATAAAACTTTGTAAGAAGACTCTCACAGGATTCTTTCAGGTAATTTTCTTTTATTATGATACCATCTGGTTGGTACTTTTATTATAAGAAAATCCCTACAGCATTTAAGCTTTTAAGTATCACACAGTTTTATCCCACATTTTGTGTTGTCCTTAGTAGAAGTATTTATAGTTGCATTTCCTCACGGCTACAAAAAAGTCATTTTTATCTTATCCTTTCATCTCTCTTTTTAGTACAAGATCATTACAATTGGGCTTACCTAACAATAGAGGTATTGATATACAATATTGATTCGATGACACACCCTTACATTTGTGTCTTTATTTATGTTTTTATTAAAATGTATACATTTCTTATCAACGTTTTATCAATGAGATTTCATTTGTTATAAGTTCCTTAATATTTTAATGTTTGTTTAGTGGTTTTCAGTTCCTGTTTTTATTTAATTTATAAATATTGATGATTTTTAACATTGTTATATTTATAATTAGTTTTTATATTTACTGTTTTAACCGGTTTATGAGTGGTTTTATAATATGTCTATGTAATTGTTTTTTGCTCATGTATTTATGAATGTAGAATGCCAGAATTCCCCTGAAAAGGGTATTTTGAAAAACGGCCTGTGTCGGCGTTGTGGCGTGTTATCTCAATCAATAATAAAGTACTCCTCTTTTATCACGTTCTCGGACTGGGTATTTTCCTAATTTAACTTGGACATCCTTTCTAAAATCACCCTCCTAGTGTATAATGTTTATGTACGATTTTGCAGCTTGAAATTACTTCAAGTACATGTAGAGGAAGGAATTCAAAATGTTAATATAAATGAATGAAATGCTGATTCATCTCATAATATTGTATTGGCTAATGTCTGTGCTTTATTGTTATAGTATGCATGTTTTATGTAAACTGTCTAGCAGTGTAATGATAAGAGGGTCATAAGTAAGATACAATTAAATAATACAATTTATTGCAGCTGCTTACAAGGGTGTGCACATGTGGACGCATGATGGGAGATTTATGATATGACCATGATTCTGATGAATAGCAGGTATAAAGAGTTCAGCTAAGAGTGAAGCTTTGGTAGATCATACCTGTGCTATAATGCGCACTAAACATTTCTGCTGTGACATATGATAAACAATAAATAGAAAAATGATCCCAGTATTAGGAATCATTTTAAATTGTTCATCATTTTATTATACTATAGTTTATTGTATGTATTTTGGTCATTTTTCACAATGGCTAACACTTTCTTGGTTGAAAGCACAAAATAACATTTTAGAAAGGACGTCTAGGAACAACTGGGATGTCCTGGGCAACATATCCATAATATATGAGGAGTGGCTAGGGTGAAGGTAGGCCAATGATAGGGTTTTCTGAATTCACTCCATCTCCTCCCCAAAAGATGCACGTCCCTGAGACGATTTCAAAAGAAGAGCCTGTGCATATGGCAAGGGCGAGTACATGCACAGTTGCGGCCAGTTTTAGAAATTTGCCTGAAATGTATGGCTGCAGACATGGTTAGATAAACGTACCTGTGGAGGTATTTCAGGATGGGAACGTCTATTTTATGCTACATGCACATCAAGCCCTGCCATTTTAAAAGTGAAGATGTGCAGTGGTGCCGTGGCAAAACTAAAAGATTTGGTTATTTACATGCATGTTCCTTTGACCTGCAAAAATTACTGTGTAAGAGAGAGCACATTTACCTCTGCTCCCTACAAGGGTTACGAGGTGTGACAAAAAAAAAAAAGAGACTGTGGCAGCAACGCCCATGACTCAATGCCAATTGGCTAATCGCTTTTGTCACTGTGTTGCCACTATTATGCTATAATATTTTTCATCTCTCTCACTCTGATTTTCAGGGTTTTTTGTAGCACACTGCTCCATCGCTTTGTCACGCAACTGGAGTTGGCAGAAATATGGAGCAAAGAATCAACTTGAAATTTCTGGTTAAGTTGGAGAAGGGCTTAACCTCAAGGAGGAGGACGTTACCAAGTGCTTCCGTACGCGGCAGAAGCAAATGCAGAAGTGCTTTAACTCTGGGGGTGGGGATTACTTTGAACGGGGACAATGCATAATTTCTCTGCAGATTTTGTAATAAAACATTTATGGGACAGTCTCGTTTCTTTTTTGTCACACCTCATATGTTCACAAAACAAATATTTTTATGGTACCTATTTGTGGCCAGGAGCAGATATAGGCATGGACTTTTCAGTAGCCAGGTCCAGACATGTGCAAGCCTTTCTGAAATTGCAGGGCAACATGCATTTTTCTTAAGACTGTCCAAGCCACACCTCCACCACGCCCCTCTGCGACATGGACATGATTGCACCGGGAACAAATATATCCTCAGCTTTCTAAAATGACTCTGGGGACATCTTGGTGATTTGCACATCTGAATGGCTGTTTTCAGATGTACACATCATGAATAGAGCTTCTAAAATAACCCTCCATATTGTTATAGATTGAAGTAAGGGAAACAATTACCCTTTGAAATTTATTTTACCAAGCCAGTTTTTCAAAAGACCTTTCCTGTTCTATTTATCTACCTGCATATAAGTATACTGTACATACACACACACACACACACACACACACACACACATATCACTATCTATAGCTATAGCTATAGATATATAAAGAGATATAGATATACAGAGAGATATAGATATATCTACAGTACAATATAGATGTGCATTAATTACCATGATATTCTTTTATTACAGGAGAGATATGGTGAAATGAAAAATGAGCAGTGCAGATAGTACCACTTCAAGATGATCCTGCATTCAATAATGTGTGTCCCTGCTATACAGTAATACAAGTCATGAAATGAAGGTTCTTAATTGTCATAGAGACCATATTTGATATTACTGTTGCACTACAAGTATTAGAACAGGTAACACATTTGAAATTACAATAAGCTGCATATCATCTCATAGACAGTAAACTCAAACAGTAAATAAGCCAATTAGGAATACAGACATATTTACTGTGGGCTTCATCCTCAGTCTATCTTAATGCAAGGGTTTTCTCTCTGAGCACCTCTCTTTTTGTGCCAATTCCAGGCTTCGATCCTTTCACCCTGCAGCTCTTTTCACCTGGAATAACTTTCCTCTATCCTTGTGTCAAATCTCCTCTCTTTCCCTCTTTAAGTCCATGCTCTAAACTCACCTCTTCGAGGTTGCCTTCGGATGCTAGACTGTTCCCATGTGTTTCAGCTCCATAATGATCTAATTCTTGTAATGCATTGCATTGTATTGTACTGTATGTTTGTCTTCTGGATTGTAAGCTCTATGAGCAGGGACTATCTACTTGTGTGTCTGTACAGCGCGGCATATGCCTTGTAGCACTCTTTAAATGAATAATAATAATAATAACTGAAATCTCTCCTTCTTCATACACTTACAAGTTGATTTAACTTAGACTAATCAGTATTCAACCTTTGCAGAAACATTGCATTTCCCGGCATAGATGTCATATTCTCCAGAGAACTGCAGTTTCTAAGGCAGGAGAGAGCTACAAAGTAGAAGAAATGGTAGAAAGTATAAGTAATTCTTCTGTACTAATAAACTTTGAAATAACAAAAATAGATATAAATGAGTTAAATTTGCCCTACTGAATCAATAATGGGAACTATAAAGTTCGAAAGAGGCCAGTAAAAATTTACACTGATGTTCAGAAGCAAAAATGACCTAAATCAATTTTACAAGTAAAAAATGCATGACCTGAATTACTGTAAAGCAGATGTATCCATCTCCTTTGGTTTTCAAGCCAGTGCTGGCCAAGCCATTACGTAAGATTAGGCAGTCACCAAGGGCAACAGCTTGTGGGAGGCATCCAAGAGAATCAGCAATCAAAGCAAAACAATAGATCCTGACAGACACACCAACAAATACACAACAAAATATTTTTTTATCTGCAAAGAGAATGGGTACAAACAGTCAGATCCCCCTGCGGACTAAGGCGGTGTTGGTACAATGTGACTTCTGCCCAGTGATCTGAATGTCAAGGTGAAGAAATTAAATTATAAAGGAAAAGGGAATTAGATTTAACTCATGCCTTTTCACAGAAATTCAAGGTACAATACATTTTTTCCTTTCCCCAGAGGGCTTATAAATCTAAGGGACACGTTTACTAAAGTGCGGTAAGGTGTGCAGGGTTAACGCACTGAATTCACGTTACTACCACACCAGAGTCCAGCGGCTGCAGTAGACACAAGGGGCATGGAAACAGGATGTTACTAGGCATCACACTAGTTGCATAAATAGCATGGTTGAAGCAAACATATGGCCCAAGTGCATGTGCACAGTACGCGCAGTCTCCATGTGCATCGGAAAATAGAAGTTACAAGCGCAGTGTTAAGGCATCTGTGGGCTTCATATTCACTGTGGACAGTAAGACCTGTGCCCCTAGAATCCATACACGATGGTAGCAACTGGCCAGTCCAGAACAGAGAGATGACTGGAAGATGACTGAACAGCCTAAAGAGCTCAGAGCACAGGGGCTAAGTACAAGAGAGCATGACATGCAAATCAGAAAAGCAAATACATTCAGAGAGTCTGCGCTGCATCTCAAACCATAGGTGATAGTTTGCACTGTGGCACCTGGAGATGCAGGGAGCCATGTATAGGATCAGGCAGGATGTCCACAGTGTCCATCATGGGGATAGGGCTATAGACCCCCTCACTCTAAGGCACCAAGGATGGATGCAAAACCTAAGCTGCAGGAAAATGGCCCAAACATGCATAAACCCTGTGCTGCATCCCATACTACTGGCTAGCATATTTTAGTAATCATGCCCCTGTTTGTACCTGTGGCAAAGGAGACTTCAGTGACTTGCCCAATATCATAAGGAACAAGAGTGTGATTTGAAAACTGGACTTCTTGGGTCTAGCCCACTTCTCTAACCATGAGAATACTCCTCCACTCTGATGAAGCACAAGTACTGTAAATGGTGGGAGTAACTATGACTCTCTTAAGATATCCAAATGCCTTGTCATGTAATTAGTGGCATCCGTGAATGGATGAATGCAATGCCCACTGTCCCTACTTACTATCTAGTGAAACCACAGCCAAGGGAATGGGCTTGGCAGAATCAGCAGGGAAAGAAGCAAAAGTTCAATATTAAAAAATATGGGGTCCAATATTCAGTGGCGATACCTAGTGCTGTTAGAGTGCAGTCTTTGCCGCTGAAGTTGAATATCCAGGTTGCCGCATAGCCTGGAAGCTAACCAGGCAGTGGTGATATTGAGCTACTGCTGCGTTAACTTCTACAGACCTCCAACTCAAATTGAAGAGAGAGGTAACAAATTGATTATAGATATTGCCAAGATAGCAACAAAGGGGGAAGAAATCATATTTGGTGACTTTAATCTACCTGATGTGGATTGGATTACTCCTTCTGCAAATCTGGAAAGAAGCAAAAAAATTGTGGACTCTATCCAAGATGCGTTACTTAGACAAATGGTGATGGAACCAACCAGGGAAAGTTCAATGCTGGATTTGGTGCTCACCAACAGTGATAGTGTGTCAAATGTCTGGGTGAGTGCCTCTGTGAGCAACAGTGATCATCACACGCTGTGGTTTGAGATAAAAGCCAAGGTGCAGTCCAATCATAGCAAGCTCAAAGTCCTAAACTTCAAAAACACTGACTTCAACAAAATGGCCAAGTACCTAAAGGAGGAGCTGACAGGGTGGAAGGAGATAAGGGAAGTGGAATTGCAATGGGCTAAACTAAAAGAGGCAATAAAAGGGGCAACAGATAAATATGTAAATAAAAACAAGAGGAGAAGGAAACCTACTTGGTTTTCCAAAGAAGTGGCTGCTCAAATAAGGGCAAAAAACACAGCTTTTGCAAAATTCAAAAGCTTGCAAACAGAAGAACACAGAAATGATTACAGGACCAAACTCAAGGAGACAAAAAGAGAAATAAGGATAGCAAACTCAAAGGCAGAGGAAAAGATGGCTAAAGATGTTAAGTGCGGCGACAAAACTTTCTTCAAGTATATTTGGGAAAGGAAGAAGATCAGAGGTGGAATTGCAGGGCTCAGAAGTGCTGGGAACGGATTCGTGGAAAATGACATTGATAAAGCGAAATTGCTAAACAAATACTTCTGCTCTGTTTTTACTAAAGAAAATCCTAGAGAAGGACCACCTGTGACTCCCAAATATAAAAGTGGGAATGAGGTAGATACCACACCATTCGGAGAGGATGAGGTGTTAGAACAACTTGCAAAACTGAAAGTGGACAAGGCCATGGGACCAGATGGGATACATCCCAGGATATTGAAAGAGCTCAGAGAGGTTCTTTCAGGGTCGTTAAATGATGTTTTCAACAGATCATTGGAAACAGGAGAGGTTCCTCAGGACTGGAGAATGGCTGACGTCGTACCTCTACACAAAAGTGGTGACAGGGAAGAACTGTCAAACTACAGGCCCGTGAGCCTTACCTCGGTGGCGGGAAAGGTAATGGAGACGCTCCTGAAAGAGCAAATAGTGAACTTTCTCAAAACCAGAGGGTTACAGGATCCGAGGCAGCATGGTTTTACCGGGGGACGATCTTGCCAGACAAATCTGATTGAGTTCTTGGACTGGGTGACCAGAGAACTGGATCAAGGACACACGATAGATGTCATCTACCTGGATTTCAGCAAAGCCTTTGATACTGTCCCTCATAGGAGGCTTATCAATAAACTCAGTAGTATGGGGATGGGTCCCAAGGTGGTAAACTGGATCAGAAATTGGTTGACTGATAGACGACAGAAGGTGATGGTAAATGGAGCTCACTCGGATGAAAGGAAGGTGAGTAGCGGGGTGCCGCAGGGTTCGGTCCTGGGCTCGGCACTGTTCAATGTATTTGTGAGTGATATTGCTGAAGGACTGAATGAAAAGGTCTGTCTTTTTGCAGATGACACGAAAATTTGCAACAGAGTGGACTCTCCCGAGGCAGTGCTGAAGATGAGGAGGGATCTGCAAAAGCTGGAGGAATAGTCTGATGCTTGGCAATTGAGATTTAATGTGAAGAAGTGCAGTGTCATGCACTTCGGTAGCAGAAATCCAAAGGAAATGTACACGATAGGGGGCGAGAGGTTGGTGTGCATGGAGCAGGAGAAAGACCTCAGTGTGATTATTTCTGTAGATCTCAAGGTGGCAAAACAGTGCGACAAGGCGGTGGCAAAAGCCAGGAGGATGTTGGACTGCATTCAAAGAGGAATTACCAGCAGAAAGGAAGGGGCACTAGTGCCACTGTATAAGTCTCTGGTGAGGCCTCACTTGGAATACTGTGTTCAGTTTTGGAGACCGTATCTTGCAAAGGATGTAAAAAGAATGGAAACTGTTCAGAGGACGGCAACCAAAATGATTTGGAGCCTGCACCAGAAGCCTTATGAGAAGAGACTTGAAGACCTAAATATGTGCACTTTGGAGGAGAGGATGGATAGGGGAGATATGATTCAGACCTTTAAATACTTAAAGAGAAATAATGAACAAACAAACCTCTTCCAGAGACGGGGAAGCTGTAAAACTAGAGGGCATGACATGAAGCTGCAAGGTGGTAAATTGAAAGGCAATATCAGGAAATACATTTTTACTGAAAGGGTGGTGGATGCTTGGAAAGCCCTCTCAATGGAGGTGGTGGGGGTAAACACAGTGACAGAATTCAAAGTGTCCTGGGATAGACACAGTGGATCACTTTACAGCAACAAGATTAAATCAAAATAAACTGAACCATCTAATTTCTCAACAAATAGGGGTGTCCTACATGGAGCAATGGGGGGAGAAGCGGTGGGTTCATCCCTAAACAAACAAAGAAACAAAGATATGGGGAGGGGTGCACCTGCTCCTGGTGGGTGCACCACTGAGCAAAGACATGGGTAGGGGTGCATCTACTCCCTAAAAGACATGGGAAGGAGTGCACCTACTCAAAACAAAAAGAAATATATAGACAAAACTTAAACGGAAACCCCAAGAAGACAGACTCTGCATGCTGTGCAATATCAGAAAATTAAGTGATGCTGTTCCCCATACTGTGCAAAATATAAAGGTAGTACAAAGTCCAATCATTAAATTGAAAATAAAATTATTTTTTCTACCTTTGTTGTCTGACCATTTTATTCTCTGATCATGCTGGTTCTGATCTGAGGCTTCCATTTTCCCGTCTTCTCTTAGCTCATTTTCTATGGTCTATAGTCCATCTGTCATTTCTTGTTTCTTCTTTTCTTTTCTTCGCTTCCTTCCATCAGCCTATTTCCAGTCCCAGTGCCCCCTCCTCATCACCCAGTCACTTACCAGTACCATTCCCAGGTGTCAGCTCCCTTTGAGCCCCATCCTTACCTCCTCTGTCAGCTCCTTTCCAGCCACCTCCTCACCCCCTTTCAGTTCTCTTCCAGCCACCTCCTTCACCCTGTCAATCCATTCCTGTCAATCCATTCCTGCCACCTCCTTCCCTCCCTCTTTCAGCTCTCTTCCAGCCCTCACCTTCCGTCTGTCAGTTCCTTCTGACACCTCTTTTAATAAAAACATAGAAACATGATGACAGAAAAAGACCACATGGCCTATCTAGTCTGTCCTTCCATAACAACAACTACAACAGTCCAATAGAAACATAGAAACATGATGACAGAAAAAGACCACATGATGACAGAAAAAGACCCTTGCAGCCGCTGCTCCTGCTTCTTACAGAGCAGCGGCTGCAATAAAGCTAAGATAAAAAGAAAATTCAACCTCTGCAGAGCCTTCCGCTCCCCGCCTTGTTCAGCTTCACCTCCCCCCCACCAGTGCAGCTTCACCCCCCCCTAGTGCAGCTTCACCTCCCCTAGTTCAGCTTCACCTCCCCTTACTTGCAGCCGCAGCTTCTACTTCTTACAGAGCAGCTGCTGCAATAAAGTTAAGTTAAAAAGAAAAGAAAACCTCTGAGGAGCCTTCCGACCCCCCCCCCCCAGTGCAGCTTCACCCCCTCCTCCTTGGTGCAGCTTTGCCCCCCCCCAGTGCAACTTCACTTCCTCCCCCTTAGTGCAGCTTCACCCCCCCCCCCAGTGCAGCTTCACCCCCTCTCCCTTAGTGTGGCTTCACCCCCCCCCTTAGTGCAGTTTTACCCCCTCGTACAGCTTCACCCCCCCCCCACTTAGTACAGCTTTACTCCCTTGCAGCCGCTGCTTCTGCTTTTTAGAGAGCAGCGGCTGCAATAAAGTTAATTTAAAAAGAAAAGACAACCTGTGAGGAGTACTCCGGCCCTATGAAACCCCTTCTGCAGTGCCCAGGCTAAAAAGGAAGTGATGTCAGATGGCGCGGGCACCGTAGAAGGAGTTTCATAGGACTGGAGGGCTCCTCACAGGTTGTCTTTTCTTTTAAAATTAACTTTATTGCAGCCACTGCTCTGTAAGAAGCAGGAGCAGTGGCTGCAAGAGGGGGCTGCGGACCATGGAAAAAAAGCCAGTTTTCTGTTCTGGCCACTCCCGATCTTGCAGCCAGATCAAAAAAACAGCTTTTCAAGGGCCAGTTTCTGTTCTCTGCCACCAGCCGGACTGCCTAGGGAAAAACCAGCCAGGCCGGCTGAAAACTGGCCGATTGGCAACCCTAGTTGTAATAAGTCCACCATGTCTAGGCAGTTGACTAGCTCAACAATTGTGTGTTGGGTATTGTCCCATTCCAACAGTAAGTCGAAAAGGAATCCCCGGCAATACTTGATAGATCTCATTTGCAGCAACTGGGTCAGAGGTTTGAAGCTCTTCCTCCACTCTAGTATGTACTGAGATAGATCCTGGAATACCTGATGCTATGGATCTTTTTCCTCTAAGACTGAAGAGATGCCGGGTTTTATCCTCAAAAGTGTGGAAGCATGCAAAAATGGGGCAGGGGCAGGAGCTGGAGCTGGCTCTAGTCCCCAAACTGTGATGCACTCTCTCTATCTTGACTGGAACAGGAGCACCTGGGATGCAGAAAGAGTATAGTTGTTGGATTAGCTCTTTGTTGTTTTCCTTACTTCTGGCGTGCTCTGGGGTGCCCGGGACTTTGATATTGTTCCTCCTCTGCTGGTTTTCAAATCATCATGGTGTTCCTTTAAGTCTTTGGTAGGCAGATCCAGTTTATAAATTTTAGATTGAAAAATTGCTGTCACATCTATCTATTCACCAATGTTAATTTCTCGGTCATCTAGGGACCTGATTTCGGACTTTATGTCATTCACCACTTTAGAGAAGTCCAGGCGAGCTCATTTAAGATCTTCAAGAGACATGCTTTCATGGCTGGTGAAGACAGAGCAGTGGAGACCTCAGAGTTGGTAGTAGGGCACTGAGCCAGTTCCGGAGGCAACATGGCTGAGGCAGCAATATCAAAATTGCAGGAGAATCTAGAAAGGGCCGCCACATATGATCCTTCAGCTATGATAATCTTTGGTCTCCCCTCTGTGCCCCTGATAGCTGCATAGAGATGACTCCTGCTCTCTGAAGATGGAATGGGTAATCTCCAGTGGGCAACTCTGTGATACAGCTCCCTAGGAATAATAGGGGAGCCTCTTGATGCAAACAAAGGATTGCATTGATTGTACTACTGTTCTCTTTCCCTTTCTCTTATATTATTTTCCCCCTCTATTCTGTTGATGCAGTCCTTATTTTTATCTGGCTTAATTATTATTTTTTATCACTATTCCTTCTTCATTGAACACTCCTTTTCATTGAATTGTTTTTCCTTCTTTCCTCTCTTGACCCTGCTGATCAGTATTGCTGTCTCCTGTTTTCTTCACTCTTATTCCCTCCTGTTTATTTTAAGTAGCATGCAAAATGAGTTCCCCCAGAGAATACTCACTCATTCACTCCTCTGCGTTCAGTCTGTCCCCCGCAAGGCTGTAGATCTCCGCAGGGCCTTTCCTGAGCATGTTCTGAACATGCTGCCTGAGAAGTGGAGCCTGCCTCGATTATTCTGTCATCTTCGCACACTCCTCCGGAAGCTAAGGAACAGTCAAAGGCAGCCTGCAGTGTAGAAGAGCTCCGAGAATCCAGAGAAAGTGACGTATGGAGTAAGGGGATTCGGGGCAGTTAGCGATGACGTGCCTGGCAGTCAGCAGCTGAGACTCTCCTTTCAGCATCCAGTCACCGCCGGATCAAACAGAGTCAGAAGCAAAGTTATGCAGAGCAGGGGAACTCACTCAGGGCCAGGGATCGAGGTTCAGGGGACAGATGGAATGGTGGACATCGGGTTTGAGTCTGAGTGGGCTGAGGCATCCTAGGGCAGACCGGTATCATGAGGCCTGATCATAGGGCCGCCGCTCCAAAGATGACATCGGGTGAGTGGGTTTACAAGCTGTTAAGCCACATACCTGAGGGGTCCCGGCATTTATAGGAACATGCTTGAAAATGTAAGGTCTGCGTTAAACACAATTAATAGGGTTGAAGGGTGAAGATCTCCGCTCTCATGCGACCATTCTGCTTGGGCATGCGAGCGCCCTCCCTTAGGATTTTTTTTTTTAAGAAAAGGCATTTATCAGTGAGGGTTTTATTTAAAGCTTCTTTGTGGGAGGTTTATAAAAGCCCTCTGTATGATGTGGTAAAGCAGTTTCAATGAATAGTTCCTTACAAAAAGGTAAAAAAAAAGAAAAGACTATATTCATGCAATTATCACATGACTTTGCATGGGTAATTAAACAGCTGCCAGGTAAAAGAGGAGGTGGAAAATTGTCTCCCCCCCTCTCAGTATGTAAAAGTTGGGCTTCTCAACTCAGTCCTCGGGACACACCTAACCGGCCACATTTTGAGCAGAAGTGCAGATAAAGCGATTGGGCAGCATTGTGGATGCAGCTAACACTATCCATTGAGGTGGCATTAGCTGCACCCAACAGTTACTGCTTGCTGCTGAGACCCATGATAACCGCGCATAGTAGACACTCCCACTTCTGCCCAAATCCCACCCCTCCTACAGAGAATACACTTTCTACAAATAAGCAGAAAACTATTGCATTATCTGCAGTTGCTCCGCCTTAACTGCAACTATGGTCAGATAGTGTGTGCTATCTTCCATGTTAGCAGCTAACACGATTTAGTAAACATGCCCCATATACTGTATGTCTATGGAGGAACTCTATGTGAACACACATGTGTCTCAATAACGCAGCAGGGAATCTAAGCCTGTATGAGGCATCTTGGTGATATATCTGTGTCTATCTTGAGAGAATGTGTGTGGCTGTCTGGTGGTACAGAGTGATGTAAGGGTGGCATGTGTCTGGGTATGTATAATGAGGGAGCTATGGTAGGGATGTACATGTCTGTCTTTGTGTGTAAACCGTTTGGTTGTTGTTGTTGAAAGGAATTATAGAAAAAATCTAAATAAAGTAAAGTCATGGGGAGTGTCAGGGGCTGCATGTGTGTGTGTGTGTGTGTGTGTGAGAGAGTGTGTGTGTGTCATAGGGAGTGTCTGAGGCTAGCTGCATACATGCAGCTGTGTGTGATTTGGATTGTCAGGGGCTGAATGCATGTGTATGTGTGTGTGTGTATGTGTGTGCCAGATGGGGAGTGCCAGGGGCTGTGTGCATGTACGTGTGTCTGTGTGAGTCTTTCATGACCCCATTCTCAAGCTTCTCCCAATCTCTCTCATGATACCCCTCCCAGACTTACCCCAGTGTTTTTCTCCCCCTCTCTCATAATCTCTCCCAGGCTTCCCCCATCTTCCCTCTCTCATAATCTCTCCCAGACTGTATCAAACTAGAAATGTGCCTTATGCAATTTGCGAACTTGGTGCCCCCTCTGCCGTCCAGTCACACATAGGAACTCATGTTTGTAGGGCTTCCTGGAAGCCAAGTGATGATATCAGCACCCCTCCTCTACTTGCGCCTTGTGCAGCTCTACTGATCACACCACCCTTGGTATGGCTCCTTCTCCAGCCTTCTTCTAGTTCCTTTCCTTCTCATGACAGTTTTTCAGCAGCTCTTCTACCGTCCATCTTCACCACACCTCACCATCTGCTAGAGGGGAGAATGGGATCCCTGCTAATCAAAGCTCTCATCTTTGCTGCATTGTGGCCCAATCTCTTCTGCTGGCAGGGGGTGGGGTCTCCCCATGTTCTGCTGGCACTGGCTGTCAATGCCAGCTCTTACGGGGGGGGGGGAGGGGGGGACATAGGCATCTATTTGTTTGTTCATGCTTGTACATTCATGAAAAAACAGATTCATACAGACAAACAAAACCCATTCAAAAAAAAAAAGAACCCTCTGCAATAGGAGTTATTGCTTATGCGAAACATGCCTAAAAAAGGAAAATCACAGGAATGCAAAGAAACATCAGCACATACTTTTACTCTGAGGAAGGGTAAGCAATTTTCAAAAGGCCCATTTAGTCAGCTAAATAGCCATTTATCTGGATAAATAACTTTTGGAAATTGCCATCATTATTTAAACATTTATAAAACAATGTTTGATAATTAAAAGTATAGGGCCCGATATTCTTATGGGCAGGCTATGCGCCACGTTGGCGCACAATTCTGCCCGCTGACCCTTAAACCCGGATATTCAATGCCGGGATCATATGCAGCCCCGGCATTGAATATCCGGGTATCGCCGCACATCCCTGAAGCCGCTGAAGATAGCCGGACAGCAGCGATATTGCATGCTGCCCGGTTAGTGCCTGCAGCATAAAGATAGGTGAGGGTTTCCCTCGCCTATCTTGTTGGCACAGAGCACTAACCGGGCAGCATGCAAAATCTCTGCTGCCCGGTTATCTCATGCCCCCACCTGCACTCAACCTCAGAATGCCTCCGACACACCCCAGTGGTAACCAGGTAGCTTCGTGGCACGTAGGGAACATAGATGGGAATATTTAATGGCACTACCTTGTATATGCCATTGAATATCCCCTCTAAGGCATTTACACAGTTTACTAGGCTGTAAACCATGTAAATGCCCTTCGAATATCAGGCCCATAATGTCCAGTTATATGTTTTTTACAGGATTGTTTTGGGAGGGGCAGTATTTATATAATCATGATCGTTGAGTTTAATTCTTAAAATCTCAGGGGGTGCAAGGTCGAGGTTCACCTAAAGTGCCTAACACCTTTGCACCAGTTCTGACTACAGTACCATATGCTGTCATTTGTAACTACCTGGATTTGTTTGTGTCCTTATACATATATCCCCATTCCAACGTAGTCCTGCCATCACAGCAACACTCATCAGCTGGGAGCGAATGACTGGGACCGTCTCCAGAGCACGGCTAATGTGCTAATGTTAATCCTAAAATTAATCCATAGGTGTCGCCACTGAGAGAGGGCTGAGGTCATCTACACTCCAGGGATTGTGAATTTTGCCTTTGAAGCATCTCCATGTCTACTGGCCCAGAGAGCAGAATCCTGGACTAGGAATTGGACTCTTCTACATGGCAGTGTATGCCACTTGCTGGTAGGCTAACAGACTTACCTCTATATTTATTTTTTAGGATTAACCTTTTTATTGCTCCTCATCTGTGTCAATGTCAGATTTGTTTTTGTTTTGTATATAACACTGAACTGGTTGTGATGCGGTGTTCTGATTTTAATGAGCAAAGCACCATTATTCACTTAACATCAAGGTGAAATATGGGTAGAAAGGGAAAGAAGGAATTTATAGAAAATGATACGTCTTATTCTATGTCGGTTTTTCAAAAATTACAGTGAGCAAAGTCGTACTGATTTTTCACAGCTACCAATGACATATTGCTTGTAGACCTTGAGGGTATGCAGATGAAATAAATGCAAAGCAAAACATTAGTGAATAAATGAAAAGGAAAAGAAAGTGTTTCATGTATACATTACGGGCCCGATTTTCAGCTATCTGGATCTTCTAAGAGCTATGTGCTTCGTCGGTGCACAGCCCTCCCCGCCGACCTCTAAACTGGATGTTCAATGCCACAGTGATGGCAATGAACATCCAGTGATTGCCACAGATGCCAGAAGCCATCGTAGCTAGCCGGGCCGCAGCGATATTGGCTGCTGCCCGGTTAGCTCCTGCATCTTAAAGATAGGCGAGGGTTTTTCTCACCTATCTTTAAGGCACGGATCGATAACCGGGCAGCATCCAATATCGCTGCTGCCCACTTAGCGCCATTCTCTGCCTCTGCTCCGCTCCAGAATGCCTCCAACGTGCATCGGGGTACGTAGGGGACTTAGAGGGGGATATTCAACAGCAATAACTGTGTAAATGCAGTTGAATAGCCCCATGTATGGCATTTACATGGTTTACTGGTCTGTAAACCATTTAAATTCCTTTTGAATATCAGGCCCTACATGTATAAATGAATTGAGAAATGCATTCTATAAAACAGCACAGTGTAAAATAGAAGTGGAGCTATTGTACCACTATGTAGAAGGAAACAATGCAAGATTCTAGTCCAGTTACTTCAGAAATTCCTGTTAAAACACATATCTAGGGAATTCATTTTTTATCTTTAAATTTCATATTATTGTCTTTCCCACCTCTTGCCATTAAACCACAATTTTCTCTTACACTTGTCAACAAAGTCATATCTCTGAACCCTCTACATGTGCTCATTGTAAAGCTGTCACAATAGAAGACCTCCCTTGGGTAAGTTTAGATTTACTGTATAAAACAGCAGATGTTATGAAGTCCCAAGGCTATAATATTTATGGTCCTGGAATACATGTAATATCACTGTCAGGCATGTTATAACACTTGGCATACAATGTATATAAGTAAATTCTTAATAAAATAAAAGAATAAAGTGAATTTATTCTCTGTTCGCATATTTGACTTGCTTAGTCTAAATATCCATTTTAAAATCAGGACACAACTCTTGGAAGTAAAGCAAAAAGAATATTGTGTCTCTTAGCTAGGTGTTTTCTTGTTGGAATTTCGTTGTCATAAAGGGCACTGTAAGGCAGGCCCCAGAATTGGTTCAAGGTGTTGGCACTCTAAGCAAACCTTAAGCCTTACAACCTCTTGGCTGTCAAAATCTATTGTTTAGCTTAGAATGCCCTGCTCTTACTGCCTTTCAGAAGTTGCCGCCCTAGGCAGTCTCCTAGTTTGCCAAGTGGTTGGGCCGGCCCTGGGGCCCTGGGTTCAAAAGCTTAGTATGCATGCTAAAACCAATCAGCATGCAGGAAATGTAGCGCCCTCTGTAGTTCTATTCAAATTCAGGCTAAAAACTCCTCTTTGAGGCTGCTTTTGGATCCTGATGCTCCTCATTCTCTTGCCCACTACTTATCTGTATCTTACCATACTCCGGTCCCCAGTTTTGTGATGTATATTTTTTATCTTGATTAGATTGTAAGCTCTGATGAGCAGGAACTGTGTCTTACATCTAGAGGTACAGCGCTATACAAATGGTAAGCAGTTGTAGTAGAAGAAGCAGTAATGACGTTGCATTCTTAATAAACCCTTCTGTAAAGGCACTTAGTAGGTACATGTCAAAATAATTGTACATTCATATATAAACAACAAAATGTTGTATGCAAATTAGGGTTTAATGTTAGCATGCGAAATAGCATCATAAATTCTTCCTCAACCACCTTTTCACATGCTCCTGCTAAAGTTTAGTTTTTAATACGTGCACCATCTACCAAACATAATATTGATTGGGCTCCGCAAATATGACACTTTGGAATTACAGATGGAGGAAATGTGGCTGCTGCAGCAAGAGGAGTATGGGAGATGTGAAATAAAGCCAAGGAGAGGGATGAAGGATGGCATAGAATGACAGAGAGAGATGAGGAGACGAACGAGGAGCAACAGCAATGCACATGATCATTTCAAAAATACATCTGAATGTATTTACACAACATAAATGATTTTCCAAGCAAAAGGGTCACCAAGGGCAATATTTTTTTCTAATATTGTTGTTCACTTCAAAATATAAAAAGCAGAACTGCATGTAAAGGGCTGTCTCTCAGAATCTCAGCCGTTGCCGTGACTGTGCACAGTGTTTATTGTGTGCATGATCTTGGATAGTTTCCACAGTCTGCAGGGCAGAGGATAAGGCTGTAGCCACTGAGGGATAAGCATTAGGCACAGTAGGTGGTTGCCTAGAGTGCCAATGGTCCAAAGGCAGCTCATTGTCATCGCTGCTGCCCTTCTCCGGGAACTGTAGTGATGACAATTACTTCAAACAGCCCCACACAACGACACGGGTTTAGTTTAACACTGCAGGTCCCAGAGAGGGGTGGCGGCATTGGCAATGGGGGCATGGGTCGGAGAAGCCAGCACCGGGAATGATGTTTGCCCAGGGAACTTCATATCTTTGCACCGGCCCTGGGGATAAGTCCCTCATAGGAGCCGTTAAGTGGAAACTAGGAGAGATAGTCAAAGGCTGCTCCTTCCCATGAAAGTCTGGATATCTACCTCTTCCTCTCTGAGAAGGCTGCCTCTAATGGCATACATGGATTAGACAAGGCAGTAGGCGTCAGAATACTACTGGGTCTACAGCACAGGTGTTGATCACCTGAAATATATTAACTGGTGTAAAGTGATAAATTATTCCACAGCCGGTTTTTGTATACATCAAAATAATCAGCTGTCAGAGCATCTATGATTGCTCTTATGTTAATAGTTCTTGAAATTAACTGAATTAAAATGTACTTTTTTTCTCCATATAGCTTAGAAGGCCTTGAAGACTGTAGTAATGTGTAGCTACTACCCTAATACTGTCTTGTGCTTATAAAGAGAGCATTTTGAGATGACAATGTCCCCCTGAGTCAAGGCTATAAGATACCTTGCAGTTATCGCTGTGAGAGATCTAAAGGAATAGCGCCAGAACATTTCTGAACCCAGTCTTCCTTTTCCCTTCACATTGTTCAGGCTGAATATCACTTGTGTCACAACTGGATGGGAGCTCAGTGAGGAATACCAGGATCCCTTTGGCGTGCGCATGTTTCACCGATAACAACCTCCTTTCTTCTTGGGTTGAGCCTTCCAATACTCAGACATTGCGAGGACTTAAAGCACAAGCTCCAATGTGTTCCACAAGGAGCTTAGACTTAGTTGCCAATCAGTAGATAGTAGGAGGTTGGAGAAGTACAAAAACTAGAGTCAGGAACATAGACAAGCCAGAATAATACCAGTGAATCAGAAACAGTACAGAATTATTGCTAAGAGTAAGACACCATTCGCGGGGGGGGGGGGGGGGGGGGGGGGGGGCAGAATAGGTTCAGAAATGGTAAGGAAACCTATAGAACTTGGTGTATCCAGGAAGTTTCCCATCAAAGTACTAACAGATTTGGTTCTGCCTATCCTTTTTTTAACCCCTGGGATCCCTGTGAGTGAGTGTGTGGTGGTTCCTTTATTGGATTGTTGGTATATAGGTGCACAGTGTATTTTACTTTTAAGGGCCCTGCCTGGGACTCGTACTTATTTTCTGTCCTGTGTGACAATACCCTTGATATTATATTCATCTGTGTGTGATGTATATGTGCAAGACAGAGGTTTGTATCACCACTTTGCCTTGGTATTCAAGAGTAAGCAAGGAGAAAGCTTGTGTCATAAGACCTAAGTGGAGAGAGAAGCCCAAGATTGGAGCATGATGGCAGCACAAGGTATTTGGTGGAAACATCCATCCATTCATAGAGTAATGCATATGGAGAAGGACCCTATGTAGGAGGGAAGAGACTGTTATATACTCTTACGAGAGGGAATAGGAATACCTATACTGGGAACACGCCTAACCTTCATTAGACATACCAGCAGATAAGCAGGATCACCTAGACAACTGCCATTGGCGATACAAAAGTGTTCCCAAATATTATGTAGCCTTGATAATGAATAACTTTTAATTACATTAACTGAGTTGCCTTTTACCCAGGAAAGTCAGTTGGAGTACTCCATTCTATGTCTAAAAGTGTTTGAACCTGTGTGTCTGGACCTTGAATATAGTAACATATACATAGTAACATAGTGAATGACGGCTGATAAAGACCAGTATGACCAATCTAGTCTGCCAAGTAAGATGGCAAGAGTAGGTGCACCTGCCGCACTGTGCAGGTCACCCTTCCCCATGTCTTTGTTTAGGGGTGAACCCACCGCTCTGTGTAGGACACCCCTGTTTGTTGAGAAATTAGATAGTTGCGTTTATTTTGATTTTATTCTGTTGCTGTAAAGGGATCCATTGTGTCTGTCTCATGCCTTTTTGAATTCTGTCACTGTATTTGCCCCCACCAATTCCATCGGGAGGGCATTCCAAGCATCCACCACCCTTTCAGTGAAAAAGTATTTCCTGACATTGCCTTTCAATTTACCTCCTTGCAGCTTCATGTTATGCCCTCTAGTTTTACAGCTTCCCCGTCTTTGGAAGAGGTGTGTTTGTTCATTTATTCTCTTTAAGTGTTTAAAGGTCTGAATCATATCTCTCCTATCCCTCCTCTCCTCCAGAGTGTACATATTTAGGTCTTCAAGTCTCTTCTCATAAGGCTTCTGACTCAGGTTCCAAATCATGTTAGTCGCTTTCCTATGAACTGTTTCCAATCTTTTTCCATCCTTTGTGAATGTGGTCTCCAAAACTGAACACAGTATTCCAAGTGAGGCCTCACCAGTGACTTATACAGTGGCATTAGTGCCTCTTCCTATCTGCTGGTAATTCCTCTTTGTATGCAACCCAACACCTCCTGGCTTTTGCCACTGCCTTGTCACACTGTTTTGTTACCTTGAGATCCTCAGAAATAATCACACCAAGGTCCTTCTCCTGGTCCCCATATACCAACTTCTCACCCCCTATCGCATATATTTCCCTTGGATTTCTGCTTCCCAAGTGCAATCCCTTTCCTCCGATACCCTAGCTTAGAAGTGAGGTTCATGACTGTCATAGTATGTGTAAAACTAACACACCAACAACACTGTACTAAGGGTAACTAACACATCAAACCAAAAAAATCCCTTAGTTAACTCAAAAATACTTTCTCAACCCTTTAGCCAACCCCAAACTGCATAAATATGCTAATGTAAATAGGCAGACTCCCATAGTCCAGGAAACACTTCATCATAGGGGAGAAAAAAGACCTCAGGACGACTAGTTATCCCTCTATGTGGCAGTCAAACTACCATAGGGAAAATCTCATCTCACACATTACCTGTCCATGACCAGAGTTACATGGGTACGGAATGGTCAATCTGCATGTGCCAAATTGTTCACACTCTATGTCCCTGGGATTTGAATGCTCTCCCTGATAGACTTCATAATATAAAAGATCCTTAGGACTTTTGTAGGGAAGTCAAGACCCACTTATTCAGAAAATATAATAGGATGGACATGTATGGGTATCAGCAATGCCTCAGTAGTAAAATGGGCATGCCAGAATTGTTTATTTGCTCTTGTCGCAGGTTTGTTAAATTGCACATGCCTAAACTATTTCATATTGGTTTCTGTAACCTGCTTTCCTTTGAAAAAAGCTGGATATAAGTGTCAATAAATAAATAAATAAATAAATAAGTACTGCCCCCATTACTTCCAGACTCCTTTGGTTAACTCAGACTGCCAAGGAAGGGGATGGGCTAACCCTCGGTACTACTAAGGGGCAGGGTGTCAGGAAGGTGGACTATTTTACCCTTTTATCCCTGTGTCAGGACTGAGGAGGGTGATAATGCTCACTAGGCCACCAGGGAGTTGAGATCCCCTATGGGAGAAGAGACAGAGAGACTCTAATTTGGACTGGTGAACCCTCTAATTTATTTATGCTTCTGCATGAGGAACACTTCTTTTGACAGCTTGGAAAAATAATTACAGCTCTAGAGAAGTAGTTATTTTTTTGGCAAAAACAGGCCCGCAAGCCCTTTTTCATTTTTGGCAGTTTTATCCATTGATGAGCTGCTTTGCTTGATTTTGCATCACAGTAGTTCACTAATGCCAAATTTATATAAACTTTCACATGAACTGTACTTTTGCAAAGTGCAAAAAATAACTCAAAACACCCAAACTTGTGCATGAAATATACATTTGCAAAGTCACTTCACACTATAGTGCATAGGGCACAAAATGTATTAATGAGATTATCATGTACTGTTAGTGACACCTTAAATGCATAACAGTATAAGTTTTCAACTTTGCGAAAATAAAACACAGGGATATACTGACTAAAGTGTGCTAAATTTTGGAACCTTAGCAACATATTAGCATGGGAGGTGTGTCTGACCACACTAACTATAAGGAGCATTCCCAGTATGTCCCCTTGCATTTAGCACAGTGTGGAACATCTTGCCAAGTTAAACCTGTAGCTGCACTTAATGCATTGAGGGGGCAGTACGTGCAACCACGCTAACTGCAACAGTCACAATTAGTGTATGTCTTTGACGTCCACGCAGTCAATGTCCACTCTCTTCCTTAAACCCTCCTAATCCCTGTCCCAACACCTGCTAAGTGGTTATTGCAGGATTTTTACCATCCAGCATTTTTAGCGCATGGGAATGGTTACCTCAGTCCTGCACTAACCACTCGGTATGGGTTTTAGAGTGTGGTGCCTATTACCGCACTTTAGTAAACATGCCCCATAGTGATGAATATATCTCTACTAGTCTTGCTTGTGTATTTAATTATCCCAAGCGAATTCTAAAACAGAAGAGACAGAGATTATTCTAATGACACAAATTACCTCATCAGCTCAAGGAATGTCCAAACCTTTTGCAAACATTGATATGATTGTGCTTACGCATGGTTTTGAAAACATTATTATTCTCCTAGAATGCTCACAAATTAAAATTGAAAAATCTTTTTGTCAAATGCTGAGATATGTTTTTTTAATTGTCATAGTCATGTGATGACACATTTAGAAAGGCCGTTTAGGTGAAATCTGCGACTCCCATTCAAAACATCTGAAATTCTGTGGGAGGGGCAGCAGTGAAGGGGGACACATATAAATTCCATCTCAAATCTCCTTATCTCTGCCTCAAAAGATAATTGTAACGAGAGCAATATAGAGAGATATGGGGACATGTAGAAAACAGGCTGATTCAGAAACATGGATGTACGAGATAAACGTCTGCATTATTGGCTACACAGATGTGTCAAATCCAAATAAAAGTAGGAATTTATTTGCTCCCTGGCCTGATTCTGGTTCCATTTATGTAGAAAACAATGTGTGCAAAGTTTGAAGCCAATCAAATAATTTTAGGGGTGGCTCAAGGTCCCTATCTATCAGGCCCCTGGATCCCCCCCAGGGTTCGTCAGACCACTGGGTATTATCCGCTCATAGACGGGGGTATCGTGCTTGCCAAGCACTCAATGTAGTCCAGATGCTAGTAAGGACTTTGACGATGTGGGGAACATCTTACGGTGTTGCGAGATAACACCCAGAAGGAACTGGAGTTGCTCTTCTTTTGTGGTGTGTCGGCCGTTGAACTCCTCAATGAGTTTGACCCCTCGCTCAGCCACATCGTTGATCACTGGAAGATGTTTTACTTTCTTCAGACCGTCTTTGAATGATGCATTCTCTTCCCAGTCTTCTGGGTCTGCATTAAGAAAATCACTGTTGATGTCGATGTGTTTCAGGAAACGGATTGACTTGTGAGTTGCAAAAGATTCAAGTGGTGGAATCATGGAACTTTTCAATTCGACCCGCTTTGGGGGATCTTCATCTTCGTCATCATCCTCATCGCTTTCATCTGATTCTGCCGGGATCATGGCCGACACTATGGCCCGCTTTGTCGGTGCTGAAACAGCTTCATCGAATAGTGACAGTGCCACAAGCTCCTCTGACACATATCACAGATGCTGTTGCAGTTTGTCTCTGGCCGCTCTTCCAACACGGTCATTGTGGTAAGAGTGTAGTTTCTTCAGCATCTCCAATCTGTTCGAGGAGCAACTGCGGCATCAGGGGCAGAAAACCAGGCTTCCACATGAATCAGGATGGAGAAAATGCTCACATCACGAACACAGGACTCCTCCCGTTGGGTAAGATCTTTGAGTTGTCCTCGGAACATCCAAATCTTGAGACAGTACAAGACTTTTGCCATCCATCTGGCATGATGGAAAGCTCCGGGTTTCTTGAAATTGAAACTAGGAAGATTCCCTCCAAGGCAGACAATCGTTAACTCCAAGAATTCCAGGTAATCATCTCGGTGATTGCCCTGTGCCAACTTGGATTCCGCAAACTTCATGATGCGATCCCTGTCAGGTTGCAGCACCTCCAAGTCTTTTCCAGTTTGATAGTTGGACTTGTCAAGGGAGCCACAATTCTTTTGGAACCGGTGAAAGAGTTGGACATCGGGACCCGATGAAGCTCCAGAGCATGTAGAGAATACTGCACCAAGAATTATTTCGTAAATGTGATGGCGGCATGCCAAATGAAGGCATGTGCCACGGAGTCTCTGTTCTAGAAGAATGCACGCTCCTGATCGATGTCCCGTGTTCGATGCAGTTGTATCAAAGCAGAAGCCTGCAACCTTTTCATCCAAACACCATTCCTGTAAGAGTTCATAAACTGCTGCAGCTTGATTCTCGCCCGTCGCAGATGTCGACGAGTCTTCACCTGACTCTGCTGAGGAAGAAGATCCTTCCAGCTGAACTTGGCTTGTAGTTGCCTCGGCTTCGGCAACATGTTTTTGTCTGCGCCTTTTCAGTTATTCTTCTCGCTGTTGCGATCTTTCTTCTGTGTTGGCCAGTTTCTTGTCCATCGCGCACATTGAGCCGCGGCACCCTGGTTCTCGTTGCGCTATTAAGAATTCTTTGTCTTCTTGAATATGAATTAAAGACATTGCATTGGCATGCGCCACATCAAATAGGTTTTTCATTGCAACCTGGAATTCTTTTTCATTTGCCTCTTGTTTCCCTCCTCTCCCTTTGTTTTTCTTCAAAGGTTTCCACTGATTGAACAATTTCTTTACTTTTTCTTGAATTTTGTCATTTCTTTGAACAGGAAGCCTGGCCTTTTCCCAGTAAGCTTCTACTTCACTTGTTACAATAGATGCACTTTCACTAACGCCTTTGTTTAATGTCATATGGTGATGTAAAAATACACTTAACACTTGCTCCTTGCTGGGGAGCTTGGCCCCCAGAATTGTGGTGGACATTTCTTCAATGAGATAAAACCCACGTTTTTTTGCCATCTGAAAAGAATAAAGATACAAAGATAATAGTACAATGTCTTTGCCACCTCTCAGAGACGAGATTAGTTCAAATATGACGCAATCAAATGTAATCAGCGTGGAACTGAGTGGATGATACAAGATGATGCAACATTTCGTCATCTGCTCCCAGGGGGAAATCTCAAGACTTGTTGAGCCACCCCTAAATATTATTTGATTGGCTTCCAACTTTGTACACAGTGTTTTCTACCTATATGGAACCAGAATCAGGCCAGGGAGCAAAGGAATTCAGGAATTCATTTTTATGGTCCACCCTACTGTATATATTGTCATATACACATCTCTGCCTGCCATTTTATAAATGAAGAGGGACAGTGGTGCAGGAGCAAACAATAAGGCCTTGCTATGTACCTTCTAGGTTTTTATGAGTTTGTAAAAAACACTGTGGGAGCAAGGGAGCAATTTCCTCTTCTTCGTATTGTTGACAGCTGATAGAAATGAGCACTTTTCAAATATCTTTTTGTGTCAATGAATAGGTATAGACATGGATATGTCCACTGCTGGTTGAAAATGTGTGGCCGGGTTCTGAAATTGGGCACAGACATGTATCTTTCTTGAACTGCCCTAGACATGCCTCCACCACATCCTTGTGCAACACAAATGTGATCGTGCTGGATGTGTATAAGTTCAGAGCATTCTAAAATGGTTCTTGGGACATGGATGTCTTTGTGGCATCTGAATAGCCATTTTGAGATGTCCAAATCATGATTAGTGCTCCTAAAATTACCCCCATCGTGTAAAAATTGCTTAACATTTGATGGACTCCATTTTACAAAAAGCTTATTCACTGAGTAGGACAAAACATTAAAGCAAATACATATAAGTTTAAACTTGTGGAAAGAGCTTGCGATATGTTTGTCTAATCCTTAAATACAGTATTATTAAACAAAGGTTCTATAGATTTGTTTTACAAAATGACTAAAATGCTCAAAAATCCTAAATAAACCTAAATAAATAATATAACTATACAAAGAAAAATAAAATGCAAATCTAAAGCAATAGTCATCAAGTCCTCCATATTGGGGAGCAAGAAAGCTCAAATTTAAGGAAAAGAGAACAACAAACTGTCAATAGTTGAGTTTTAAATGCACAATTTGCAAGTTCAAGACAGAAAGTCATTCACGGATAGGAATCAAAGAACTCTGATGTCTAGTTCTCCCAATACCTGAAAAGAATTGGGTTAACTGAGGTCTGTCATCAAAGATGCACTTCACATTTTGATATTCAACCGCATACTTGTAGGAGAAGGTACACCAAAAAGGAGCTCCAAGTTGCAAAATTCCACGCCGCATTAAAAAAACGTCTTCTCTTAGCTTGAGTGACCTTGGTCGCATCGGGAAACATTTGAACTTTAAATCCAAGAAACAAGTCATCCTTATGAAAAAATGACAAAATTTAAGAGGACATCTGAATAGAAGTCCAAAACTGAAGTCACTACCAGAGTAACAGAATTAAGGGATATGTTTACTAATCGGCAGTAGTGGCTTCCGTGCGATATCGGAGCCGCAGCCAAGTCAATAGGGTCGCGGCTCCGATATCGCATGGAAGCTGCTACTGCCAATTAGTAAACATACCCCTAAGTTTCTCTTCAGTAGATGTTTCCAATAACTTAATTAAATTTATTGCATCTTGTCCTTGTTCATCTTTACAATGTTACAATATAAACTGCTTTGGCTGAAATGATAAAGTGGTATAAAAAAATAATAATAAATAAATATTTATGCGTGTCATGTACCCTATACTCCTTTGAATAGGGAAAAAGATGGTTTGCCTGGGATAACATGGGACAGCTCTTTTCTGGAATCTTCAGCACCTCTAATATATATTTTCTTCACATGCCAACAGGTGGAATTATCCGTGACCTTGGAAGATTAATCAAGCATATATTATGTCAACTCATAATATTTTCTAATGCTTCAACTTTGATTGATAAAGCCAAATTCCTCTTAGCCAGGAATTCTACAATAAAATGGTGTTTCATCACAGTTTGTTCAGCATTTCTCATTTTCTCATTCCGTTTTTTTTTATCTCTTCCTCCTTTGCTTTTATCAATTCAGATTGAGACTGATACTGCTTAGATATAAACATAATTTTGGTGGAAATAGTGACCAAAGTCTCTCAGATTACCTCAAGGTTAATAACCTTTGTTTTTTGTTTGCAAACATTGAGCTTTCCTCAGGAGGAATACAAATTCCAGCACCAGCTCTCTCAGGACTCTAGGTTTCTTTAGGATCTGATGGGAACTCCTGCACTCCCATCACAGAATGATGTAAATTAACCTATCTTATCTTCTCACCTCCATCTTTAGAAGAGGGCTTCCTCCAACCTCCAGTGGCCCCTACACTATTACTTGATGCTTTTCCTGGATCAGACATGGCCCCAACCAACTCCATAGCTGATAAGAGTCAGTTCTAAGCTCTCTTCCGCCATGAGACACAACAGACCTCAAAGATTTGCGGCAGCTCATCTCCCCCTGATACTAGTTCTAGCGAAAACATTTCTACCTCTTCCTTGATTCTTTGGATTACAGGCAAGATGCTCGTCTATTGGGCCTATGGACTTCCTACGACCGACATCCTATGGATGTTCTGAAACATTGTTCTTCCATTTCGGCTTTCCTATAGCTAAGTCGCGGAAAAGCAGAATTTAGGAGACGAGCAAAACCAACAATTATTTGGAGCCTATTTCACATTTTATTTAAAAATGCTACACTTGAATGATGTTTTTCCATGATTTTTTTTCTTCCAGAACTTGCAGGAAATTTAAGCATTTGAAGAAAACAATGCAAAGTAAACTGCTTTGCTGTTCTCATGGGGTGATATATCAATAATGTTAGTAAACTAAGCAAAAGTAAAAGTTAAGTTGCCCTGTGCTTTGCCCTATTTTTATCCTCCATTAGCTATTTCCTTAAATATGGTCTTTAGCTATATGAAGATGATGACTTATTTAAAGCAAAATTGAAAATAACAGTTAAATGACAGATTCACAGTTCATTGCTCTAACCACAGGGTCACTCCTACATTCTTACTATAAAGTATTTCTTTTCTGTCTAAAATATTCTAATCACAGCACATACTATCAGGCTCTCAGCATTGGGATTAGCAATACGGTACATTATTTACTCAGAATTATTATAATATTCATCTATGAAGTAAAATTATTCTCTTTTGGAATATCAGTCTTTCATTATGATGATGTTTCTGTTATGCAAATTTATGGTTTAGATCATTTTCAGTAATAAGTTTAATTCTTAATCTAAACCAAAAAATGGAAATTGTGTCAAATGCCTGTATCTCTAGATGGTAAATTTACATAGTTCACAGTTTTACAAAATAGGTTCTGTGGAGAAAAAACTCCACAGTTTTACAAAGCAATCACCTCAGGGGTTTCCTTCGGGAATATCTTGAATAAAACAGCTGCACATCCATATTAGGTTTTGCCACCTGTTATAGACATTTGGAGATTCGGTATTCTCTAACTGCTTTTTTGATGAGATTTTGTTCACATTTCAAGGTCAGGGCTGTTTCTAAGCATTTTCTGTTGGCTTTTTTTTTTTCTGTTTTAGGTAGCAATCTTGCATTTTCACGGGTTGAGCAAAACAAACCAAAATGATTTATTTAAAAAGCCCATGAGTCATCCACTGCATAACCTAATAATAAACACTGTCTTTGTGTTTTGGAAAGGATTGGAAATGGCCAAGTCTTTGCATAGTGAGATCATTTTAAAATGATAAAGGTATGTATCCTAGATCAAACATGATCATTGAGAAAGTCATGTTGACATAACAGTTGACTTTGAATATTTTGAATAAACATCTGTGTTTTAACTTAAGTATAATGACTGCTGAAGTATGTTTAATCTATACTCTGTCAAAACTAATAATAGAAAAATCTTGAGGTTGATCACTTTTGACCTTGCAAAGAGAAAATGTCACCAACTTTGTCAGAACACAGAGGTATCCAGCTCCACACATCATAAGATCAATGGCGCTGAGTCATCGTTTTTACAAACAACATTACCTTTGGGTGTCACAAAGTGATAATAGTTCAATCGATCATTGTGATGAGACACAGTATTGGCTTTGGGTGACAAGAGCATGAGAAATTAGACTAGGCTGAGAGGAACTTCTGAGTTTTAATAGATCAGTACTGCAGTTCATTCATAAAAAAATCATAACTCCATTAAAATATCACAAATCCAGGAATTCTTGTAATTTCATTAGTCGTAGTTTAATATACAAAGATAGATAAATGCTATTATAGGTTAATACTGGTGTCTCTATTAGAATGCACATCCTGTTTCTGCATATTTAGTAAAATATACATTTTCAATAAAAATAGGACATCCAAATCAACTAGGGTGAGGAAGTCTCACTATAAGGCAGCATTTCTTTACACTGATGATAATGAATGTAGGGAATATTCTATTCGAGGTGGTGTGGGCAAAAATTTGATAAAATGTAAGAAGGAATAAAGGTTGCTTAGCGATGGAAAACTGGGGGAAATCTTTGAGACTGAGTAGAGCAGAGGTGTCAAACTGCAAATCTGGAGGATTACAGAATTTCATAATATCTCTAATGAATATTTAGGGTATGCATTTGTTAGTTTGTCTTGAATGCATTTGCACACTCAGGCCTGCTGCATCCCAGCTCTTCCAAAACAGTTAAGAAGGGTCAGGACTCAGAGGGACCCTGCTGCACTGGCTGTCTTCGTATGGCATGGAAGGAGATAGTATGAGAGATGGTGGCAGTAGCAGAGACACCTACACTGACAATGATGAGGGGAGGCAGTCCCAGCAACAGCAGGGCAAGAAGGGAGGGATGAGGAGTATAGGGAAGGGGTAGATGCTGGATTTGGGGGGCACAGGGAAGGGAAGGGTGAGATGCTGGACATTGTGGAATAGGGCCTTGACCAATGTTTCTGCTAAGCTCTGCTTAGTCCTTCGAAGGTATTCCTGCTGGTGAGGGGAAATGCGAAGCAAAAGTGATTGCGCTTAGGATCGCACAGCATCAGCAGGTCCTTAAGACCTAGCTATGCTGTGTGATCCTAAGTGTGATTGCTTTTGCGATTGCTTTGTACCTCCCCCCACCAGCAGGAAAGCTGTTGGAGGACTCAGCGGAGCTTAGCGGGAACATTGGCCTTGACCCACCCCTAGATGGGGAAAGGGGATGAAGGTTCACCTAAGACATCAGATACCCCTTGGGCTTGCGCTGCTTAGGTAAATTTATAAATATGCTTTTGCATGTAAACCTGTTTTACATGTAGAGAAAGACTTTTATAAAATCGCATGACTGCATGTGCATAGAAAAAGTAGGGGCACAGAAAGAATGTGCCTAAATGTATGCGATGTGTACAAAAGCATTCCTCGTGGCATAGTTTGAGAAGAGCAAAGATGGAGTTGTGTTGTACTGTACCTCTACATATTATAAAATATGAGGATACATGCAAAGAATAAGGCACACGTCTGCACCACTATCAAGGTGGATGTAACTTTGAGCTGGACATTTGCACAGTGTTGGGGTGAGTTCTGAGAGTTTACTTTATCAAACAAAATAAGCTCCTATGTTGCCTTTATAAAATAGGCTTAAAATAGGGGCCTTTCTGGACTTTCCACACTGACATCCACAACTGAATGCACATGTAAATATCATGCACACATTTTACCTTGTGTTGATACCACTGAATTTTCAAAACCAAAGTATGCATTTACTTTCATTATGAAAATTACCCCTGGAAATTTATGCACTGACATTTATCCCTGCTCTTTGGCAAGCATTAATTTTCTGGATTACTTTATACATATATGCTCATGTTTTCACTGCCCCGAGGATACCTCCACTCTGTCCAGGTAAAGTTGCATATATATAGGCTGTACTAATGTACTTAAGACCTCAGCAAGGCTTTTGACATGGTCCAGGAGAGCCAACTTATAAACAAAGAGGCCCTTTCAGTAAATGCCACTAACCGGTTAATGTGCATTTTAACTAGCAGCAATGAATGCTAATGTGTGGGCAAGCCAGTTACCAGCCACTAGCATTCCTGGTAATCAGTTATCACGCACTAGGAGGTATGTTTACTAAAGGGCATTAAGGACAAGATGTTATTGAGCATTAATGGCAGTGATAAGGGGTTTTCTTTGCGGAAAAGGCCCTGGGCGGGTAGTAGGCATTCTGGCAGTAAGGGCGCATTTGGCCAGTTAACTGTGCTAACAGGACACCGGGAGTTAAGATGGCAAGCATGGACCAGAACACCTAAAAACAGCTGTCACTGTAACGCTGGATAACGGAGCCCCAGCGAAAGGCAATGTAATGGTAAAGGATATGAAGGACAGGTGGGAGCTGATGGCCTGACAGATCTGTGGGCACCCAACGTGGCAGTCAGTAAGTGGCGTGACCATGTGGGGGGCAGCTGTACTGACATTCTAGGATGCTCACATAAAATGCCATAATGTCAGCAAGTGGCATAGGATGGGGAAGATGTGTCCCCCGGTGGAGTCAGAATCACCACTATGTGTGCATCGAAAGGATGACAGAGATGGAGTAGTGATGTACAGATCAGGCACAGGTGAGACGTGTGAAAAGCAGAAATGCGGATGAGAGCTTCCTTGGCTAGTGAGTCTGCTAATGTGTTTCCTTTCACTAAAGGGCCTTTCTTCCTATGTGCCTTCACTTTAATTAAATGTACTCTCTGAAACTTCTCACTCAATTCTTGCGCCATAGTCCACAGTGATGAATTTTTCACTGTGGATCCATCTGTAGATTTAAATTTATTTGCCAGCCACCAGGGTAACAGGGCAATGGCACTTTTAAAGACATAATCAGAATCTAAAATGATTTTTATCTCTGGGTGTGAATTCTGATATTGTTGCATTCAAGCCACAAAAGCAGCCAGCTCACAGTACTGTGCTGATGCTGACCCACAGGAATACTGTCTCTGCAGTGCCACTTGGTTATTTGGGTCTAATTGTACAATTGCAAAACCTACTAGTTGCCTGCCTCCTTCACATTGGCTACTACCATCAATATATACTGTACCCCTCTCCTCCAGTATCTTCACAATTTTAGTCACTGGTTCTATAGCCTGATGAGGTACTGGGTATTGTTTCTGTGGTGGAGGATCCTCACCTTCCAACAGTATTTCTGTGTGCATTTTCCCACAATCTAACTTGTCTTGTGCCCAGACTGGAATATCATCCACCTCTGAGGGAATTACACACAGATCATACTGTTGAGCTGCCTTGGTGCACTGAGTTGCTAACTGCATGGGAATGACTTCATGCACTAAAGTTTTAGAAGCACTTGAAGTTCCTGAATACTGCCACAATTTAAAATTAGCCTTATCCACCACCAAATTTAACTGGTTGAGAACGTCAATTCCAATTATTTCTTTTGGTGTGTTCACTATAGTGGAGGCAGTGGTTTCCAACATTTCCTTGTTTTGTTCACTGTGCACAGGGATGCCCCATTTAACTGGGATAGCCACACATTTGGAAGCTGTGTCATTAATTCCTTGAATTTCATAAATTTCCATATTTTTCTGATCTGCAGTGGGAGAAGTTCTGTTTGTAAAACTAATTCCAGCCCCTGTGTCAATCAAAGCTAGTTTATCCTGACTCCCTATTCTGCTGATAACATTGGGGCGTCCACAAAAGTCCAGTATCAAGGATGTTACAAGCCTTAAACTGTATTCTGGGCCTGTATCTGTTTCATCATCCAAAGGCTCTGGAATTGAGTCCTCTGCTGAGGGAACGGAGGCAGGCTGGGCTATGAAGGCTTGAGACATTTTGATATCGCAGCTCCTGCCCAATCGGGGCAGTGGGAGCACAAACAGCAGCAGCCAGCACCAGATAAAAGCGGCGTCCTTGCTCACAGGGAGCCGCTGCCCTGGACACTCCACTTACCGCCGCAGCTCCTGCCCAATTGGGGCAGTGGGAGCACAAACAGCAGCAGCCAGCACCAGATAAAAGCAGCATCCCTGCTCACAGGGAGCCGCTGCCCGGACACTCCACTTACCGCCAAAGCTCCTGCCCGATCGGGGCCGTGGGAGCACAAACAGCAGCAGCCAGCACCAGATAAAAGCAGCGTCCCTGCAGGGCGCACCCATGCCTGGCGGGCCCGCGCCTGAGGGCCTCGCCAGAGGGCCCTTTGGCGTGGCCCTTAGGCACGGCACAAAGGCGGGCAGAAGGAATCCAAACAAAAGACACAGGCTCGCCGACAGCACCACAGACGAAATCAACAGAGAGCAGACAGAAGCGAAATACATCAGAAATGCAAGTAAAACATAACGGACCTTCACAAAAGTCAGCATGCACGCAACATTGTTTCTCCCCCTCAGCCTCCTCATCACACAACTCCTTCCACCACCCACAAACTTCCACTACCCACTCTCAAACCCACCATGGCACCCACCAACGACTTGGACATACATAGAATCACAGTACACTCATAATGACACACATAGAACACCCTTGACAAAAAGACAAACCAAGCACAAATCAAACATCCACACTAATCCAAAGGAAACACACGAAACAACAGATTCTTCAAAACCTATAACAATAGAGCTCGTAAACGCCAGATCCATATGCAACAAGATACACACAATAGCAGACCACATAGAAGACCATCAGCCCGACATACTTTGCATCACAGAGACATGGCTCAGTCCCACCGACAATGTGCTACTCAATCAATTGGTACCAGACACATACACAGCATACAACTGCCCACGCACCCACAGGCGAGGAGTCGGAGTCTTGATAATTGCAAAAAAGAGCCTAAAGTTCAAAGCTCAGAGTTTCACTGACACACAACAATGTAACACAATCAGCATCGAGAACAAACACATGGCACTCTGCCTAACCTACAGAGCACCCAGAGCCTCACCCGACGAGCTAGCCTCAATGCTCGAAGCAGTCTGCGCTATCATCGCAACCCACAAACCCACTCTACTGCTATGAGACTTCAACCTCAAGTCCACTAACACCAAAGATGCAGAAGCTTTCCTTCAAGCGATGACTTCACTTCAGTTCGCCCAAATAGTCAATGCCCAACGCACAGACACGGATCATCCCCAGACCTCATCTTCTCAACCAACTACCTAATCTCGAGAGGACTAATATCAACACCCACCATCACCCCAGTTCCATGGTCAGACCACTACATAATTGAGATAAAGATGGTACTACAAAAAGATAATCTAAATGAACGCTCAGACAACACACCCACACAAAGACGATTCAAGAACTTCGACAGGGACATGTTCCTACAGGACACGATACAACAACTGACCATAGAAGCAGATGACCTGGAGGCTCAAATCACCAACTGGAACAGCACCCTATATAACGCTGCTAAAGCAACAGATACTAGACCCAAGAAACATCGTTGCAACAAGTTACAACACAAGCCATGGTACTCAAAAGCCATACAACAAGAAAAGAGGGAACTCAGAAAAATAGAACGGAGATGGAGAAAGACCAAGGCATCCGAAACCCAGCAGCTATACCTAACAAAGCAAAAACAATACAATGAACACATCAACCAATCAAAGAGAGAATACCATACAAACATGATAAGTACCTCCAACAACAAACCCAGAGAGCTGTTCGAAATCGTGAAAATCCTCACAAAAGAGCAAAGGGCAGAAGACGAAGCACAAATAGACCTTCAAAGATTTGCTGACCATATCAAGGAAAAATTTCACTCTGCAGAACAAACAAGACCCAGCACACCCACAAAGGCTAACTCACACCCTAAGACTTGGGACACATTCAGCTCACCATCAACAGAGCAGCTCTCCCACATCATCACCACAATCAATACAAGCACCGCTCCTACAGACCCTTGCCCAGTGCCATGGATCAAAGCCACCAAATCAAGCTTCATCCAAATAATACACAACATGGTGCACAACTCCCTCACTCAAGGATTCATGCCAAATCAACTAAAGCTTGCCACAGTAAGACCGATCCCAAAGAAAACAACTCTCGACAAGAACAACCCAGCAGCTTACAGACCAATATCCAGCATACCCTTTCTGGCAAAAATCATCGAAAAAACAGTACACCACCAACTACAAGAACACATTGACAACCATACACCACTGGATGACAACCAACACGGCTTTCGCCCCAACCATGGAGTCGAAACATTACTGATTTACCTTTTCAACAGCATCCTCCGAATCATAGACAACACCAATAATGGAATCATAGTGATCTTCATTGACATCTCATCAGCATTCGACACAGTAGACCACAAAACTCTCCTGGAAAGACTACAAAACATTGGGCTACATGGTTCCACCTTAAAATGGTTCCACTCATACCTAACCGACAGGCAGATACAGGTCAAGGTAGGCCACAACACCTCTCGACCCATAAAAGTCCTCCAAGGAGTACCACAAGGATCGGCCCTCTCAGCACTACTATTTAACATCTACATCCAGCCAATATGTGACATCATGAAAAAGAACAACATTCAATATACAATCTATGCAGATGATATCATGATATACACACCTATCTCAGTTGACAACCCGGACTACTCTAAAATAACAAACTGCCTCACACAAATGACAAGATGGTGTCAAAACAACAACCTCACAATCAACTACAGCAAGACTGAGGCACTAATCATCACTAGTAACCCAGACTTCATCCACCCACCGGACATCAAGATACAAAACACAACCATACCAATAAAATCGGAAGTAAAATACCTCGGAGTGACCCTGGACAATGAACTGAATCTCAAGCCACACGTAAGCAAAACAATCAAAAATGCATACTACAGGATGAGAATCATCAGAAGACTTAAGCCCCTCCTCACCACTGAGCACTTCCGTACCGTATGCCAAGCTCTAATAACCCCCATACTGGACTTCTGCAACCCAATCTACCTCGGACTAGCAAAACAAACACTCAAACCACTACAACTAGCACAAAACATGGCGGCCCGCATAATAACTGGATCAACAAGACAGGAACACATCACACCCATTCTGAAAGACCTACACTGGCTCCCAATCAGTTCATGCATCAAATACAAAACAATCATAAACATATTCAAGATCAAACAACACATTTCAACCAACAGCCTGCACACCCTCATACAACCAGACACCAGCACATGCCCAAGAAGAAAAGGAACCTCCAACCGTGTTAACACACCTAGAGACTTCAGAAAAACACACAAGGACACCACAGAACGAGCACTCTCCCTGGCTGCCCCAACAATCTGGAACACCCTCCCAGATGATCTGAGATCAATGATGGACCTTAAAGACTTTCGCAAGCAGCTGAAGACAACGCTTTTCACAGAACACTATGGACATGTCACATGATCTAACTACCAAGAACAACCAACCTACCCCCCCCGACCCTCTGATAAAAGAATGTATAACGGCAATCGAAGTCTCATAACACACAATGTATAGAAGAATGTATTATAGCACACGATGTATTATAGCACACAATGTACATAGCTCCACCTAATCAAACACACAACACATCATACGCACAAATCACAATATACCCTTCACTGCATGAAAAACACGATCACTACTTTTGATTGTTTGCTGTGATACCGCCTTGATTGCAAGATAAGACGGTATAGAAATACTGTTAAATAAATAAATAAATCTGAACCCAGGAGGTCAGGACACCACTATGCACTAGCCTTGTGTTTGTCCTGAGCTGCATGTAAGTCCTGTTTTAATTTATCTAGCTCTACCTGCAGTATGTGTTTGTCCTGTTCCCATTTAATTTTCTCCTTTTCTAATCCATCTCTCTGTGCTTTGAGCTCCTGAAAGAGAATGTAACCTGAGGAATTTCTAAAAGTACCTCTGTCTTGTCTTCTCCAATGTGTGTGTCCTCTGTATGCTTTGTCTGTGTTTTTTGTGTATTGAGAGGATCCCTCAGCATGCCACTTACATGCTTCTGATACTGTTATGACCTGCGAGGGCTGGGTCTTCCAAACAGACCCAATTCTGAGCATTAAAGTATCAAAAGGGGTTGCTTTAGGGTCTTCAGAAAATAACAGAAGGTGTTTTGTAATCTCAGGGGATAGCAATTCTAATAAAAATGCCTTATGCGTACTCTCTCCATAATCTTCTGCATTGGGCCAGGACTCCTGCTCATTAAGAACTGCTTTTAAAATCCATGCTCTATATGCAAATTGTTCCAGTGTATCATTTGGTAGAGGTGAAAGAATTGCAAATACTTGCATTGGGGAACAGTGAAATATTTTCTCAATACCCCTTTTAACCAACTGGTATGGGTGAGTGAGAGAGCCAACTTTATAATAGTGTGGCCCCAGAGCCAGATGCATAAGTCTATCAAAGTCTGATTGTCTCCTTCTGTATTTCCCTAGACCCCAGTGAATCAGAATATCAGTGGCCCATTTGCACCATTCATTTACATTAAAAGGCATAGGGACAGCTTTCTCAACTATCCTTTCAATGTCCCTATCTTTTAATGAGTCCTGCAGTATCACTTTAACTGGTGTTCTGAGTTCAGTACTGGGTGCTGAGTCTGAGTCATATGAATTATCCTCCTGACACAGGTCCTGGTTATTGCTCTGTTCTGACTGAGATAAACTATTAGGATTTTCTTCCTCTGTACTGTCTGATTCGTCTTTATTTTTTCCATTCCTACTCCCAGCTACACATACTTCTGTATTCTTTTGTTTATAGGGTGTGTCATAGGCAGGGGGGGGGGGGGGCTGAGGGTGAAATAGTGGTTGGCCAGGGCTTATATTTCTTTTGTCTTTCAGAGGCCAATTCATCCTTAACGTGCCTCAATTCAAGTTTAAGTGCTTCTAATTGCTCACTAACAGTTAGAAAGGAATTTGTGGCTTGTATCACCTGAGCCCTTTGCATGGAAATGCAAATTTGTGCTTCCTCCAGGTCTTTGGTTAATTGTGTACACTGAGTAGTCAGTTCAGTATTGTCCTGTTTCATGCTAATGAGCCCCCTGCACATGCCTTGGATAAAAAGGTATTTTCTTTTATTTGTTTTCTTTTTGAATTCTTGATAATGGTTTAACATTTGTCTTTGAATATTATACCGTGATGCCTCAGGGAATTCCCCTTCAAAGGGACCACCTTTTCTCTTACAGTATGTCATTACAATTTCTTTCAGTTCCTTAAAATCAAAGGCCTCCATATTTGAGGCTGCAGAAAAGACTGTAGTTGGCACAGGGGCCTACGCTTATTATGTTTTTATTTGGTTTTATGCGACTATCTCAAATGTGCAACCTTTGAAGGAGGAATACTCACTTTTATGAAGAAGTGAGACTTAGAATTATAGTTGGAATGGCATAAATTTTATGGGTGTTCAGTAGAGAGTACTGGCATAAAGACCACGCCTTAAAATTATACCTGAATAAAAAGTGCTTAACACCTTTTAACAGAGTGGAAGTTTAGGGTGAAATTATAGTAAGAAGGTTGTTAGGAGATTAACAGAATTGTCAGATACTGTATCAGTTGCAGCAAACTTTAAGCCTGCCCTCACCAAGATACATACTGGCAGGAGACTGAGAAATAAAAGGCAAAGGGACAGGAGGTAAATTAGTGTTACCAGGAAAGATGTATATTGTATTCAATGAGGGACTGTTTAACTGTGTACCACTTCCAAAACAAAGCTGGACTATCTCTCTGTCTTTTCTTAGCAGCTCAAATACTAGAGAAAAATCTGTGCCTTGTAAAAAAACCGTAACAAGCCTATACATACAAATAAGAAAATTGCAAGCCACCCTATGTGATGTCACTAGGTGTAGGTAAAAATTAAAATTCAGGATTATTACAGAGCCTTTTGACAATAAATATCTCACCTTGTCTAACCCACAAAACAAAGGTATCACTGGAAATTTTCACTAAATAGTGTCACTCTGCCTGTCTACAGAGTCTTTTCACTAATGTGTCATCCAGCTTATAACCCAAAATTGTAAATGGTCACAAGGGCTTTTGATTTTCCTGTCGCACCCTGTCTGAAATCCACTTTAATGTTTAAAACAAAATTGCTACTTACCCAGCTGGAGATCCACTGAGAAACTAAGACGAGCCCCCATAAAATGTAATCTTTCGCTGCTCTCTACTTTCGGTTACTCTTCGTTTGGTCCTGGGTTCATTTCACAGAGACAGTAGGGTTAGTAGCACAATAAGACAACCAAAACAGGTGTGGCTTGGAAAAAGGCCTTTATATAGAAATAGGCTTATTAAGTAGGTACAGAACAGATGTAAAAAGCTGTTATAAAGCTACTTCAGTGTACTTCAATGAATCTGTGTGTGTCTGTCTGTGTGTGAGAGAGAATAGGAAGAGAGAGAGAGAGAGAGAAGGGTGGGGTCAGAAGTGGGTGTTCAATGAATAGGAAGAGAAGAGAAAGAAGGGTGGGGAGTAAGAAGTGGGTGTAAGGAGTATCCGATGAAATAGGAAGAGAGTGAGATATTTTTGTCCTCTGTATTTTATAGTGAAATTCTCCAGCACCTCCCTTTTTGTCATAATTTGGTCTGTTTGATCTGATCTCTCCTGATTAGTAAGGAGTGGCTGTTGTCTTACAGACTAATCAAGTAAACTATGCTCATTAAGTCTGGAGACTGACATCGCCAGAGGGTCAGAGCTAATCTCATCAGGTAAACTATGCTCATTAAGTCTGGAGGCTGACATCACCAGAGGGTCAAAGCTGCTTGCAATCCAAGGTCTGGGAAAGCCATGACACCTATGCTAGGCATAATGTCATGCTGATGTATGCTGACAACTGGCCTGATGCATTAAGCCACAAAGCTGTGTTGCAGGTTCAGTAGTCCATGAGTATAGCTGTGGTCATTGTCAGGGTGCCTGAGAGCATGAGAGTCTGCCTATGCCTGCTGAGATCTCTGCATGCCCTGTGCCATACCTGCCTGTCAAGGAGTGTTCGGCAGGTATGGGAGGAGGATATGTTGTCGGTCTGTATGATAGAAAAGCTGTTTATGCTGCTGGTGCAACTGACATTCCTGTCTTGCACATAGGATATATCCACTCAGCGGGGCAACCCATACATACATCGCATGGCATGGTGGAACTAGCAGAATGGCTATGATCCCTCATACCTGCTATGTGCCTGTGGTGCAGTCTTATTAGCTGCATTCTTGTTAAATTGTGCTGCACATTAGAATTAAGGATTGTACATTGCTGGGATCCTGCTGGGCATGTCCCTGACAATGCATGACAATTGCACTTACCACACATTTGTATTGCTGCTAATCATGTAGTAAGTGAACACCTTTAATAAAAGGACCCCAGAGTGAGTGACTTTGGTATGGGGCTTAGAGTGAGCGAGTTAGAAAATGGTTAAGTAAGAGAGAGGGCATTACCAATGATGTGATGCAGAGATCAGTAATTGATCTGGTAATTTTTAACATTTTTGTAATTGATATTGTGAAGGACTATTGGGAAAGATTTGTCTCTTGATGATACCAGAATCTTCAACATTTTGGACACTATGGAAGGTGTTGATAACATGAAGAGGGATATAGGAAACTTTGGGGATGCTCTAAAATTTGGGAACTAATATTTAATGCAAAATAATGTAGGATAATGCTTTTGGACTGAAAAAGTCCAAGTCAGCAGTACAATACTGGAGGTGAAATAATTATGTGCACAATGGAAATAAGGACCTAGGGGTGATCATATTTTAAAGTGATCAAAGAGTCCGAAAAGGCAATGGCAGACCATAAGGATGCTTACATGCATAAAGACAGGAATGGCCAGTGGGAGAAAGGAAATGATAGTGCTTTTATATAAGTCTCTGATGAAACTTATTTCAAGCATGGTATGCAAATCTGGAGTCTGTGCCTTCAGAATGATATAAATAGGACAGAACCAGCCCAGAGGATGGCTACTAAAAAAATCAGGGGTCTTAGTCATAAAGCATATGGAAACAGACTTAATGATCTCAGTATATATATATTGGAAGAAAGGCAAGAAGGGGAGATATGATAGAGAAATATCAGTACCTTCATGGTATAAATGCATGCTAATTGGGTCTCTTTCAATTGAAAGGAAGCCTGGAATGAAGGGTCATGAGATGAAGGTGAAAAATAATAGACTCAGGAGTAGCGCAAGGAAATATTTCTTTAAAGAAAGAGTGGTGGATGCAGTGGAAAAGCTGAAGAAGCTAGTAATGGGTATGTTTACTAAGCTGGGTTAACAGTTAACCTGTGCTATTTGCATCTAAGACCCACTGAATAACATGGGACCTAGTTGCAAATCGCATGGGTTAACCGTTATCACAGCTTAGTAAACATACTCTACAGTAAGTGTCTTCAAGATAGCATGGGACAAGCACAGAGGATCTCCAAGGGAGAGGAAGAGATTGTAGAGCTTAGTATTTGGTGTGAATGGGCAGACTGGATAGGCCACATGGTCTTTATCTGCTTTAATTTCTATGATTCTATGTTATGGATATGTGTGTGCACAATTGTTTAAGTGACTTGTTCCATGCATAAATCATGGCTTTATGTAGCAGTAATATTTCATGTAGACAGGAAGAAAATTGATGCCTTTTGAATTATGGTGCTAACAAAGAATATTTTGTATACCAGAGGTACTCAAATCCAGTCCTGGAGGGCCGCAAACCAGTCAGGTTTTTGGGATATCCCTAATGAATATGCATGAGATATATTTGCATGCACTGCCCGAATTGTTTTCAAATCTATCTCATGCATATTCATTAGGGATATCCCGAAAACCTGACTGGTTTGCGGCCCTCCAGGACTGGATTTGAGTACCTCTGGTGTATACCATGGACTGCTCGAAGAACAAACCAGTCAGTACCAGAGATCAAACCTAAGCTTTCTTTAAAAGCTCAGATGACAAGACATCAACTTTCATACTGTACTTTGGACGCATCATGCAGAGAGAGACATCGTTAGAGAAGGATATCATGCTTGGCAAAGTTGAAGGTCATTGCAAAAGAGGAAGGCCAACAATGAGATGAATCAATACAATAACAACAGCTATTGATGCCACTTTATCAACTATGAGCCAACTGACTGAAGACCAAACACAGTTTAGGACAACTATTCAGTGGGTCGCCATGAGTCAACACCGACTCAACAGCACTTAACAACAAATATTTCATGAGGTGATGATGTCCTTTTTCTAGCTGCAGACTGTTCAGAAATAGTGTATTTCTTTACAAAAATGTGTTACTGGTAATTATGATTTGTTATAGTGCACACAAAAAAATTCTATCAGAGGAAAAGGAACTAAACTTTGGTTCGTTATAACCAAGATATGTTAAATGGGGTTTTTTTTTGCAGTTTTCTATTTTGTTTTCATCATGTATTATTCCGTTAAAGATATAAAAAATATTTTTCTGATAAGATTGCGTAACACAGTAGGAAACAAAAGATGGCTACAGTCACCAAGCTCTGCTTCATGCAGTCAGCAAGTAAGCAAAATCAGACGTAATGGCACATAAAGGGACATTTCAAAGCCATTTACATGTGTACTGTAAATAGTGATTTACATATGTAAATTGGCTGTTTGAAATTCTGAAAATTACCCTCTCTCAATGCAGCTAAAAGTATGAGTGTTTTACAGAGATTAGAAATAACATGCCTAGATTTTCTATATGCATTATTAAAAAAAAAATTATCCATTCAAAAAGTAAGTGCAGCAAATTTTAAAATAAAATGATGCAAATACACTATCTTTGAAAATCAGTACAGTCTAGTGCTAAAAGGTGGCTCCAGACTTTGTTCTGATGTGGTCAGCTTGAAAATTGCTCTCATAAGCAGTATTCACATACTTTTGGTTAAGCATAGATTGAACACAGATCTTTTTCTTCACTTGCACCACTACATAAACAAAACACTTAAAGGATTTTTGTTACATTTAAGCAAAGGACAAAGAATAAACAGAAACATAAGGGTTCTTTTACTAAAGTGTGCAAAGCAGTTAACACATATTTTAGCGTGTGCTACTTAGCAACTCTGGCTTGCAGTAACTGCTACTGATCAGGCAGGTCAGCTACCATGTGCTAATTTCCATGATAACTGCAATGGGAATGGGTGAATTAGGGGTGGAGAGTGGAAGTGCAGAGCACATTGAGGTTAGTGTGGAGGGACATACTGCATGCTAACTGCTAATTTTACAATTAATGTACCCCTGTTAATTGTGAATGCTGCTGCTGCATGTCAGGTCGCATGTCCATGCAGTAACTGCTGTGAACATGCTAGCAACATGCTGGCAGTTACTGTGGAGGCAGGAAGGCCAATTCCGATCGGCCACGCCCGGGTGTCCAAAATTTGGATGATCCAGATGTGCATCCAATTCTGCTCTCACGGAGGCTAGATGGCCCCCTGGAAGCAGAATACGTGCACAGGGCCTGGACGTCGCAGACATGCCCTGATTCTACCCTGCTAGATGTTACACAGCTTCCCCGGCTAGCTTAACCTGGGCTCCTGAATGGAGCTGCGGTGCAGTGGCGCCCCATCATCATGGCATCGCGGCTCTATGCAGGAGCCCCGATCTCTTGTGCAACACCAAAGTGCACTTTTCCCTGCCATCCGACCCCTGATTGGGCCTTTTGGCCAGGATAGGGCTGCGGGGAACCCCCTGCTCCTCTTACCTCCTTTGGTGTTCCCAGGTTGGATGGCTGCTGGCGTTGGTGGTGGGAGGGGGGGGTCTTATTCCACCTCAGAGATGGAGTAAGTCTCCCGTCTAAGTAACCCAGGCCGGACGTACAAGGCCATCATCAGAATTGGCCCTGTTGTCCAGGGTCAGGGTCACACCTCTCGCCTGCCCCCGTTCCTCCTCCAGAATGTCCCCTCCTGCCCTGGTACAGAGCTCCCTGCACATCTCAGCTGTACGTGCGGGGAGATCTGTGTTGGGGATTGCAGCCGGGCACTTAGCGGGAATTATACGTCCGACTGGGACAAATATCCCTGCTAAACGCGGGTCAGAATCTACCCCTTTATGTTTACTGTGTATTAGTATTAATGCTAAACATGTGATTTGTGCAAAGTTCTACCTCACTATACTAAAAGGTCCCCATAGTAGTGAATTATTAGGTCCAATAGGGTCATAATCTCCCTATTGTGTTCCTTTCACCTTTCAGTGCTGGGTAACCCAATAAAAGCAGGCAAAAATCCATTATCTGGCAATAACTTACCTGTCCTTTGGATAGCAGAACTAAGAAGTATTGTTTTCTAAAATATATTATTTAAGATTTAAGTGGGACTTTGCTGAGGCCATTATGTATTGAAATAGTTATTTGTTAAATAGTTTTGTGGCACATTTACCTGATTTATGGAGCAGAAAATGTCATGGCCTTCCCACTAATCTATTGATGCTCCAGCATTCAGTTACCTACCCCTGCACATATGTGTCCTCACTGTAAATTTTCTGCTATAATAAGATGTTCGAAGAATAGTCAATGCACATGCCTTTGGAACAAGTACACTTTATAAATCCAAGAAAGTGGAGCAAAAAGATATCAAAAAAGTTTCTTCTCTATTTTCTCTGGGATTCTAAAGCAATTTAATAGTTGTTACTGCAGATTTGCAGTCCAAGGTTATCTCTGGTTATCACATCACTATCACTAACATGTTCAGCCTTTTGCTGATAGCTGACACTCAAGTAGGTTTGAAATGTGAAGGTAACCTGCCAAGTGTCCACAAATCCTTTTGGTGATGAACAGTTTGGAGAGTGCAGTCTTTAACACAAGCTTCAGCTCATTCTTATCCCTGACAATGCTGTGCAGTTTAAATTTGCTTTGAAGGAGCAGTTCCCTATTTGTCCTGTCAGTCTCAATTCTTATCTCTAAAACAAGACTGAAAAAGAAGAGAAAGGCAGTGGGCTTTTCACTAGCCCCAACACAGCATCCATCATCTATCAGGCAAGGGGGACTATTATTTTTTTAACTCAAAAAATAAATTAAACCTTAAATTTGATTCATGTTTCATTTTCAGTGATATATCTATAGAAAAAGAAAATACATATATGGTAAGCAATAACATAGGGTAAACCATATGTAGGTCACCTCTCCCCTACCCTATTTCCCAATTCCCCGCCCTTAAGTCACTCTGATTAATTCTCTTCCCTTTACACCTGCCAATAAACCAGTCAACATAAAAAACTGGACAAAGCAATTGATCACAGCTTTATTACAAAACCAGCTAAGTAACAAGTAATACATTAATAGAGTAACCCAAGCTAAATCTGAGGGTTTATGGGAATCTAACCAAGCTAGACCCATACTGGATGATAATCTTCTTCTTCTTAAGTGCCTTCGAGTCAGTCCTGACTCCTGGCGACCCAGAAGCTCCTGGGTTTTCTTGGCAGTGTCACCGGAAGTAGATTGCCAGGCCTTTCTTCCGAGGCAATGGAGGATTAAGTGACTTGCCCAAGGCCACAAGGAGTGCTAGTGGGATTTGAACCCTGGTTGCTTGGTTACCAAGCCAGTGCTCTAACCACTAGGCTACTCCTCCACTACTGCCGTGTTATTATCTATGTGGTTCACCAACCAGTCTGCCATTGCACACCTGTGGTCCTTTGCCCCCGCTGCCAGCCTCATCATATTAGCAGAGGCCTAGCCTCACTGAGGTGAGGACCCCAACAACTGGACATTCCTATGCCTATCCCCATTCCAGGCTGTGATCACCTGCTCGCAGCCCAAGACCTTCCATCTATGGAACTACTTGCACAACCCCTTGGCTAGGGTGACAGCCCCCCTCCCCCCAGTTGCAATAAACTCTACAACACACAAACTTCCAACATAACCTCACAAGATGGGTGTGTGGTTCAGGAGAATGAGTCTGATGCACTACCTCCTTTCATTCCCCTTCTAATGGATAACAACTACCTACTCCTTACCTTCCACCAACCTACCAACCCACCTTCCCTCCTTTCCCTTACTTTCAATGAAATCATCTCCTCGAACATTGTGCAAACCCCTTTTTCCTTACTGCCCTCGCTTTGGGCTAGGATATAACACCAAATGGACACCCCATTACCTATGGCCACTGGGACCTTAACCCAGCAGCCTTCAGTCTAATAAATGTAAACACAATGGAGAACAGAAACAGTTGTGTGCTGCCTAATTAACACTGTTACTTATCATTCCTATAGACCTATGCAGTGCTGTACACATATACATAAAAGTCCTTGGAGCTCACAATCTAATGAGGATATAGACATGTGAAAAACGGGAAATTTACTAAAGAGGAGAGCTTATTCCAGCCTTCCCACCTAGCTGGTAGGCCCATAGGCACTAAGTATTCCCAAGCCTGCAAATAGATTTTGAAAGGAAAATTGCCCATAGAGTTTACTGGCAGACTAGTGCCATAGGGGAAGCTTTCAACCATGCATATTTTCCAAATGCACAAGAGATGGAGAAAGCAGGAAGAAGCAGTATTGGGGATTTCAGAGTAAAAGTCCCATGTGTATCTCTGCTAATCCACATGTGCCCCAACCTTAGTACTGCTAGTTTTCCCCACAGAAGGCCCAGATAACTTTTCAAAGGCTGTATTCACAGTGAGAGCGGTATTTGTTTTTATTTTTTTTAATCATACTACAAGGTGCTGTGTGACCATGAGATGGTTGTAGAATGTCCTGATATTTTGTGAGAATGACTCAGCTTATAAGTGGTCATCAACTCAGATGTAGCTGCTCTGTGGGGTATGTTTACTAAACTTGTGGTAACGTTCCCCGTGTTAGGGCTCCCGAATGCCCATATAAAGGAATGGGCGGTGCATCATCATAGCAAGCTGCGTGAGGTAACACGCGGTACAGGGCGCACTGGGCTAATGCGCATTACAAAGTGCTATACAAGGCACCTAGCATAAGGTGCCCTATAAGGTGCCCCACAAAGTGCCATAACCTAAGGTGCCCCATGTCCAGGTGCCAGAATGATGTTAAGGTGACCCAAGATATGGTGCTGTAAGGGCAGTAAGGTGGCCCAAGTTGACAAGTATGAAATGTAAGGCTGAAACCAAGATGTAACCCTAACACTGCAACGAGCACCAAGCAAAGGCAATGGACAAGTGATGGAAGGAAGGAGAGGTGGGAGCTGATGCACCCGCCAAGTCTGCATGCAGCCTATGTGGCAGCCAGTAAAGTGGACAAACATATCAGAGGCAGCTGTACAGATGCACAGGGTGTTGGCAATGTAAACTGCTACAATGATAGTGGGTAGCAGAGGATGGAGTTACGTGTCCACCAGTGGAGGTAGAGGTGGCAAGACAAGTGCAATGATAGGAGGACAGAGGAGTAGTAGTGCCATGAAGAGCAGACACAGGAGAGGCAAGCATGAAGAGCCGCAATGCAGAAAAGGGTACCAGTGCAGGACATGGGATAGCAGCCTGCACATGAAGACAGAACGCCACACAGCTGACACACGCAGATAGACGGACAGAAGGATGGTTGGCAACTGTGATGAGAGTATTATGGGCTGGCAGCACAGATATGCAGAGATATGTCTGTCCAAAGGAATGACAAGTAGTTGTATAGGACAGGCATAAAAAAGGCAAACAAAGAGAAATTGACCCCATGACCAGTGGGCAGAATGTCAGTGCACAAACCAGTAGGCTACACCACCATGTTGAGTTCCACAGCAATGTCTGCATACAAGAACACTGCAGGACACCACACAAAATGCCTGTTGTGTGCCAGAATAGGGCAACCCCACCAGTACCCATGATGCAACACAAATGCAGAACAGATGTCTACTGCTGATATTGCAGTCTGTAAGTGGGACAAGAGACACAAATAAACATATGCACACACACCATGAAATGGAATGCCGTGAAAACAGCATGCCAAGGAGCGAAGATCCAAAATAGAAAGGGTGTCAGGGTTCTGCAGAGGGGACAGCCATGTGGATGGTCTGTGGATAAGGGCAAAACAGGGAACAGAGCCAAAAAAGAGCACATGAGAATTGATCCTGCACACCAATGTGTCCAACACCAGAATCACAACAGCACTACCACTCCTCCAAACCAACTGCTCACTTGGACAGCACAATGAAAAGGACCATATGTAACAGTGTGAGACTATGCCGGTCTTAGGCGGTTGCCTAGACCTGGGCATAGCCTGAAGTTGTGGAAATAAAGACACTGCAGTCGTGTCCAGAGTGAAAATTAAGGTTGGGTTTTATTCCCTTTCCCTTGAGGATGTCTTCAAATAAGGACAACACAAAAGAAACGGTTGCTTCACCGGTGCAAAGGATTCTTAACAAATAATAATTATGCTTCTTTCCAGCAAATAAAGTCCATCACATTCAAAAATGTGTAAAACACAATTCTTTTCTTTCTCCTTTCTTAACAGAGAGACTCTATGTCATCAGCTATACCTAAAGCACATTCCATGGGCTCAGGGATGTTTTCTGGGCTATAGCTTTCCCACTGCATAGGGCCAGGACCTGGTCCTGTGTATGGGCACTGAGCCCCTGTGAAGCTGCTCTCCGAGCCTTGCCCTTGGGAAATTTCAGCTACTGTGAGTTGGAGCTGCTTTTGGGTGTCACAGATAGCAGGGGCTGTGCTGGGGATTGCCTCCCACGTCTTCTGCCAGTAAGGATTCTCTAGCCTGGCTTCTCCCCCGGGAACCCACTTCTCTCCCTTTACCAAAGACAGGGTACTTATCTCTTTCCGTTGAGAAGATGGTTTCAAGCCCTTCTGCTTCCAGCCAAGGCTTTCTCTCTTCCTTGCACACTGTTTTCCTCTGTGAACCCCGGTTACTGTGTTTAGCTGAATGAAACTCACTTCCTGCCTTCAGTGAGCTTCCCTGGATGTGACCTTTGCTCTCTGTTGGCTTGGCTGTTTGCCTCGGTACGAGGACCCCTCTGGCTGGAAAGACTTTGTCACTGTCTTTCTTAGCTCTCCCGGGTTTATCAGCCTGCCTTTCTTCAGCCCTGGTTCTCCAAGGCAACGTGTCTTTCTGTAACTGCTTTGGAGTTCTTGTCTCACCTTCTCTCTGAGACTGACCTCTCAAACTCCTGGGCTGCACTTCAGTCCTAGCTCTCCAAGTCTGCCTGGAACTGCAGTCAGACTTCCTTTGGTCTCTGCTTTCCTCCTCAAACTCAAACTCCTGCTCCAGCCCTAGTCCAGGCTCCTGCTTGAGCTCTCCGTCTCTTTCAAGTTCCAGCTTGAGCTCTCGCTCAATTTCCAGCCTGAGCTCTTGCTCGGTTTCCAGCCTGCTCTGTGGGCTTTCCCACCTGTTTTTATCTCTCTGCTCATCAAACGTAGAACGTGAGTCTGGCTCCAGGTGAGCCTGATTGGAACCCTGAATTCTTACTGCGTCACTAAAGCCATGAGGAAAGTTTGTTTCCCTTTTCCCTGCCTCTCTGCATTGTGAATGCTGCAACTGCCCACGTGGCTGTAAGGTAAGCTCTTCTTTTATACTACTCTCTAATATTTCAGGGTCCATGCTGTCTACCTCATGACAACAGCTAATATGTGACAGATAGGCTGCATAGAGGGCACTCTGTGGTGCACAGTGAAGAGAAAGGAGAGTGTGTGGAGCGGTGACGAAGCTGCAGCCATTGCATGGTAAGGTTAGCAGAACACAAGAGGAATGGAACATGCTGGAATCAAACCCACAACCTATGGTGGCCCAATGCATGTCTCTAACCACTATTCCAAACAACCACAGCAACTGCAATGCTAATATGTACCACCGAATGGAATGTGTGTATGGAAAGTCATAGCACCCTGTGAGGTGGCAGATGGCTGGCACCCAGACAGCTGTCACTGTACAAGGTGGTGAGCACAGGTGGGCCCTGTAGAAATCATCTCCCCCATGTGGTGGCAGGGGGTGGCAGGGTCTTCTCCAGCCTTGTGGTGTTCCCATGTCACAGGAAAGCACAGGGCATGGGTGTCATGTGGCACCATGGTGTGTACACCCCCTGGGGGTCACATGACTGGATGGCTGGTGAGCTGCACTGCCCATCATGGCCTCATGCAGCATGTGCATCTCACCAGCTATCCACGACATGGTATCTACCACGTTCCCCAGGGCTCTGTGTCCACTGAGCCCGGGCCACAGCACACAGTGCCACAGACAGGTGGCATACACACATACCACCACACAGACACCATGTGCCTGGTGTTTGTGTGGTGACATCTGCAGACGTCCCATCTGTGACAATGTATGGTGTTGCTGTGCCCAGGTGGCCTACATTGCTTGACATATGGGGCAGGTGGCAGGGACCCCCAGTGGCCCGTGCTGTCTTGTGACCCCACCCCATCCCAGCCCCATCCCTGTCTACCCTGCCCCCCTCCACCCCTCCCCATCCCGCACCCCCACCACCACTCTCCCCCTTGGTGGCATCCCCCTCCGTGTCTCCTGCCACGCTGTCAGCAGCCACCGGTGCTGGTCGATCATGTAGCTGTGGCCCTGATCCAAATGGGGAACTGGCAGCATCAGCATCTGCTGTGGGGGGAAAGCAGATATCACCATGGTGCTCATGTGTCAGTTACATCACTTTAATATAGTAGGTGGCCACACAGGCTGCATCACTCATGTCCCCATGGACCATTGCCCCCCGCTGTAGCCTCCTTAGGAGGTGAGGGTGATGCAACCATAGCTCCAGAGCCCCCCTGCAAAGATCCACCACCTGGGGGTACAGCAATGGAAATGGACTGTTAGGGGACAGACATCTCTGTCTAATGGCAGGTGCACATCACACATGATGTGGGCACGAGGGTGATGCCCCTGATGTACACTGTTGGTCCAAAGCTAGCTGTAGCCAACGCCATTTGCATGTGTGTGAGTGAGGCACACCATGTGCTGATGGCCCCCATGTGTCATGTGTGCTACAACCCAGACACCCCATGCCTTCCTGACATTCTGCCCCTGCATGACATGGGTTCCCCAAGGCAATTGTGGCTGTGCCATGGTTCATATCATGTTCAATGTGCCAGCAGTGCTGTATGGTGCAGCTATCTGTGTGCTGTGTTGCAAAGGGGTGGTTGGGGCATCTGTCACAGCCGACACATATGTGCCTGATCTCCATGACTACACCATAATATGATGTGCCCAAGACAAGTGTTGACCATATGCTGGGAGTGCACATGCCCGTGCAACAGTGGGCCATGGTGGCACTGTGGCACATGTGGTCAGCCATTGTGGGAGGCATACAGCAGCAGACACACCCATGAAGGTCCAGGGGATGTATCACAGACCTCTCTGTATGGTCCAAAGGCCAACTGGGCCTGGGGTAGACATGTGCACATCAACCTGTTCATCTGCTTGGGTTCAAGGTTGATCCACAGACTTGCCCATTACACATGTTGCCCCTGTATGATATGTGTGCTGATTGCTGGCTACTGTGTTGCACCCCTTGCTTTGTGTGACAGTCCCTATGCACGTACCTCACATGGGTAGGCAGCAGCTCCATTAAAATGCCTGGTGAGGTGCCTCCATGCCCCCCTCCCCCTCCTGAGGATGTGCCGCCTGATGTAGACCTGGAACAGGCACCTCTGCCGATTGAAGATGAGGTGGGTATTACGTGAGAACACCGGCATTGGTGCATTGGCCACCATCATGTCCGCAATGTGCAGTGCGTGCATGACTACATGACACAATATAAATGCATCTGTGCAGTAAAGCATGTTCCTACACACCCAACGCACATGTTCTGTCTGTGACACATGTGTTACGGCACGTTGTACGGCACATTGGATAACGGCGCCTTACTTTGCAGCGCCTTACAATGTGGCATGGGCTAATGCACCTTATAGGCCCCTTCGGTTAGGTCTTTGAGGTAAGAGTGTACCTGGCTGTGTGCACAGATTGCAAATATGTGTCTGACTCTTACAGGCATGAGAAGGATGTGCGTCAGCCAGGCCGACCAAAATGAGACCGATGGGGGATTTAACCCATGACCCCTTGCTTCGAGGTCAGTGTATTAACCAGTGACCCACCCCTCCCTGGCGTATGTCAAACCAATGGCTGCCTACAGAAAGATCGCAGGTCACCGCTGAAACTGTCTGCTGTGTTTGCCAAGATAGAGTAAACCCATCACTAACCATGATGCCCTGCAAATGAAGAGCGGTGGTCTAAAGCTGGTGCCCAGATGGGGAATGCACCTCCCAAGCACCTCAGCTTGGTAGGTGAAACTGACCCTATGTGATACACGGAGGAGGCCAAACCCATGTCAAGGAAATCAATAACAAACCACTGAGTCAACTGCCCACCCAGACATCCCAAAGAAAGGGACCATATGTAGGCGCCAGCATGTAATGGATAAGCTGCACAGAAGGGACAATGCACTGCACAGTGAAGAGAGGAAGGGTGTGTGGAGAGGGGAGGAAGCTGGAGCCACTGTTTGGTAGGCTTAGCAGAACACAAGAAAATAAAAGGAAAGGAACATGTGGTACTCAAACCTGCAACCCATGGCTTTCCAACTCACGTTCTGAACTACTATCCCAAACAACCACAACAAGTGCAATGCAAATATGTCTCCACAAAGGGAACGTGTGTATGGAAACCCTCAGCACCCTGTGAGGCAGCAGACGGCTGACACACAGACAACTGCCAGTGGTCCAGGATGGTCAGTGTGGTGATGCAGCAGCAGAGGCAAATGTCTGTCCAACATGTCAAACCAAAGTCACTAGTCCATCAACAGATGATGAGCAGGACAGATCATGTCCAGGAGATGCATGGTGTGCACATGTACACAGTAGGTGCTGCATGTGGAGGACCACCAACACACAGGAGTCATGAAATATCCACAAAGGCATACGTGCCTGGCAATACAGGACACACAAGCCTGGAAAAGCATACACAGCTAGATGTCTGCTAGTCTACACACATATATATGTAATGTGTGTGAGATACTGCCCATGATATCAAGCAAAGCAGTGTACATAGCAACATACATCTCGTAGTGTACATCAAAGAGTGGCAATGATTAACTGGATCCCGTCAGAACCATGCAGGGAATGTGACCTGACAAATGCTACATTGGGAATTGAACCCTGGAACCCAGGTACCCAGAGCAGTGTGCAAACCATAAACATCTCTGCAGTAGATGATGTGTAGATAAGGAGGCAGGCGCATATCCAATCCGCCCTGCCACCACTGTCAGCACCAGTGCCAACGAACACCAATGCTAGCTATGTCCGACACACACATCCCAGGTGGGGATGTAGAGGCACCAGCCTGGGCATGCATGTGCCCAAGTAGTAGAGATGCCCACCCACAAGAAGCCACAATGCTCCAAGATAGACGACATCCAACTGTACAGGCACATGGGAGCAATGAATGTACCTGTGTTAAAATGGAATACCTATGTGGACAGCAGTGAAACCATCTGTGGGCAGGAATTCAGCAGCACAATGTCCAATACACCACACACATTTTGTGTATGATAGAACACACACATTGGGCAATGATCTGAAAGGTCGACTGGCGACACAGTGATGTGAGTGAACCAGATGGCAGTGATGTACGTTGCCTGCATCATCATGGGAATAGCACAGGAACACAAAACTGACAGGGGGCATGGTCCAGGCAGGTTCACCAAGCTGCCCACACAACCACAAGGCGATAAGGTTGGAATGGAGGATATATAGATATAATGCCATGCTGCCATACAGTAATGTGGATCTGCAGTGCACAGGCAAATGCAGAAACATTACCAAACTGTCATGTCCCAATGCCCCAACACCACCCCTCAACTGTGTAGACCATATGCGTGTGTATCAGTGGGTCATACAGCAGAGTAGATGGCCAGTCAACAGTCTGTGCTGTGCCTGAGAATCAGCAGACATTAGGTACGCATGTACAGAAACACCTTTGATGCACAAATGGGAGAAAAAACAGTTACACAAGGCCAAATGAGGACATGGAAACAGGTAGGAGACGCACATGTTGCCAAAGAACAAACAAAGCTGAACTTCATAGACATAGAGGTAGCACCATGCAGAAGGTCTGCTGCAATGGGTGTTGTGGATACAGAAGCATCACATATATGCCAATGTAGAGGGAATGCACAACCTAAGGCAGAAAAAGGAGACACCCACTGCTCCACAGCTAAGGTAGCGGTGCAATGTGAGTGGCACAATGCCATGTCATAAAGAGGTTTGGGCACACATGCATTGATTGGTAAGTAAATCAATGTACAGCGGCACATCTGTAGAGGAACCACACACAATAACATGTATGTGGAGGTAGAATGAAAGGTCCACAATGGTGCACTAACCCACACAGAATCCACGTAGGCACATGCACCGTTGCAAAACTGGAATCAGGCAGATGCACATGCACCGTGTATGTTGAATTATGACAGAGTGCTGCCCCAGGTGAACTGTAACACCCCCTGCGAGGGTCAAACAGAAATCACATATAGTGGCACGCATCACAGTGGTGTGGTGGCAGTGTCTCATGTCCAAGTATAAGGTAGCCAGACATAGAAACAGGGCCTACAGAATGTACCTCCTCTGGCACACATGTGACTGCATGTACCTGTTGACCCAAACATATGTGGATATACTGCACTGCAGGTCACACACATGGCCCACACACATCAACATATTGTCAGATAGATGTACAACATACAGCGCGTATGTGACATCCTGCTGTACGTGTACAGACCAGTGCACATTGTCCAAAGTGAAAATGTCATCTGCGACTACACATGTCCCATTATGACTGTCACAGATCCATGGGCATGCAAGGTTACATGTGACATCTCAGTGTGCCACAGTAATGCAGAATGTTCTGTGTGTCCCCTGTGATGACCACGACACACGGCCAGAGCACGGCAGCAACGTTGTGTTAGTCATCCCTGTTCTGCACAAAGTATCAGTCAAACAATAATGTCCATCATAGGTGTGTGTCCCACTCACTGAGGCCCATCACCCAATGGTACCATCCCGCAGGGATCATTGCATGGAGGTGCTCTGTCCACCAATGGTACTGTGATGGGTACGACAGTTGCAGTGTAGTAGATGTGCTGCTTGTGTTTGCTGTGCCCTGTGTTAGAAGGAGGAGAAACAGGTCATGGTATGCTGTACACAACATAAGGTCACAATGCAGAGAGAGAAACCACAATATGTACATAATGAGACCTCAGACATGCAAACAGGACACAATCACAACACAGAGCACAGTGCATGTTGCCCACAGCTGGAGATGGCACGGTCGACCAGATTGCCATCTCGACATGGTCATGTCTATGGCCATGTCACACAGCCTTCCCAGTGGGCCACAGCATGTCCAGCAGTGTTGGTGCACATAGATCCCACAGAGGACCATGACAAAACAAACAACCCATAAGAAACATGTGAAGTGTGATGTGAGTCACAACAGATCAAACATGCAATGTACTGTCTGTATGCAGCAGGTATCTGATAGGGACTGTCTGAGGCAGGAAAAGGCCACAAGAGGGCACAGTAAAGGCAGAGTATGTCATTGAAATGCGTGGAATCACCATGTCTGCATGTTGAGCCGTCAATGCCACATATCCAAGGTCTGGCGAGATGCGTGAAATGGAACCATTGATGCATAGTGGACTGGCAGCAAACAGGAGACAGGTCAGTCAAAAACATAGAAGACATGTGTAAATACGTGCGCACAATGTACATAAGGGCACCAGCACAGGGTTAGAGATAGAGCAGCGAGCACCACCGCACAAGTGTCCAGGCACATCCCAGCACCAGACAATGCTCAAGGGTAGCAGAGTGTGCTGTCACATAGACACATCCCAAAAACACAGGCACATACACAAAGTGAGACGGGGAGAGCATTCTGCCAGTAGCATACGGCCCCTGTGAGCATAAGCTGAGACCAGTGGAGGCAAGCATCACAGTCCATGCAAGGAGACACTGATGTTGTATAATTGCACAATGATAGGGAAGGTTGTATGTGCCGACCACCACCACCACACGCACCTGCAGACACACAGAGCTCCGTCACAGTTGCTACAAATACAGTGTTGAAAACCCAGAATGTGACATGAACTAATGGCCGTATGGTTGCCAAATGGAACATATGGGGTAGGGAGGCACAGGCCATAGAGGTGCACAACAACATATGTGCAGTAGACAGAGAGAACCACAGAAATGTGCTATGCTGCATTGCCCCCACAGTACATGTACCGCTATGTCTACCCACCACAGTCACCTGCAGGTTGAATGACGTGCACACTGGTACCACTGTACCATAGCAATGGCCAGGAACATAAGCTACTCTGGGGATGCAAAGACAGAAATGAAACATACATATGTCCAGAGAGAGCCCAGAAACAGACATGGCAGCATGTACATGTATACACATATGCATATCCCCACATATGCAGGACTTACATGAGAACATCTCCTCAGACAGACGTTGCCTGACTGCTGTCCCCACACGTGTGTCACCACAGCCACATACAGGAGGGCACAGCAGATCCTCCTCCAGATCCTCATTAATGTCGACCCAGATATTGTGACTGAGTGCAATGTTGTGGAGAATGCAACAGGCCAGAATGATCTGTGCCACAGTCATGGGTTTGTATTGTAAGGCCCCCACCGGTCCTATACAGACACCTGAAGCGACTCTTCAGAATGCCAAAGGTGCACGCGATGACTGAGTGGCTGGAGGCATGGGCCTCATTGTACCTCATCTCTGCATGTGTCCGTGGAAGACACACAGGGCTCAGCAACAAGGCACGACAGCCATATCCCGCATCACCTGCAGACAGAAATATGGTAAGGTCAATCATGAACTGGTGGACACACAAAAGCGCACAAGCATCTATGTGCGAAAGGTCAAAAGATACATGATGACACAAACAGATGACATCACATAATGGCACATGGCAGCTGTGCACCAGAATCTGGAGGTATGAGATACAGGATACCAGTGAGGGGCAATGAGGGCAACACACATCAACTGTACCAAACCAATCACATCACCAACCACCTGTAACCAAAAGCCAGGAGTGGCATCCCTGAATGCAGCAGGCGGACACATGGCATTGCACCAGGAATGGGACAGAGATGTGCATGCGTGCAATAATGTGACAGCCATGGTACAGTGCACACACACATGCTGTCACAGTAACATATACAGTAGGGGTATAGCCAAGATGGCTGAAACTACACACCAACTCTTCCCAATACAGAGCAGACATGTGTGATGCAACGTGTCACCACAATGCCAGCCAAGTGACATCACAGATGAGGTCAATGGATATTGGCCCCCCCAACACACAGTACAGCAGGAAAATGAATATGTGAGCCAACCCAGCCCCCCCCCCAGTAGCACACACACACATTGCAGACAGAGTCAACTAGGGATACACAACCAAGACAGACACATGTACATTTGTGTATGTGTGTAAGCCGAGGCTGTGTGCCGTAGGTGTTGTCAACCAATCTGTGTCACACACCACCATGGAGGAACATACCATGTGTGCTATGAGCGTGTCTGTCCAAAAGACCTGTGCAATACAGCAGTGGTACCTGGAAACAGTGTTGCCCGCACGTGTGCCAAGACACACAGAAGAGCAATGATGCACATATGGCAGACATAGTTAAGTGAAGAAATACACAAAGTATGTGTCCATGTCCCCAGTGACAGTGACACGGCGTTCTGGAGGACACCGCCCCACACAATGTCAGTGCTGAAAAACCACAATGCAGAGAGAGACATGCAGGGGTCATAATCGGTAATGGGACCACATATAACAGACATCGGATGGGCAGTGATATGCCACAGCCTGAGGGACTGTGTCCATAATTTAAAAAAAAAAAAGTCTGAGATGCAGCATGCCATGTCATGTGTGTCACAAGGGATATGCAGTCAGAAGGCCCGAATGGAACACCAAAGGTGACCCTGTCCCACCTGTGAGAGATGCAGGGCCCCCAGGACACAGGGACAACATGTGCATGTTAGAGATGGTTAATACCCACACAGCAGGACACAGTCCCCATATTGTCCGGCCTCAAATTGTCCGAATAATGCCGAGTGATGCAGGATATGGGAGTCATGGGCAGACCCTGGAAACCGGGGAACCACATTCAGAATACGCATAGTTGCATCACAAACAACCTGAACATTCAGGGAATGGTAGTGTTTGCGGTTGCAGAATGCAAACTCTCTGTCACTGGGTGGGACAAGGGCAACATGTGTGCAATCAATAGCTCCCATCACGTGTGGTATCACTGCAATCCACTGGAATGCCTGGTCTATGGCCACCCACTGTTGCCCACTGTTAAGAATCGTAATGTAATTCCTAACCTGGCTGACCTTGGCCCGTAGTACCTGATGGAGACAGCATGAGAAGGTGGGCCTGCTCATCCCACCCTCTGCGGTCACTGAGGATTGGAAACAGCCAGAGGCAAGGAAATGTAGGGCACCCAGGAGCTTGGCCAATCCCAGTATGGCATGTGACTGGGCAGTGCGGGGCTTGAGGTCAGGTCTTAGATCCTCATAGAGCTCCCTAATAGCCCCCATGCTCAGACGGTAGAGGGAGATGACCTGGTCCTCATGCATGTCCTGCAGCATGGGCCTGGGCCTGTAGAGGTGAGGCAGGCGAGGGCACACCTCAGCACGCCTACAGTTCCGTGCTGGACATACCTTGGTCTGTGGAGCCTCCACAGCTGAAGGTCTGTATTGCAGCAGGACTGCACCCATGCCCAGTGCCACAGCCCCAAGGACATCATATCCCTCATCAGGCAACCGCAGCTCCTCCAAGTCAAGCAACACCGCCACTGCACAACCCATATGGTCAGTTTAAGCCATCATGGACATCAGCTTGAGCAATGTAGGGTGCTAAATACAGCTTGGGGTGTGGAAACTAATCAGAACAAACATAACACAGCTGCAGATGCAGCAACGCACACCAGCAGCAGTGTTACAAACCACACAGTGCGTACGGAAGCGGAACACCTTAGCGTGCGTACCACAACACACAGGTATCCCTCGTGATTGGGTCTGCAGAGCGCACGTAGGAGGAACACGTGACATGTTCCCAAGCACATACAGATTGTGTAATGTGCGCTGGCACAACATACACATAGATGCACCGCTTGGGGTACCTACGCATGGCAGAGAGCGCCGTAGCTACAGCCTAGCACACAGAGCAAAACTACATACCAGAAACGGCAGGTGTGTGGCACCAAATATGGAACAGGATACAGCACCTGTGGATGTAGGGGTAGACACCAATAGTAGTGACATAAAGAGTTCCGAATGTAGAAAACAGTAAGCGCATGGGTGCGTAATGGTATAGCGCATGTAGGAATGCATGTTATGCTCAACACAAGCAAGTCATGTGTGTGTGTATGGTGTGGAGAAGCACATGAAGAGGGCAGGGCCCATACAGCACATCATGGCACATGCACGAGCCAGGTCCCCACACGCATATGGAGCATGTGACATATGACACCCCCTGTAGGTGGCGCACAGAGGCAATGCACGCCTGTGCAACAAACATGCCCTGGGTAGCTGGTAATGCTCATTGCACATGCTTAAGATCACATGTTGCACAGTCTGAATGCATGGTGGATCACATCTTGGGTACTTAAATGGGCCCACCATGCTCGTAATGGCAAGGGTGTACCATGCAGAGGTGGTACATGATGGCATAGCATGCAGCAGGTGAGATGGCTATGGGTGCTATGACCAGCCAGCAGTCACCAGCGGCCGTCACCGAAGAGGAGCCTGAGGGGGGGGAAGGCAGGCCCATCCAGCCACAGCCAGGAGATGCACGAACAGTGTGGAGGTGTGCCAGGAGGCAAGCACCACTGCAGGCCAGTGCCTGCCAAAGCCAGTAGGAGGGCTGCCCACTATACCCACGAGAATGACCTCCTCCTTGCAGCCATCCTGGAGTGCTATGAGGTGCTATTTGGGTGGCTGAGCAGCACCAACACCATCACAGAATGCAACAGCACATGGGAGGACATCGAGACAGCAGTGGCGACAGCAGGGGACCCAAGCTGTGACTCTGAGAGTATAAGGAAGTGATACGGGGACATCAAGCGCTCAGTTTGGGCGCGCGTCATCGAGGAGAGGTGCCATGCCCATGCGACACAGTGAGCCACCCTGTCACCGCTGGAGCAGCAGCTAGCTGACAGATTGGGGCCCATCTACCTCCACGGCCTGACGCCCGAGCTGGATACAGTGGACCCATGTGCAGGTGTGATGGAGAAATGTGTTCTGGTGAGAGCCAACACCACAGCACACGTGGGGCTGGATGCAGGGGGGAGTGGGTCATTTCAGGGGACACATAGACCGCATGTTCCTAGCCAGTCTAACCTAACATATGGCGGGACCGAGAGGCCAGGTGTACCATGCCCACCCCACCCCCAGACCGCAGCCCCCAGTCAGCCAACCACCATAACACCAGGATGAATCACAGACCTCTGTATTGCGGCCTGGGGCATCCTGGGGATAGGACAGACCTGCACACATCAACAGTGAGGCCTACATTGCTCCTGGTTTTAACCACAAACATGTCCTTTTCCCTTGCTGTGCATGTTTGATATGTGTGTTGGTTGCTGGCTATTGTGTTGCACTCCTGGGTTGGTGTGCCTGTCCCCATGCACTTACCTCATGTGGGTAATCTGACATCATATTGTAGCACCTTGTGAGGTGCACCCAGGCCCTCCGCACCCTGCTGAGGTCCTGCCGGTGGGAGGAGCTTGGGAACAGGCACCCCTGGCGGCTGCATATCTGCTCCGCTAGGAGGTAGAGGTCTGCATGGGAAAAGGCTGGCTTTCTTGACATGGCAGCCATCTTGTATGCTGCATGACGCAGTAAAAGCATGCATGAGCAGTGCGGGCGTTGCTACCCGCGTTCCCACGCGCCTTGTCACGCGTGTTCCTTGCTCGGTTTGTGACGCAAGTTGGTCTATATGTTTATGTTTCTGGTATCCTGTTATATATCTAAACACAACTGTTCTTTCTAGTTGTGCTGTGCCATATTCCCATCCGTTTGGACTTGTGGTCCTCTCTTCCGGGATTTGAACCCCCAGTACATTGTTGTCAGACATATTGCCTCCCACTGCGCTACACACACAACGTTATGATGCTCTGACTGACCATGATCTTGTGGGCATTGCTGCTTTACGTTACAGCATATCAGGCTTGGTACCATCTGGGCCTCATGCGCGTTTTAGGCATACTTTGATTACAGCTCCTTGGAGTGCGCCTTGGCATTGATACGCTATGGAGCGTGTCATGGGTCTCCTTAGCCCAAAGGCACATCATACAGCGCCCTAAACCACACTCCAGAACATGGCACATTCTAGGGCCCTTGTGGTTTCTGCATCTTACATGGTGCCTTAGTAGGCGCCTTAGTGGGTGCCATATTGTGCGGTGGCGTATTGCTCCTCAGGTGTTTTGTATGGTGACTTGTGAGGCGCCATATAGGGCACCTTCTCAGGCTCTGTAGGCAAGGCGTGGTACTGGGCACCCCTGGACAGGTCACCTTCGGGGACTCCCTGGGATATGGCGCTAATGGTTAAGGTGCCCTAACAATGTTAGGGTGCCCTAGGTTAGTGTGCCCTATGGGCTACAAGGTTCCTCAGCTTGACATGCATCACCTATGGGCATTGGGACAGATGTCACCCTGACGCTGGGTGGGCATGGGGGAATGACACTGCACAGGTGATTGACAGAGGGAGGGCAGGGGGGTCCTGGATGTGCCTTGTCTGCGGGAAGACCATGTGGCTGTCAGTACTGTTGACGAACATGCTGTGGGTGACTGTATCATGGCACAGGGCTCTGACAATGTAACATGCTTGTGAGACAGTGGGTGGCAGTTGATGGGTGTACATGTCCCCCGGTGGGGACGGTACTTGCAGGATAGTTACAATGGTGGGTCGACAGTAGAGTGGTGGTGCCATGCAGATCAGGCACAAGCAGGGACACACACAGAGGTACAATGCAGGACAGGATACCAGCGCATGACATGGGGTAGCAACCTGCACAGGCAGACAGGACTATGCACAGCTGTCACACGCAGATGGATGGACTGAGGAACTGTTTTTAACTGTGGTGAGGATATTAGGGGCTGGCAGTACTGATCTTTAAGGGTACAACTGTTAGCGGCATGCAAATTATCTTGGTTGGGCAGGCATGGGAGGAGGTAACAATGGGGAATCTGACCCATGACCACTGTTTGTTACTTCATTGTACTAGCCAGTGTGCTTTACCTCTCTGCCCTGTTGTACAGCAAAGTCTGGGTACAGGGGGACTGCAGGTCACCACACAAGCCATCTGCTGTGTGCGCCAGGATAGGGTAGCTGCACCAACACCCATGATGCATTACACATGCGGAACAGCGCTATACAGCTGATCACCACATGGGGTCTGCACCTCTCTGTTACCACAGCTTGGTATAACGGCCTGCCAGGGCGTGATACTGCCACAGAGTAGCTACAAACCCTGCCATTTGGCATGTTCTGTGTTCACCCTGAGGATAAGGGTGGGCGCACAGTACTAGGTCCGCAGTACACATGGTGCTGGAGATAGGTCTTGCTTCACATTCCCATCCTTACCAGTGTGTGACAGGTGTTCATAACAGTGCAACCAATAGTACATCTGTGCTCATCTGTGTTCTGCAGTTACATGTGGTTCTCTGGGACCAGACATCAGCCATGTCACTGCGTACCCAGTGTTGGGGTCTGGCTGCCATGGACACCTGTTAGTAGGGTGTAGGGGTATCTAGACTCGCATGGGGGATATGCAGCACTACTCCTACCAGTCAGAGTGGTCTACACTATGTGCCTCTGAGGGCCCACGCTCACCCATATTGTCAGGGAGGCCATGGAGGGACAGGTGCCTGCAGCCTGGGGATTGGCTGTGGGACCAGTGACCCTGGTCCTGATGGTGATAGACAGCCTTCCAGGGCTAGTGCACAGGACCCATATGTGTGACTGCGGCAGTGGCAGGCCAGTCATGATACCACCATCCGCCATTCACCATCTGACAGCCCTTTCGGACTGCACCTGCAGCGGCATACAGGGTGATTCAACCATGCACAGACTAACTGCAGACATTCCACTTGCCAGTCCCTGGTGAAGGCTCACAGAGAACACATGTGCACCCAGACATGGTATGTGCAATACACACAACAGGCACGTATTTCAGTGATTGGGCCCCAGAACTGGGATCACACAAGTATCACTGGTGACAGATGGTATAGAGCAGGGGTACCAACATTTTGGTGGTGGTGAGAAGTGAAGCAGACTGTGACAAATTCTATCTACTCTTTTGATGTCTAGGACATCTGCACCTTATCCACTCACAATCTTAAATGACAGAGGTGTAAGGCAGGAGTCTCCAAATCCAGTTCTGGAGGGCCACAAAACAGTCAGGTTAGCAGAATATCTCTAATGCATATATATCTCATGCATCTCATTAGGGTTATCCCAAAAACCTGCCAGGGTTGCAGCCCTCCAAGACAGAATTGGACACCCCTGGTATAGAGCACTATGGGGGAACCTAGACATATTATGGTCACTGCTTAATCAGGGTTGATTGACCTCACAGCATGACATTCTGTGGCCGTCCTGTCCATGCAGGTGGTGTTTGGCCACTACAATGACCGAGCCATTGCCCTACTCCCTGTGCAGATGACGCCTGCCCAATATGCCCCGTCCTGCCCATACCCACAAAACCTTGCTCCTCATTATGTACATTTGCATAATAACACGGTTAACATCTTCACATTGGGGGCCCAGAGCAGGGTGGGCAGCCACAATACAATGGATAGACATACACACACTCCTACTGTGTCACTGTGCACTGATAGGGGTGTTTGGCAAACCTGCCCGCCACCCTGCCCTGCTCAGAGTGCCGACATTTCTGACCTATGCAGGAGGTAGTGGTGGTGCTATGATGGTACCTGAAGCTCCGTGCTGGGGCCAACAGCCTGACTCTACATGAGGATTTGGATAGTGGAGCCTGGATGAGTGGGTGTTTGTACCCCTGTTGGCCGCTGCTGTGGGGATTGCACGTTTTGATGGTGTATCTACATCGTAGGGTAAAATATTGGGTTATGCTGTGCTGTGCTGGGCATGCAGTTGGAACTTGAACCTCTGACTTTAAACTCCCGGACACATTGGCTGTGTGTGCTGCATCACAGTGTTGCCTCAGGGTCACAATGGGCCCTGGGGCTACCTGCATGTCTCCTCAGCCAGACCTTTTCTAGTGTTGTGTTTTATGTACATAGTAGGGTAAATTATTGTGGTGTACCTTTACGTCTCCTCAGCCAGACCTTTTCTGGTTTTCTGTTCTATCTATGTAGTAGGGTATATTATTGGGATGTACCTTTCCTTCTCCTCAGCCCAGCCTTTTCTGGTTTTCTGTTTTATATACATAGTGGGGTAAATTATTGGGATGCACCTTTCCTTCTCCTCAGCAGGACCTTCTCTGGTTTCTGTTTGAACTACATAGTGGGGTAAAATATTGGGATGTGCTGTGCAGGGCCTGCAACTGGGACCTGAGCCTGTGATCCTCTGCTTAGGGACACACTGGCTGTGTGTACTGCGCCACAGGACCACATTGGTTCCTGGGGCTACCTGTATGTCTTCTCAGCCAGACCTTTTCTGTTGCACTGCATGCCACGTACTGGTACAGGGCATAGCCTTGGTCCACTGCAGGCAGGTGCCACTTCCCCCTCCAGCACAGACACACACAACCCCCTCTGCCGTGCTGACATGGGCATATGTTTTTGGTGTGCCATCCCAGGCCATCCACTGCACGGGTAGGCAGGTGCCTAGGTTGCGGTGTCAGGGGTGAGGGGCATACATGGCCTTCCACAAACCCCCATCACAACCTACCAATATTTTGCCCCTTCCACATGGGAGACGGGTGGCTGAGGGGATGTCCGGTCTGTGCCCTGGCAACTATTGGCTAGGGTGATCAGGGTATTTGTGGTTTGTGGTTTGCTTTGGTCAGCGGCTCTCTTGCTGATTTCCATGTCTATATTCCTATGTGTCACCTAGGCGTCTGCCTGGTCAGTCCTATGCCCCATATGCCTCCACTACATGTCCCGCCTTCAGCCCTCTATGCCCCATTCGCATTGTCACCATAGTGGCCTTTTATACTTGGCCACTATGCTGTTGCTGCAAATGTAGCACTACTATCACTTTTCTGGGGCTCCCTGCCTATGCTGTACATTGCTGACACTTAAATGGTTTCTCTCTCTTGCAAATGTATGCTAACTTCAGGTTTTCAGTTGCGGTAAGATTCAGCCCTTCATTTCCCCACGTTAGTGTGGATGGGGCCTTTCCCCGCCCACTCCCCACCCATAGACCCCTTCTCTCCGCCCTCTCTCCACCCTCTGTGGGACTTACCGCGGCCGGGGATGTTAACGCGCATTATGTAAAGTTAACGCACGTTATGTAACGTTAACGCACGTTATGTAACGTTAACGCACATTATGTAATGTTTACACGCATTGACCTTACCTGACACGCGTTAATGTAGCATCTGCTACATCAACTCAGTTTAGTAAACACGCCCCTGTATGTGCATTTCATTTTATTTTCATTTATATTACAATACATAAAAACATCAATGAAGTTTACATAAAAACATCCCTAATACATTAAAACATAATAAAACACAATAAAACATCTCCATTATAATCATGCATACATGTGCTGCTTTGAAATCTATGACTTCAACATATTACTTTTGGTTTTATAACACAACTGCTAGTCCCTCCTCACTGATCCTCTAATATTCTCAGACAAACTGCGCTAAATTCCTTTTTGTAAATAAATACGCCTTTAACTGCATTTAAACATGTAACACATTCTGTTCTAATCACAGGGATAGTGGTAACACATTCCACATATTTGGGTCATTTATTGAGAATGCTCTGTTAGGTGTTACAGCCAGGTGCCCTTCATGTAACATAAGCGTATGTAGTCATTCATGCACATTTGATGGCCGATTTCTCATAGAGTAATATTTACTCAACATCCCAACTAACTCAAGCTCCAGGTTTTGCTATACAAACTGATTCACTAAATAGAGACACTAAGGACCCAATTCTGGACACGGGTTGTGGGATGTGCAGCCTCACAAGCTGTCCGGGCCTGATTCCCCCTCCGGTTCTCCCCATACGTCCTGAGCATCAGGATGGGGAGAGCTGCTGGTGGAAAGCGGGAGAGGGTGGAGCAGGGGCGGGCCAGCCCAGCAGGATGTACAGGGCCGATTCAGGTCACAGCCCTGTACATCCTGCCAGACCCATGGGGAAATACTGCTTATTTCACGTCAAAGGTGGAATAAGCAACACAAAACTGACAATTGGGCCAGGTGAGGGGAGGTCCCCGTCGCCTGATCCAGGCCACAGCAGGCCAGCCGTGGGTCAGGCGGTGGGGAAAAGGGGGGCCGAAGCCATGGGAGTCGCAGGTGCCTGCAGAGAGGATGTCCCTGCAGGCCGCAGAGGCACACCGGGATGTCCTCGGGCCTGATTATGGCTACCACGGGAACATTTTGTTCCCATGATCCAGAATTGGGTCCAAATGGGCCTGTCTTGCTTGGTGCCGTCTGGACGTGCCCCCACCTGAGTCAGGCTCTTATTCTCACTCCACTGTTTAACCAAACCCAATACAAATCTTGAAGACAGACAGAAATATGGTAACATTTATGTAATTCATACAGTATATAAGGGGAATGACTGCATTTTGCAAAATTTGCAATGCACTAATATATTTTACTGATAAATCTAAATAAGTTAAATTGCAATAATCCAAATATGGAAGTATTACTGCCTATACTAAACATCTAAACAGGTCTGGCTGTAATCATATTTCTACTTAGAAATGATAAGCATCTTATAGAAAGTGTTATAAATGACATAATATAATATCTTATGATTAGCAGAATGAATATGTGTATTCATGCACAAAGCATAAAACAGAAGGTACCTTTTACAAAGTCAGCATGTCACAAGAGTGAAATTGCAAGCTCACAATACGCTACTGTACAGAGCTATCATTTTGAGGTGGTAGATGTCAACAGCCATAGAAAAAAACATCCATAATCAGTCCAATTGTTTTTTGCCCATACCACAAACTGCCTAATTTTTTTTGAAGAACTGCTTGTTTCGGATTGACAGCACTGTCAATCACCTTGTGCTTGATTCATTAAGGCAGTTCTTCCATTTTGTGTCTATTGAAAAAGACCTTGATGAATCACACCCGATGTGAGGAAATGTACTTCGCTGGTTTTAAACAAAGGAGCCATTCGGTCAAATGCGCTGAGAATTTTCCACATTGTTACAAATAGGGCACACCTCTTTGGAAGTCTAACCCATTGTTATCCGGGTAATGACAAATAAAGCCTTAATGAACCATAGAAGAAGCTGGAATGTGGAATCCTACTTTGCTTGCACTTTAGCTTTATGAGTGTCTTCAACATGGCTGGGCATGCTTTTATTTTTTTTTGACAGTGCAGATGCACAAGAGTTGAGCAATTAAGTGGCTAATCTAAAAAGAAAAAAATATACATGAGCATCAGTGCAACAAACTAAATCACACAAACACAAAACAAAAGGTCTGTAGTCCTGCAGATTTATAATGAAGCAAAATACATTCAATTTATAAATTTAAACACAGAAAATGACTTTTATAAAATTGCAAGACCGTATCCTTGCATAAAAAGCAGGTGCATGGAAAAGAGCAGCTACTTTTTAGGGATCTCTGCATAGGCATTCCCAAGGGTGTTGTTTGCGTGCAGCAGAGGTGAAGCTGCGATTTGCATACATATTTTATAAAATCCACAGGTACATGCTTAGATAATAATTTTATGAACTCCTGTATAGTGAAGATGCATTTTATATTCATATTGCACACCTATTCTACAAAACAGGCACATACTTGATTTATAAACGTGTGTTCATTTAAGGTGCAATTACTTATAGGCACTTGATCCCTTGCTCATGCCTAACTTTGCAAGGAATGCATGTACAGTAAATCATAGAATTTTAAAATTTAGACATGTACTTGTGTAATCTGCCCATGCGCCACCTAAACTCCTGAGCATGCCTACAGTGAAAATGCATGTGGTACGGCACATATATAATTTTAGAATAGCAACTATATCAGTTGTGTGAATAAATGCCCATTTATTTATTTATTTGTCACATTTTTTATAAAGTATTGCTTCGGTGAGAACTTCTAAGTGGTTTACAAACCATAAAGGAAAGCAGAGGAGACAACATACTAGTAAAAAAGACAATGACATGGAACATTAGGGAATGTAGGGCAACAGTATCAGACAGGACTATTTCAGGACAGATACCAGAAACATATGGTAATAAGAGGATAAAGGATGTCTATGACCAGCATACCTAGATTTACAGACATTGTTAACACATAAATATGGGCAACTTTTGATAAATTTATCCCCTTTGAGTACACATATGCATTGATACCTTTTTCAGACCAGGTGTAAATTCATGCATGAGTATTTGCACACTATGGGGGCTGTTTCTGAAAATCTATTTTATAAAGGCACACAGGCACCTATTTTGCCTCTATAAAATAGGCTTAAAATAGACATCTTTTTGGACTTGTCATATTAGTGTCATGATATAAAGGTGCCATCCCCTATGTAACTAGAATCTGAAATTTATCGGGGTTTTTTTAATTCATAAATTTATTAAATTTTAAACAGTTACAATAAGCAACTTCAAGAAAAGTAAATTCATCAAAGTATACAGGAAAACAAACATCAAGAAACAGCAAATAATTTATACAAACCCACAATATTTATTTATTTATTTATTTAACATTTCTTTTATACCGCGCTATTACAATCAGTGCGGTGTACATTGAACAAGAACATACTACAATGCATACAAGTAACATTGAGTTTACAATGAACAGGGAAATTCAACAAGGGACAACCGGGAGAACTATGTACAGGTTAACTTAATGCTTAATGCTATATACAATATTATAAACTCGTTTGGATATTGCATGTGCTTTTTGGGTGGTTCACCATAGGACTAGAGAGAAGGTTGACCAACTAGCCCTTTTCTGGTTGTATTGGGGTGCTAGTTTTGCTAATGTCTGAGTTGTCTTCTGGGTAGCATTTTGTGAACAAATGGAATTTCAATGCTTTTCTGAATAGAATTAGGCTTTTTATAGCACGGATTTCGTGGGGAAGCGCATTCCAGTTTAAAGGAGCAAATAAGGAGAAGGCCCTGTTGGAGGTGGCTTTAGTGCACTTCGTTATCATTTTAGGGACTATTAAGGTGTTCATTGAAGTGGGTCTCCTTTTTCTATTTTCCAGGGTGCTGTGAATAAGCTTGCTGATTGGCGTAGGGGGGTGGTTATTTAGGGCCTTGAAAGTAAGGACTAAGGACTTATACTGAAGTCTGGCATGTAAAGGTAACCAATGCAGATCTTTCATGATGGGTGTTATATGGTCAGATCTTGACGAGCCGGAAAGGACTCTTGCAGCTGTATTCATAGCTAGGCGGAGCGGATTTAAAGTTGATTGAGGGAGACCATGGAGGATGATGTTAGCAAAATCCAGGTGTGGGAGGACTAATGCCTGGAAGGTTGTTCGGAAGTCGGTAGGATCTAGTAGGGGGCGGAGGTGACGTAACGTTTTGATCTTATGATATATAGTCTTTGTGACGTTCTTCACATGTGTTGTCATATCCAGGTGCTGGTCCAATGTGATGCCCTGATAACGGATTGTAGCTTTTGATTTCAACTCTATGTTGTTGACGAGTAGTGATGGGGGAGGTATGAACTTACGGTTCCTCGTGACGAAAAGGACGTCGGTTTTGCTATATGAAAGACGATCGAGATTAGACAGAGGTAAAAAGAAAAAAACAAAACAAAAATATATTCAACCCCTTTTAAATACCCAGACAAATAAAGAAAAACATCTCAAAGGAAAACTACTTATCCAAAAGAAATCACGCAAGGTGAGAAGCTTCAACAAATACATAACTGTGACCAGAAATCGTTACTAAACAATAAGGGGTATGTTTACAAAACTGCGGTAATGTCACCCACGTTAGGTTCCGCGGTACTAGTACAGATGCCCATATAAAGGCATGGGTGGTGCATCATCACGGCAAGCCATATCAGCTAACACACATTACAAGGCGCCTTAGACTAACGCGCGTTACAAGGCGCCCTATAAGGCACCTTACAAGGCACCTTGTAAAGCGCCTTATAAGGCACCTTGAAAGGTGCATTATAAGGTGCCTTTTTAGGTGCCTTATAAGGCGCCTTGTAAGGTGCCTTGCAAGGCGCCCTATAGGGCTCCTTAGGCCAAGCGCCTTATTAGGCACCCCTGGACAAGGCACCACAGAAAGCACCCTGGGCTATGGAACCATAGGTTAAGGTGGCCTAACAAGGTTAAGGTGCCCTAGGATAGTGTGCCCTAAGGGCTGCAAGGTGCTTCAGGATGACATGCATGACCTGTAAGACATAGCGTATGATGTAGCCCTGACACTAGATAGAGCACTGAGGAAAGGCAATGAACAGGTGAGTGAAGGAGGGAGAGCTGGGAGCTGCTGGACCTGCCATATCTGCGGGCATCCCATGTGGCTGCCAGTACTGTTGACAAACATGGTGGGGGGCAACTGTACCACAGCACAGGGTGTCGGCAATGTAAAGTACTTGAAAGACAGTTGGTGTCAGACGACGGGAATACGTGTCCCCCAGTGGAGGCAGAGGTGGCAGGATAGTTACAATGATGGGTGGTCAGAGGAGTGGTGGAGCCATGCAGATTAGGCACAGGCGAGGCAAGCACGAAGAGGCACAATGCAGGAAAGGGTACCAGTGCAGGACATGGGGTGGCAGCCTGCATAGGAAGACAGGACTCTACACAGCTGACAGATGCAGAAAGATGGACTGAAGGATTGTTGGCAACAGTGGTGAGGGTAATATGGGCTGGCAGCACAGATCTGCAAAGATATGACTGTTATAGGCATGCAAAATATCTGAGTTAGACAGGCATGAAGAGAGGGAACAACAAGGCATCAAACCCATGGCCACTGCTTAGAACGTCATTGTACTAACCAGTAGGCTATACCTCTATGGCTTGTTGCAGAAGGACTGCAGGTCACCGCACAAACCGTCTTCTTTGTTTCCCAGGACAGGGTAACCCCACCAGCACCCATGACGCAATGCACATGCAGAACAGCGGTCTACAGCTGATAACCAGATGGGGTCTGCACCTCTACGGTACTGAAGCATGGTAAGATGGATTGACAGTGCATGATACTGACACCGAGTAGCTACAGACCATGCCATTGTGCAGGTTCTATGTTCACCCTGAGGGCTAGGATGGGCGCCCAGCACTAGGTCTGCAGGACATGTGGTGCTAGAGATAGGTCCTGCTGCATATCCCCAGCACTGGCAGTGTGTGCCAGGTGTTCTTAGCAGTGCAACTGAAAGTAATTCTGTCGTCCTGTGGGGCCAGACACCGCCCAGATTAGTGCATACCCAGTGTTAAAGTCTGGCTGCCATGGGCACGTGTTATCAGGGCAGAGGGGTGTCTAGACTTTCATATGGTGGATGTAACACTGTTTCTACGGGTCAAAGTGGCATACACTATATACCCCAAAGGACCAACAATCACCCACTTTGTAGGTGAGGAAGTGGAGAAGGTGCTTGAGCCCTGGCTGTAGAACATGCAACCACAGTCCTTCTGACAGAAGACAGCCCCCCCTCCCCCCCAGGGCTGGTGGGCCAGAGTCATACCTGTGACTGTGGCAGACAAGCAGTAATGTTTGGGGGTATGCCGGGAAACCTCAACTGCCCCACCCCACAGTCTGCCATTCACCAGCATATGGCACAGTCAGACTGCACCTGAAGAGCCCTACAAGGTGTTCCAAACACACACAGACTAACTGCAGACAGTCCACTAGCCAGTCCATAGTGCATGCTCACAGGGGAACCCTGTGCACCCAGAGATGGGATGTACAGCACAGACACCAAGCAGGTATCTCAGTGATTGGGCCCCCAGACCTGAGAACACACAAGTATAACTAGAAACAAATAACATTGAGCACTAAGTGGGGGGCATAGACATGCCATGGTCACTGCTCGGTCAGGGTGATAGTGACCTCACAACATGGGAGGAGTAGCCTAGTGGTTGGGGCAAGGTACTTCAGGCCGGAAGGTCGGGGGTTCAAATCCCACTAGAGGACAGCAACCTTGGGCCGGAAGGACTTGGGTTTCTAGTCCCACAGATGCTCCTTGTGGTCTTGGGCAAGCTATTTAACCCTCCATTGCCCATGTTCCCTGTAAGTATATGTGTCTCATATCCCCACGTGTTAAATGTATCCCCCAATTGTGTTGTGACCGCTTTGATTGAAGGATAAGGCAGTATACAAAACTGTCTAAATAAATAAAAATAAATGTCATGCTGTGGCTACCCTGTCCATGCAGGTGGTGGTCGGGCACTACAGTGTCCCAGTCATTGCCCTTCAACCTGTGCAGATGCATCCTGCCAATCCGCCCTGTCCTGGCCATACCCATAATACCTTGCCCCTCATTATGCACATTTGCAGGCTAATGCTGGTAACAGTGGGACATTGTGGGCCAAGAGCGGTGTAGGCAGCCACAAAACAATTGATAGACATACACACACACAGACACACTCCTATTACAGCATTGTGCAATGATAGGGGTGGTTGACAATCATGCTCGCCACACTGGTCCTGATCACAGTGCCGACATTGCTAAACTGTGCAGGGGGTAGTAGTAGTGCTCTGCTGATGACTGCAGTTCCATGCTGGGCCAACAGCCTGACTCTCCATGAATCTTTGGATAGTGGAGCCTGTGTGAGTGGGTGTTTTGACCCCTGTTCGACGCTGCTTTGGGGTTTGCACATGTTAATGTTGTATCTGCATTGTAGGGTAAAGTGTGGGGAGATGCTCTGTAGCAGCCACAGCTGGGACTTGAACCTGTGACACCCTGCCTCCAGACACACTGACTGTGTGTACTGCACCACACTATTGCCACAGACAGGTAGTGGTCCTTGGGGCTACCCTTACTTTCATCAGGCAGACCTTTTCTGTTGCACTGCACACCACATACTGGTACAGGACATGGCTTAGGTCCACTGTAGGTGAGTGGCACTGCTTCCTCCAGCACAAAACACCCCCCTTCCATGTCAACATGACCATATGCTGTCGGAACTGGTCATGCGCGGTGCCAGGCCATCCACTGTGAAGGTAAGCGGTTGCCTAGGGTGCGGGGTCTGGGGTGGTGAGGCATACATGGACATCCACACCCCCCATCACGGCCTTCAACATGGGGGAGGGATGGATGCGCCCTAGCAACTATTGGCTAGAATGGGCAAGGTATTTGTATATTGTGTTTGGCCTTTGTCAGATGTTGTCTTGCTGACTTCCAGTTTATGTGTTCCTATGTGCCACCTGGGTGACAGCCTAGTCAGCCCTATGCCCCGGATGCCCCCACTACATGTGCCACCTGTAGCCCCCTATGCCCCATTTATACCATCGCCATAGTGTATTCTGTTGCTGCAAAGGGAGCACTACTATCACGTTTCTTGTGCTCCCTGCCTATGCTGTAAATTGCTGACACTGAAATTGTTTCTCTCTCCTGCAAATGTGCATCTAACGGCAGGTTTTCATTCACAGTAGGATTCAGCCCTTCAGTTCAGCGTGTTAGTGTGCAGGGAGCCTCTCCCTGCCCACTCCCCACCCATTGACCCCTGCTCTCCGCCCTCTTTCCTCCCTCTGCATGTGTACCGCGCCGCAGAACGCTTCCACGCGTTGGGTAACGTTACTGCATGGTAAAGTCACGTTGCCATGCAGGAACATTACCCAATGTGTGGTAATGTTACCTAACGTGTGGTAACATTACCTAACGCATGGTCTGTAACGTTACCGCAGTTTAGTAAACATACCCCTTACTGTACAGGGAAATTTCAAGTAAAACATTCTTCTAAGAGCCAGTACCTTAGGTTTCAAATGAAGAAAAGCTTTATGCTGGATCTGAGTAGCACAAGCAATGTCAATAAATATCATCAATGGCAGCTCACAAAAAGGAGTAGCCTCATTAAGAAATATAACTTTATAATGCTATTCTTAACTCGCTCCGAAAAAAAAAATAAAGTACCTCTTTGGGATACATTACCTAAAGAAGTCTCCAAAAATTGAGTTAAGCCCAAATCATCGGGATTAACTGGCTCATCTGAATCTCCCACAGATGCTACCTGAACAATACTCTGAGGTATATAATATATAGAGGAGACAGCAGACTCTGAAAAATCAGAGTACAACAAAGTATCCCTTAAGTACATTTTAAATAGCTCCATGGGAGAAAGCAGACAAATCACAGGAAGATTAAGGACTCTAAGGGGTATGTTTACTAAACCGTCTTAATGTGCGCCCGGCGATAGAGTGCAGGCTGCCATAAAAGGAGTGGGCGTGTCGGGATTATCATGCACTAACATGCGCTGTGCACACTATCGGGCGATTCACCGCTAAGCACGTTAAAGCGCGGTAATCTTAAGTAGGCGCGTAGACATGCAAACACAGAAACAGAGGTGTAGCACAATAGTGAATACACTGACTGATGGTACAAGGGGTCATGAGTTTGATCCCCCAGTGTGCCTAATCAATAAGGCTGGCTGAGGCAGTAGCATTTACATGTAAGTATTGATTTTTGAGGCATTTTATTTGTAGTTTAATTAGTGCTGCCAGCAAACACACCCTCACGTGCAGTAACCTAAGGTGCCGTATAAGGCACCCTATAAGGCACTCCATAGGGCACATTATAAAGTGAACTGTCCGCTAAGGCACCCTATAATGTCCCCTATAGGGCACCCAATAAGGCGCTTTAGAGGACACCTGATAAGGCACCTTATAAGGCACTTTATAGGGCACCCTATAAGGCGCTTTATAGGGCACCTTATGGTTACAGTACACTGAGGGTGTTTCTGCTGGCAGCACTAATGTACATTAAAAATAAACAATGCCTTATCAAATAACCCCACCATGGGTTTAGAACCCATGACCTCTGGTCCCACAGGCAGTGAAATAACCAGTGGGCTACAGCTCTATAACTGCTAACAAGCACCTGACTGGCTGGAGAAGGACTGCACATCACCACACAAACTGTCTGCTGTGGTTACCAGGATAGGGTTAACCCACCCATACTCATGATGCACTGCACATGCAAATCAGCAGTCTACAAATGGGCACAAGATGGGGTATGCACCCCCACAGCACCTCGGCCTGGTAGGGGGAACCGACCGTGCGTGGTTCTGGCACAGAGTAGCTACAGACCGTCACATTGTGTGGGTACTGTGCTCACCCTGAGGGTGAGGTGGGGTGCCCAGCACCAGGTCCACAGCACCTTTCAAGGCTTATATACGCCATGCTGCAGGTCCCCATTAGTGCTACTGTGTGTGATAAGTAGTTCCTACAGACACACCTAGGATACATCTGTGTCCTTCTGTATTTCTCAGTCATGTCTAGCCCTTATGGGCTATAATGCACCCAGAGTAGTGTATATCCTGTGTTGGTGCCATGGTTACATGATGTAGGAGAAGAAGGGGTGTTTGGGCCCATAGATGGAATATGTACCACCACACAACCCACCCTCTGGGGCTCAGGGTGAGAAACAGGGTCGCCCACCAACAGATCCACATTCTACCTCTCTGCAATGGTGGCAGTAGAGGGGTCCAACAACACCAGCCCTGCTAGAAAGAGGGAAAGAGAAAACTATTTGCATTGGTGTGATATACAGACCTCCCTCACAAAAGGAAGAGGTGGACAGAGAGTTAATTGAAGACATACGCAGCATTGTTAGGAAAGGGGAAGTGCTACTGATAGGAGAGTTCAATATGCCAGATGTTGATTGGCACATTCCTGCTGCAGTATCATCTAGAAGTAAGGAGATCCTGGATTCTCTACAGGGAGAACTATTCAGGCAATTGGTAACAGACCCCATACGTGAAGGGGCCATACTGGACTTGGTGCTTACCAATGGTGAAAGTGTTTCTGATGTTGTAGTGGGAGATCATTTTGCATCCAGTGATCACCAGATGGTGTGGTTCAGTATTAGGACTAGGGCTGTTAGAATCCATTCAAAGGTAAGGATCTTAGACTTTAGGAAGACTAACTTTGCGAAGATGGGCCAATACCTCAGGGAGTCGTTAGTGGGATGGGAACAGCTGAGGGATGTAGAAAAACAGTGGGCAAAACTGAAAGGGGGTATTTTAAGGGCAACCAACCTTTTTGTTAAAATGGTAAATAAAGGCAAAAGGAAAAGGAGACCGCTATGGTTTTCGAAGGAAGTAGCTTAAAAAGTGAAGAAAAAGAGGGAGGCCTTCATGAAATACAAGAGATCACAGACAGAGGAAGACAGGCATCTGTATTTCGAAAAACTTAGAGAAGCTAGCAAAGTAGTCAAGAAGGCAGAGATTCAAGACGAGGAGGAAATAGCCAATGCAATAAAATGGGGGGATAAGACATTTTTCAGATATATTAGTGAGAAGAGGAAGGGCAAAAGTGGTATTGTCAGACTCAAGGGTACAGGGGGGGGGGGATATGTAGAAGCTGATAAGGATAAAGCGGAATTGCTTAACAATTATTTTTGTTCTGTGTTCACAGATGAAGAACCAGGAGCAAGACCTCAGAAAACACCCACAAATAGGAACAGAAGCGAGGGACATCTTGAACAATTTTCAGAAGACTGTGTTCGTGAGAAACTAGCTCAACTTAAAGTAGACAAAGTGATGGGACCGGATGGGATACACCCTAAATACTGAGGGAACTTGGGGACATTCTAGCAACTCCACTGACTGACCTTTTCAATGCCTCGTTGGAGTCGGGAGTGGTGCCAAAGGACTGGAGAGAGGCTCATGTGGTGCCTTTACACAAAAGCGGAAGTAAGGATGTGGTTGAAAACTACAGGCTGGTTAGTTTAACTTCGGTGGTGAGTAAATTATTGGAAACGCTGCTGAAAGAGAAAATATTGAGTTTTCTGGAGTCCAGCGGATTACAGGATCCGAGGCAGCATGGATTCACCAGAGGCAGGTCTTGTCAGACAAATCTGATTGATTTCTTTGACTGGGTGACCAGGGAGTTGGACCGAGGGAGAGCTCTAGATGTGGTGTATTTAGATTTCAGTAAAGCCTTTGACACTGTTCCTCACAGGCAACTTATAAACAAACTGAGCACCCTAGGGATGGACCCTAAAGTTACTGCTTGGGTTTGAAATTGGTTGGGTGGGAGGCGACAAAGAGTACAAGTAAATGGAGCTCACTCTGAGGAGAAGGATATTACCAGTGGTGTGCCCCAGGGATCTGTCCTTGGTCCGATTCTTTTTAACATCTTTGTTAGTGATATAGCGGAAGGGCTGTCGGGTAAGGTTTGCCTCTTTGTGGATGATACCAAAATCTGCAATAGAGTAGACACCCAGGAAGGTGAAGATAACATGAGGAGGGATCTAGCTAAGCTTGAAGAATGGTCTAGAATTTGGCAGCTGGGATTTAATGTTAAAAAATGTAAGGTCATGCATTTGGGCTGCAGCAATCTAAGGGAACAATACAGTATAGGAGGTGAAGTACTTTTGTCCACTAAAGAAGAGCAGGACCTAGGCGTGGTTGTGTCTGATGATCTTAAAGTAGCTAAACAGGTAGAAAAGGCAACGGCAAAAGCTAGAAGGATGCTTGGGTGCATACGGAATGGCTAGCAGAAAAAAGGAGGTGATAATGCCTCTGTATAAGTCTTTGGTGCGACCTCATTTGGAGTATAGTGTGCAATTCTGGAGACCGCACCTTCAAAAGGATGTGAATAGGATGGAGTCAGTGCAGAGGGTGGCTACTAAGATGATTAGTAGTCTTCATTATAAAGCATATGAGGACAGACTTAAGGATCTTAATATGTACACCTTAGAGGAAAGGCGGGATAGAGGTGATATGATTGAGATGTTTAAATACCTCCATGGCATAAATGTTCAGGGAGAGAGCCTCTTTCAATTGAAAGCAAGTTCTGCTACGAGGGGACATGGGATGAGGGTGAAGGGAGATAGATTCAGGAGTGATATGCGGAAATATTTCTTTACGGAAAGAGCAGTGGATCTATGGAATAGTCTCCCAGTGGAGGTGGTAGAAATGAGGACAGTAACTGAATTCAAAAAAGCATGGGACCAACACAGAGGATCTCTAAAGGTAAAAAGTGGACTGTTGTAGTTGTTGATATGGAAGGACAGACTAGATAGGCCATGTGGTCTTTTTCTGTCATCATGTTTCTATGCTGGGGAACAGACACCTTACAGGGCAGGCATTGCAGAGCTGTACAGATCCATAAAGCAATAGCAGACAGACAGTAGGCCTGGAAATGCTCAGCTGCCCCCCACCACTATCTGACATTCTCCAGCAACAAGCCTCCAGTCGCTGCACCCTACAAGGTGTTAGAGCAAGACACATACTAGTTTCAGACAGTCTGCTAGCTAGTCATAAGAACATAAGAACATAAGATATGCCATACTAGGTCAGACCAAGGTCCATCAAGCCCAGTATTCTGTTTCCAACAGTGGCCAATCTAGGTCATATGTACCTAGCAGTTCCCCCAAGAGACACAAGTTCCACAATGCTTGTACTGGGTCAAGCATTGATATCTTCGGTCACTTCTTAATAACGGTTTATGGACCTTTCCTCCAGGAACTTGTCCAAACCTTTTTTAAACCCAGCTACACTAACAGCCTTTACTACATCCTCCGGTAACAAATTCCAGAGTTTGATTACACGTTGAGTGAAAAAATATTTTCTTTTCTTAGTCTTAAATAGTTTACCCTGTAGCTTCATTGCATGTCCCCTAGTCTTTCTATATTCTGATAACGTAAACAATCGATCTACGTTTACCCGTTCCACTCCGTTCATTAATTAATAGACTTCTATCATATCTCCCCTCAGCCGTCTCTTTTCCAGGTTAAAGAGCCCTAACCTTTTTAGCCTTTCTTCATAGGAGTATCCTTCCATCCCCTTTACCATTTTGGTGGCTCTTCTCTGAACCTTTTCTAAAATCGCTATATCCTTTTTAAGATACGGCGACCAGAATTGCACACAATATTCAAGGTGCGGTCGTACCATGGAACGATATAGAGGCATTAAAATATCTTTTGTTTATTTTCTATTCCTTTCCTTATGATACCTAGCATTCTATTTGCTCTCTTGGCCACCGCTGCACACTGGGCCGATGGTTTTAACATGTTATCCACAATGACGCCTAAATCTTTTTCCTGGGTGGTGGTTCCTAATGTGGAACCTTGCATCGTGTAATCATAGTTTGGGATGTTCTTCCCTAGGTGTAAAACTTTGCACTTGTCCACATTAAATTTCATCTGCCATTTTGATGCCCAGTCTTCCAATTTATCAAGATCCTCTTGCACTTTTCCACAATCCTCTTGGGTTTTAACAGCTTTAAATAGTTTTGTGTTATCTGCAAATTTGAAAACCTCACTCGTTATTCCCTTTTCCAGGTCATTTATGAATATATCAAAAAGCAGCGGACCGAGCACAGATCCCTGGGGTACACCACTATTCACCTTTCTCCATTGGGAAAATTGGCCATTTAGCCCTACCCTCTGCTTTCTATCTTTTAACCAGTTCCTGATCCACAATAGTACACTGCCTCCTATCCCATGACTCTTTAATTTTGCCAAACGTCTCTGATGAGGGACCTTGTCAAAGGCTTTCTGAAAGTCCAGATATACAATATCAACCGACTCACCTTGTCCACCTGTTTATTCACTCCTTCAAAAAAAACATAACAGATTAGTAAGACAAGATCTTCCTTGTCTAAAGCCATGTTGGCTGTCTCCCATTAGGTTTTGACTATCTACATGCTGAGTAATTTTAATCTTTATGATGGTTTCTACCATTTTTCCTGGTACTGATGTCAGGCTCACTGGTCTGTAGTTTCCCGGATCACCCCTGGAACCCTTTTTAAAAATTGGTGTTACATTGGCGATCCTCCAATCTTCAGGTATTAGAGATGATTTTAATGATAGTTCACAGATTACTGATAGCAGGTCTGCAATCTCATATTTCAGTTCTTTCAACACCCTTGGATGTATACCATCTGGCCCAGGTGATTTGCTACTCTTCAGTTTATCTAATAGTTGTAAGACATCTTCCCGATGTATCGATATTTCCTTCAATTCTTCCGCACCTTTAAATACCACTTCAGTCATGGGTAACATCCCTACATCTTCCTCAGTAAAGACCGAAGCAAAGAATTCATTCAGTCTCTCCGCTATCGCCTTGTCGCCTCTTAGTGCTTCTTTAACCCCTTTATCATCTAATGGACCAACTGACTCTCTCACAGGTTTTTTTGCTACGAATGTACTTGAAAAGGTCTTTATTTCACGTTTTTGCTTCTGCAGCAAGCTTCTTCTCAAATTCTCTCTTTGCCTGCCTTATCAATGTCTTGCATTTGACTTGCCAGTGCTTGTGCTGTTTCCAGGTTTCGTCGTTTGGCTCTTTTTTCCATTTCCTGAAAGATGCTTTTTTGGCAACAACAGCCTCTCTGACCTCACCTTTAAACCATGCTGGCAGTTTTTTTGGACTTCCTTCTACTTTTCTTAAAGCGTGGAATACAGCTGGTCTGGGCTTCCAAGATAGTATTTTTCAACAACACCCAAGCTTGATGTACGTCTTTAACCTTTGCAACTGCTCCTTTTAGTTTTTTCTTAACTGTTTTCCTCATTTTATCATAGTCTCCCTTTCGAAAGTTAAAAGGTAGTACTGTGGATTTCCTTACTATCCCTCCTCCACTAATTAAATCAAAGGCAATCATGCTATGGTCACTATTGCCAAGTGGCCCCAACACCCTTATCTCTTGCACTAGATCTGGTGTTCCACTAAGGACTAGGTCTAATATGGCTTCCCCTCTGGTTGGTTCATGAACCAGCTGCTCCAAGAAGCAGTCATTTATTTCATCTAGGAACTTTATCTCCCTAGCATGTCCTGACGTGACACTGACCCAGTCGATACCGGGGTAATTGAAATCACCCATTATTATTACTGCGCTTTAACTTTTGTTAGCTTCCTTGATTTCTTTGAGCATTTTATCATCCATTTGGTCATTCTGGCCAGGCGCTCGATAGTACACCCCCACTGCCATTGCCTTCCCCCTTTTATATGGAATTTCAATCCATATAGATTCTACAGCAGATTTTGTTTCCTGCAAAACTTTAATCCTTTCTGAGTCAATGCCCTCTCTAACATAGAGTGCAACCCCTCCACCAATTTGATCAGCTCTATCATTATGATATAGTTTGTACCCAGGTATCACAGTGTCCCACTGGTTGTGCTCCTTCCACCATGTCTCTGATATTCCAATCATATCTAACCTTTCATTTAGTGTTATATATTCTAACTCTCCCATCTTATTCTTTAGTCCATAGTGCATGTTCCTGGAGGAGATACATGTTTCCAGAACTGGGATGTCAGCATACACAACAAGCATATAAGTCAGTGACTGGGCCCCAAAAGAGAACCCAAAAATATCACATGAGAGAAATACTATGTAGCACTATGGGGGAACTTAGCCATGCCGTGGTCACTGCTCAGTCAGGGTGAGAGTGACCTCCCAGCAGGACATGCTGTGGCCACGCTGTCTGTGCAGGTGGTGGCCATCCATTACAATGTCTGAGCCATTGCCCTATGCTATGTACAGATGAATCCAGGCCAGGCCACCCTATCCTGGCTATTCCCACAGTACCTTTCTTCTCCTTATGCACATTGGCAGGCCAATACTGGCAAAAGTGCTAGCAGTGTGGGCTGTGGAGGGTGTTTGCAGCCACCACACACTGGATAGACAGACACACACTCCCCACACCTATGCCAGCATTGTGAAACTATAGAGGTGTTTGGCACAGTGCAGGCATAGCTATGGTATGCAATACTGTTGGGGTCATGCCCCAAGGTGGTAAACACTGTCAGACACAAGACCTGTAGCACACTCCACAGACATCAGAAAGGTTGCCATGATGCAGCTCAATCAGAAAATTGTACTTAACCTCGGGATTGCTATCTGCCAGTAATCATAGCAACCTTTTGATAGCTGTGAATCGTATTCCCAGGTGCTAGTATTGGGAGATGCACGCAGGGCCCAACATCCTGCCTCTCCAGGAGGCATTGGATAATGGAGCCTGTGGGTGCGGCTGTGTCTGCCCCTGTTGGCCGCTGCTTTAGGGCAGAGGTTCCCGACTCCAGTCCTGGTGGACCAGACACTGTTCGGGTTTTCATGCTATCCCTCATGAATATGCATGAGATACATCTGCATACCATGTGGGCGGGTGCATAGAAATGCAGCACAGTCATCTTTATTAGAGACAGTTTGGAACCTGAATGGTGTTTGGCCCTCCAGGACTGCATTTGAGAGACTCTGCTCTAGGTAATGCGCATGTTTATGGTGTCTTGGGCATGTTTACGTCATCTGCAATAAAGGTTCTGTCTGTATTAGCACGTTTTAGTAGTGGGTAAAATATGGGGATTGGGTTGGCAGGAACCACAACTGGGACTTGAACCTGTGACTTTTTGCTTCTGAACACACTGGCTGTGTGCACTGCACCACTGTGCTGCTGCATTCCCTGGGATACCATGACTGTTCGTCAGACAGGGCCTGTCTGTTGCAGTGCATGACACCCACCTACACAGGGCTAGGCCACGGTCTGCTCTGGGCAGCTGCCACTGCCCCCTCCACCACCAGTATCCCTCTGCCACCATGATGACATGCCCTTCTGCTGGTGGTGCTGGTGGAGCGCAGTCTCAGGCCATCCAGTGTGTGGGTAGGTGGTTGCCTATGGTGTGGGTTCTGGGGTGGGGGTGCCTGCATAGCTGTCCACGCTTCCCTCCAGCACCGCCTGCCAATGTTCCGTGCCCTTCGGGGTACCTGCTGGGTACTATCCCCTGTGACACTGTGAGAAGCACACTCGTGCCCATGTTGGGCCCTCAGCAGTTGCTGTCTGGCTTCTCTACTGTTTCAGCATTCCTATGGGCCACCTAGGCATCACTCTAGTCCGCACTGTGGCCCAGCTGTACTGCAGCATGTGCCGCCTGCAGCCCTCTGTGTCCCCTTTTCCAGCATCTGTCCAGTTGCCCATTCCGACATGCCCGCACTGCTGTTGTGGAACATGTGCACGCCATAGGAAACCTGGCCAATGGAGTCGGAAACCCTGCTCAGCGCAATTACACTGTGGGCTCATTCACCTTGTATGGGGACGGAGCAAAAATCCTTCCAAAATTCATATCTTTTTTTTTGGAGCTTTCTTGGGAGTGTTTTTTGATGTTTCCCATTGATATCACTATTGGCCAGCTTGGTTATTTTATATTTACATTTTCTTCTGTACATTTTCAAAGTTTATTTTCCCTTTTGTTCCGTGCACATGTATCACACGTATCACTTTTTGTGGGTTTCCCTGGTTTTGCTGTACATTGCTGACGGAAATGGTTTCTTTTCCCTTTAAACCAGCTCTAACACCAGGGTTTCAGTGAGAAACTGGCGTTAGTTTTGAGCCTCGGATTTCACAGCGTTAGTGTGCGGGGAGCCTCTCCCCTCCTACTCTCCACCCATTGACCCCTTCTCTCCGCCCCTGGGGAGCCTTCCTCCACCCTCCGGGAGCCTTTCTCCGCCTTCAGCGCTCGTTTGCGCCGCTGCACGCATTATCATGCGCTAAGGTACCTGTGCACACGATAAAGCGCCATTATTGTGCAATAAGGTACCTTATCGTGCGATAATGTCACAGAGCGCACATTAAGATGGTTTAGTAAACATACCCCTAAGGTTCTTGGCTCTTGCAGCATTTTCCAACAGTTCCAATTTATTATGCAGCAACATGTTATCTTTAGATAGAGATTACCCAACTGCTATTAGATGACAATATTAGCCTCTAACTTGAGAGACTTTCCCAGCACAATCAGCAAGCAAGTTCTCATGCTGACTCAAGGTGTCAGCAGTATCTTGGGAAAAATCACATAACTTTCCCAGCATGCCCTGCAACACCCCCTCCACCCTGTTGATTGCAGACCTGATATCACGGAGTGATACTTACCTAGACCCAGTACCCTCCAATGGTAATTTCAAAGAAGTAACAGAAAAAGAAACTGGAATTGGGAACTTAGGTCCAGAGTCACCTACCTTCTCCGTTGCGGTAAGGGAATAGAAGCAGATGGAAATATATCCCCTATCCAGGAAGCCCCAATCATGTTGGGGACATAGTGGGGGTCATTCTGAACCATGAATAGCGGGGATGGACTTCCCAATAGGACGTCCATCCCCACTATTCATGCCTGCTTCAGCTCCTGACTAACTTGTGCGGGGAAGTTAGTCAGGGCATGGAATGGGTGGCCCAGGGGCAGAGGGTGGGTAGGCAGTGGGTGGTCACTGGCCCTTGACATACAGGGCCAATTCTAATTTTGATCCTGTACATCCAGGGCCGGAAAAATTGCCAGGAAAGTTATTCCACCTCGAAGGTGGAATAACTCACATGGATAGTTTTGTTTTGTTTTTTTTAACATTCAGGACGTGAAAGGGGCTGGGGGGGGGGGGGCAGGGGACATTCCCTGCAGCCCGACCCTTGCCTTCAGAGGCCGGATCGGGGTTCAGGCTGTGAGGAATGTACCGTTTTGGTCGGCAGCAGGCATCACAACTTTTAAAAGGAGCAGCGTGCCATGGCAACATGACATCATGGCATCACAGCTCCATTTAAATGCCCTGACTGATTTAGCTGGGTGCAGTCCTGAATGTGCAGGCCGGACATAATTGCTGTCCTGGTCTGCATGTGCAGGACTGTTTGCGATTCTGATACTATTGGGCTAGACTTGCCCCACGGGATCAAAATCGCAATCCCCTCTGTGCGTTCAGTTCAGACCGGATGCACAGAGGAGATCTACATCTAGGACAGAATCGAGCCCACTGAGAATTTGACTGGTGGGGAGGGATTCTCAATCCAAAAGTCAATGAGGAATCCAAAGAAGAGATGCTCACAACTGTCTGCAAAGGCAAAGAGATAGATTTCCCAGTACTTCCAACATAATGGTTCATCAGGCCTTTCTCCACCACCAACTCTTCCTTGGGGCCCTTTCCTTGGTTTTCTTCTTAAGATATACCATACTGGGTCAGACCAAGGTCCATCAAGCCCAGTATCCTGTTTCCAAAAGTGGCCAATCTAGGTCATAAGTACATAGCAGTTTCCCCAAAAGACGCATGTTCCACAATGCTTGTATTGGGTCAAGCAGTGATATCCTGGATCCCTTTTAATAATGGTTTATGGACCTTTCCTCCAGGAACTTGTCCAAACCTTTTTTTAAACCCAGCTACACTAACAGCTTTTACTACATCCTCTGATAACAAATTCCAGAGTTTGATTACACGTTGAGTGAAAAAATATTTTCTCTTATTAGTCTTAAATAGTTTACCCTGTAGCTTCATTGCATGTCCCCTAGTCTTTCTATATTCTGATGATGTAAACAATCGATCTACGTTTACCCATTCTACTCCATTCATTAATTTAGAGACCTCTATCATATCTCCCCTCAGCCATCTCTTTTCCAGAGTGAAGAGCCCTAACCTTTTTAGTGTCTCTTCATAGGGGTATCATTTCATCCCCTTTACCAATTTGGTGGCTCTTCCCTGTACATTTTCTAATAGCGCTATATACTTTTTAAGATACGGCAACCAGAATTTCACACAATATTCAAGGTGCACCATGGAATGATACAGAGGCATTATAATATCCTTTGTTTTATTTTCCATTCCTTTTCTTATGATACCTAGCATTCTATTTGCTCTCTTGGATGCTACTGCACACTGGGCAGAGGGTTATGACATTTTTTTCATGATGACACCTAAATCTTTTTCCTGTGGGTTGGTTCCTAATGTGGAACCTTGCATCGTGTAACCATAGTTTGGGTTGTTCCTTCCTATGTGCATAACTTTGCACTTGTCCACATTAAGGGGCTTGTTTACAAAGCCGCGGTAGCGATTCGCGATCGTTATCGGAGCCGCTGCCCCATTGAAATCATGTTGGGGCCGTGAAATCAATGGGGCCGCGGCTCCGATAACGATCGCGAACCGCTACCGCGACTTTGTAAACAAGCCCCTAAATTTCAGCTGCCATATGGATGCCCAGTATTCCAATTTATCAAGATCCTCTTGCAATTTTCCACAATCCTCTTGGGTTTTAACAACTTTAAATAGTTTTGTGTCATCTGCAAATTTAATAACCTCACTCATTATTCCCTTTTCCAGGTCATAAATGAATATGTCAAAAAGCAACTGAGCCAGCACAGATACCTAGGGTACTCCACTATTCACCTTTCTCCATTGGGAAAATTGGCCATTTAGCCCTACCCTCTTCATTCTATTTTTTAACCAGTTCCTGATACACAATAGAACACTGCCTCCTATTCCATGACTTTTTAGTTTTTCCAAAAGTCTCTGATGAGGGACCTTCTCAAAGGCTTTCTGAAAGTCCAGATATACTATATCAAGAGATCCACCTTGGTCTATCTATTCACATCTTAAAAAAAAAAAAAAAAAAAAAAACCATAACAGATTAGTAAGACAAGATCTTCCTTGTCTAAAGCCATGTTGGCTGTCTCCCATTAAGCCATGACTAACTACATGTTCAGTAATTTTGTTCTCTATGATAGTTTCTACTATTTTTCCTGCGACTGACATCAGGCTCACCGGTCTGTAGTTTCCTGGATCACTCCTGGAACCCTTTTAAAAAATTGCCGTTACATTGGCCATCCTCCAATCTTCAGGTATTACAGATGATTTTAATGATAGTTCACAGATTACTTATAGCATGTCTGCAATCTCATATTTCAGTTCTTTCAACACCCTTGGATGTATAGCATCCAGTACAGGTGAATTGATACTCTTCAGTTTATCAAATAATTGTAATGCATCTTTGCGGTGTATTAATATTTCTTTCAATTCTTCCGCAGTATAACCTTTAAATACCACTTAAATCATGAGTAACATCACTACATCTTCCTTAGTAAAGACTGAAGCAAAGAATTCATTCAGTCTCGCTCCTATGGCTTTGTCCCCTCTTAGTGCCCCTTTTATCCCTCTATCATCTATTGTAATGGTCCAACTGACTCTCACAGTTTTTTGCTATGAATGTACTGAAAAAGTCTTTATTACACATTTTTGCTTCCACAGCAAGCTTCTTCTCAAATTCTCTCTTTGCCTGCCTTATCAATTCCTTGCTTTTAACTTTCCAGTGCTTGTGCTCTTTCCAGTTTTCATCATTTGGCTCTTTTTTCCATTTCCTGAAAGATGCTTTTTTGGCAGCAACAGCCTCTCTGACCTCACCTTTAAACCATGCTGGCAGTTTTTTGGACTTCCTTCCACTTTCCTTAAAGCATGGAATACAGCTGGTCTGGGCTTCGAAGATAGTATTTTTAAACAGCACCCAAGCTTGATGTAAGTCTTTAACCTTTGCAACTGCTCCTTTTAATTTTTTTAAATTAATTTCCTCATTTTATCATAGTCTTCCTTTCAAAAGTTAAAAGGTAGTACTGTGGATTTCCTTACCATCCCTCCTCCATTAATTAAATCAAACACAATAATGCTATGATCACGATTGCCAAGTGGCCCCAACACCTTTATCTCTTGCACCAGATTTGGTGTTCCACTAAGGACTAGGTCCAAAATGGCTTCCCCTCTGGTCAGTTCATGAACCAGCTGCTCCATGAAGCAGTCATTTATTTCATCTAGAAACGTTATCTCCCTAACATGTCCTGCCATGACACTGTCCCAGTCAATACCGTGGTAATTGAAATCACCCATTATTATTACTGTGCTGTAACGTTTGTTAGCTTCCCTGATTTCTTTGAGCATTTCAACATCCATTTGTACATTCTGGCCAGGCGATCAATAGTACACCCCATTGCCATTGCCTTCCCCTTTTTACATGGAATTTCAGTCCATAGAGATTCTACTGCAAATTTTGTTTCCTGCAAAACTTTAATCCTTTGTGACTCAATGCCCTCTCTAACATAGAGGGCAATCCTTCCACCAATTTGATCAGCTCTATCATTGTCATATAGTTTGTACCGAGGTATCACAGTGTCCCACTGGTTGTCCTCCTTCCACCATTTCTCTGAGATACCAGTCATATCTAACCTCTCATTTAGTGCTATATATTCTTACTCTCCCTTCTTATTATTTAGACTTCTAGCATTTGCATACAAACATTTTATAGACTGTATTTTGTTCATATTAATCTGGCTATCGGATTACAAAATTATACTATCAACAGGGGAGAGACAATCTCTCCTCCGGCATCTCTGGCACTCCAAAGGGGCAAAACTAGCCCCTTAGAACATGCCCCTTTGGACACGCACCCATGTCTGCTACCTGCAGAACAAGCAGGCTTAATGTACCTCCTCTCCCCCCCCCCCCCACAGGAATGACGAGCTGTGGTAGAAGCCGCTGCTGCTAAGGCAAATCTCCAATGCTGGAATCAATCTCTCACATCTTCCTGAAATTTATCTTCAAATGAAAATTCAGTTACAATCTCCATTCTTTAGGAGCTTTGTGCAGGTGAATATCTCATCATAGAACAAGAAAAGGTTCTGAAATAAATGTGAAATTAAAGGAAGTATTTTAGTAAAGAGAATAAGCCGTCAGTGCAGATCTGATGCACACTAAAGGTACACAATGGATACGCATTGACAGGTAGTGCCAGGACATGACGGTGTGACTGGATTCCAGCACTGTACGTGGCACTTTAGGGTTGCAAGTGTCCAGGTTAGATTAAGAGAGTGGGTGGGATGAGCCGTATGTGGTCAGCTTGGTGAGAAAGTAGCATGGGTACATGTACTGCCACCTCCATAGTTGGAGGTGAGTGTACCTGCACTACTGTTGTGTCATAGCAGGGCCACTTGCACCTCATTAATTGCTGGGACCATGCTTTCTGTGCCCCTGTTTGGTGATGCCATGGTCTTGCCCTGATGTGCCATGGACTGGTGTATCATTGGGCAAACAAGAGCAAGTCATCAGAGAATTATTCCAAAACTTTATTTAGGGGTACAGAACAGCCACACCCAACATGGCCATGTTGGTTGTGGCTGTACTGTGTGCCTAAATTAAATTTTGAAATAATTCTCTGATGACTCGCTCTTGTTTGCTGGATATAGTTTCTGCGAGTGTCCATTCTGGTTCTGTGGTGGAATTTAGTGTATTTGGGGCATTAGGTGCAACTTCACAATGCCCTTTAGTAAAAGGGTCCCAAAACAAGGAAAAAGTGGAAGCTGGAGATCTCCTAGGGGTTGAGACAAAATGCACTCTCTCCCCTCCACATAGGCTTCTCCTAGGCTAAGTACCAAAAAGAGGTCCATCCAGAGGGGGGATTTTCCATTTCCACCTATGTATTATATAATATACTATTCTTACCTGTGGGGTATCAGAAGAAGCCTATTACCGTAACCATACATAAGCCTTCATCATTATACATACCATTAATATGTATAAACATAATAATGACATTTAAATCACGTAGATTACAATGAACATTGAGCAGTTGATAAATAAATTACAATAGCAATTAATGAGATGATGTGTTAGGGGTAAACATACTCAATTGCTGTGTATCTAAAAGATTAACAAAAACATATGGAAGAGGGAATTAATTGGCATTTTTCCAGTCTCAAAAAGAGCCTCATGAAGGGGGAGAGTGGGGATACAAAGAAGAAGTTGCAACATCAGATGCCAATAGGGGGAAAACACTACATATATACAAATGTTAGTAATTTGGTTTCTGACTTTCACATTTTTTTGCCAGGATCATTATGGAAAGGGAAACATATTGCAGCCTCTGTGTGCTCCAGTGCTTAGAGACAATCATATGTGCTCAACAATGTTGTAATGATTGGGTCTGATTGATTTAATAATATTCCATTTAGACTGAGGACTGCTTTTTCGTTTGGACAGACAAGATGAGTCGAGGGGCAAAACAGCAAATACAGAATAAATACCAACATCTTAATGCTGAAAGAAATACCTTCTTCGTCTAATAGCAAAGGCCGCACAAAAGATCCAGAAAAGCAGATTAGCAAACTTTCCAAATGTAGCCAAAACCCATGAAATCCATGAAAACTCTGCCGTATCTGCCCCAGTTGTGGGAATGGACACCCAGCTTTGCAGTGTACTATTACTGCCAGAAACAGATTGCAAGTAGATTTGTGCATTCATTTGAAATGAGATGGGAAATGTCAACAATATTTCCCTTGTTGCTTCACATCCTTTTTAATTCAAAAGAATGACTCACAGTAAAAGCCCTTTTTTCTCCTGTTCCATTAATACTGTCACAATGGTTCAGGTTCCTATTTCTTCAATAGCTACCTATGTAAGAATAGTGCTAATATTGCTTAATAAGGACCTACTGAAATTAATCTTAAAAAACAAACAAAAAAACCCCAACTTTGCAATCAAGAATGGAAACTAAACAATTTATTTTTTTGACTTCATGCCATTAATTGCTAGTTCCCTCTCTGCCCTATCACATCTCACTCTTGCTAGTCAAATTTAATGCTCTGTTCTTTATAACTGGTTAAATGTCCCTTTTACAGATGGGTTTGGACTTTACTGAATAGATAATGCGATCATCATCATCATCTGATGAAGGCTTAGCAATGAGGACAATTGTGTACAAAAAGGGTATGGGCATGGCTTTGATAGTTATACTTTCCCAGAATACCAAAGGGGTTATCTTTTATGACTAATGCCTCACAATGGAGCCGGTATATGCGCCACCCAGAATAGCAGTGAAGGAAGATCCATCAGAACATATACTAAAGGTCAGTGGGAGAGATAATAAAAAAACAAGATGAAACGGAGCCCCTTTATCCAAGCGAGAACAGCGTATAAAGGAGAAGGTGGTGATCAATGGTGTCAAAAGCCTTCTCCCTCCTTCAGCACTGATTCATCCCCCCACCCCACCCCCGGACAGCTGCTCATCCCCATTAGGAACTCTTCAGGGAGGTACTGATGTCCCCCCCCCCCAACCACAATCAAAGTCCAGCAAGCCAGTCAGCTGGCAACAGCCCTCCTCCTTCCAATCCTTTAAGAAATCCCTGGCTAGCCAGTCGGGGTACCAATCCCCCCTCCTTCCCCTTAAAATGATTACTGCCAGCTAGCCAGTCAGTGTAAAAGGGATTCCTTGCTCCTACCCACCTCAATAGAGCTCACAAATAGAGCCATGCTATCTCAGTCCTGCTCCATAGCATGAGGGTTAAGGGCAGCACTGTGTGATCATGGCCTAGCCTGACAATGGGAATAGGAAGAGTGGGAACCCCCAACTATGCTGACTGGCTAGTCAGGAGTGATTGTTTTAAGCAGGGAGGGAGGGGACATCAGGCTCCCTGACTGGCTAGACAGATTTTGTTTAAAGGGATCAGAAGGAGGGGGCGGGGCTGTGGGCACCCAACTGGCTCATCAAACTTTGGTCATGGTTGAGGGTGCTCCCAGGCCCCCATTATGCTGACTGGCTAGCCAAGATTAATTGCTTTAAGGAGGGAGGGAGGGGGATCAGGACCCTGATTGGCTAGCTGTTTTTTTTTAACAAGGATCAGGATGGGTGTGGGGGCCAGACTGACTAGCCAGGCTGGTTGACTTGGCTGGGGGGTACAATGATACACCCCCTGGACAGTTCTCAATGGGGATCAGGAGCTGTCTGGAAACGGGGCAGGCCACTTTCTTTTACTTGTCAATGCTGTGGATTTTTAGGTCCATGAAACTGACAATGACCTGAGGGTGTGGGGGGCCTGGTCAGTGCTGGTGAGGCAAGCAAAGTGATGAGCAACTCGACATCAGAGGCATCTGCAGCTAATTCCACCTCTTTAGTGTCAGTAGCTACAGCCAGGGCTGTACCAAGACTGAAATGCGCCTTGTGAGACTTGAACATTGGGCGTGTGCCCCCCTCCTGCACCACCATTTAGACACTTTATGGGGATTCAGGAGGGGGAGCGCACACCTGATCTGTGAGCCGCCGGCACGCTAAGCAGGTCTGGTCCCTCCCAGAGAGAGCAGACCTGCTAGGTGTGCCAGTGCAAAGACTTAGGGGTATGTTTACTAAGCAGTCTTAATGTGCGCCCAGTGATAGTGTGCAGGATGCCATAAAAGGAGTGGGCGTTCCGGTCTAAACGTAGCAAACCGGGATTATCGTGCGATAACGCGCGCTGCGCACATTATCACCGCTAAGCACGTTAACGCGCGGTAATCTTAAGTAGGTGCACAGAAATGACAAACACAGAGACAGAGATGTAGCACAATGGTTAATACACTGACTGCTGGTACAGGGGACATGAGTTTAATCCCCCAGTGTGCCTAATGAACAAGGCTAGCTGAGGTATATTTAAGTAGTGCTTTTTGAGGCATTGTAGATTTATTTTAATTAGTGCTGCTAGCAAACACACCCTCACATTGGAGTTACCTAAGGTGCCGCATAAGGCATCCTATAAGGCACTCCAGAGGGCACATTATAAAGTGCACTGTCCGCCAAGGCACCCTACAATGTCCCCTATAGGACACCTTATAAGGCGCTTTATAGGGCACTCTATAAGGCGCCTTATAGGGCGCCCTATAAGGCGCCTTATAGGGCACCCTATAAGGTGCCCTATGAGACACCTTAAGGTTACAGTACTCTCAGGGTGTTTTTGCTGGCAGCACTAATGTACATTAAAAATAGACAATGCCTTGGACAACCCTATCAAATAACCCCACTAGGGAATAGAACCCATGAACTTCTGGCTCCACAAGCAGTGAAGTAACCAGTGGGCTACAGGTCTACAGCTGCTAGCAAACCCCTGGCTGGCTACAAAAGGACTGTACGTCACCACACAGTCTGCTGTGGCTACCAGGATAGGGGCAACCCACCCATACCCATGATGCACAGCACATGCATATCAGCAGTCTACAGATGATCACAAGATGGGGTATGCACCCCACAGCACCTCAGCCTGGTAGGGGGTGCCGACAGTGTGTGTTAGTGGCAGAGAGTAGGTACAGACCGTCACATTGTGTGGGTATGGTGCTCACCCTAAGGGTGAGGTGGGGCGGCCAGCACCAGGTCCACAGTACATTCAATGGCTACAATAGGCCATGTCACAGGCACCAATGAGAGAGAGTGGGAGTGGGAGTGGGAGTGGGAGTGGGAGTGGGAGTGGGAGTGGGAGTGTGTGGGTGTGGTGGGGGGGGAGAGGGGGGGGAAGGGGGGGGAGAGGGGGGGAAGGGAGAGGGGGGGGAGAGGGGGGGGAGAGGGGGGGAAGGGAGAGGGGGGGGAGAGGGGGGGAGAGGGGGGGGGGAGGGGGGGAAGGGAGGGGGGGGGAGAGGGGGGAAGGGAGGGGGGGGGGAGGGGGAGAGAGGGGGAGGGGGGATGGAGGAGGGGGGGGAGGAGGAGGGTGGGAGGGAGGGGGAGGGGGAGGGGGAGGGATGGGGAGGGGGAGGAGGGGGGAGGGGGAGGGGGGAGGGGGGAGGGAGATATGAAGGGGGAGGAGGGGGAGGGGGGAAGGGGAGAGGGAGAGGGAGGGGGAGAGGGGGGAGGAGGGGGGAGGGGGAGGGGGGAGGGAGATATGAAGGGGGAGGAGGGGGAGGGGGGAAGGGGAGAGGGAGAGGGAGGGGGAGGGGGATAGGGAGGGGAGGGGGAGAGGGAGGGGGGGAGAGAGGGAGGGGGAGGGGTGTAGTGGGAGGGGGGAGGGGGAGGGGGAGGTGGAGGAGAAGGGGGAGGGTGGGAGGGGAGGGGAGGGGGAGAAGGAGGAGAGAGGAGGGGGAGAGGGAGGGGAGGGGAGGGGGAGAGGGAGGGGGAGGAAGGGAGGGGGAGGGGAGGAGGGGGAGGGGGAGGTAGAGGGAGGGGGAGGGAGAGGGAGGGAGGGGGAGAGAGAGGGGGGAGGGGGGGAAAGGAGGCCATCAACCCCAGTCACACTGGGGCACAGACACCCTACAGGGCAGCCAATGTAGAGCTGTACATATCCCTAAGGCAATGACAGGAAGACAGTAGGCATGGAAATGCTCAGCTGCCCCCCCCCCCCCCAACACCATCTGACATTCTCCAGCAGGAAGCATAGTGAGTCACCAGCCATACACATATAACTGCAGACAGTCTGCTAGCTAGTCCACAGTGCATGATCCTGGAAGAAATGTGAGCACACCCACCAAGCAGATAAGTCAGTGATTAGGCCCCAGATAAGAGAACCTATATATTTCACTGAAGAAAAACACAATATAGCACTATGGGGGAGCCTAGCCATGCCATGGTCACTGCTCAGTCAGGGTGAGAGTGACCTCCCAGCAGGACATGCTGTGGCCACCCTGTCAGTGCAGGTTGTGGCCGGGCACTACAAAGACTGAGCCATTGCTCTGTGCTGATGCATCCAGGCCAGATGACCCTGTCCAGGCTATACCCACAGTACCTTGCTCCTCATTATGCACATTGGCAGGCCAATACTGGCAACAGTGCTAGCAGTTTGGGCTGAGGAAGGTGTTAGCAGCCACCACACACTGGATAGATGGACACCCCCCCCCCCTCCCACACACACACACATACACACACACACACCTATGCTGGCATTGTGCAACTATAGAGGTGTTTGGCAGCTCTGGCCACCACACCAGTCCTGGGCACAGTGCAGGCATGGCTATGGTATGCAATACTGTTGGGGTCACTCTGTCAGACACCAGACCTGAGGCACACTCCACAGACATCAGATAGGTTGCTATGATGCAGCTCAATCAGCCAATTGTACTTAACATAGGAATTGCTATCTGCCAGTTATCATAGCAACCTTTTGATATCTGTGTATAGTTTGCCCATTGCTAAGGTATGCAAGTGCTAGTATTGGGAGATGCACGCAGGGCCCAACATCCTGCCTCTCCAGGAGGCTTCGGATAATGGAGCCTGTGGATGCGGGTGTGTCTGCCCCTGTTGGCCGCTGCTCTAGGGCAGAGGTTCCCAACTCCAGTCCTGGAGGGCCAAACACTGTTCGGGTTTTCATGCTGTCCCTAATGACTATGCATGAGATACATCTGCATACCATGGGGGCGGTGCATAGAAATGCAGCACAGCCATATTTATTAGAGGCAGCATGGAACCTGAATGGTGTTTGGCCCTCCAGGACTGCATTTGGGAGACTCTGCTCTAAGTAATGCACATGTTTATGGTGTCTGTGCTCTGTAGGGTAAAATGTAGATGTTTTGGGCATGTTTACATCATCTGCAATAAAGGTTCTGTCTGTATTAGCATGTTTTAGTAGTGGGTAAAATATGGGGGCTGGGTTGGCAGGATACACAGCTAGGACTTAAACTGGTGACTTTCTGCTCCTGAGCACACTGTTTGTGTGCACTGCACCACTGTGTTGCCACAAATGCAGTGCATTCCCTAGGGATAGCATGACTGTTCATCAGACAGGGCCTGTCTGTTGCAGTGCATGGCACCCACCTACACAGGGCTAGGCCATGGTCTGCTCTGGGCAGCTGCCACTGCCCCCTCCACCACCAGTACCTCTCTGCCACCCTGCTGACATGCCCTTCTGCTGGTTGTGCTGGTGGTGCGCAGTCTCAGGCCATCTAGTGTGTGGGTAGGTGGCTGCCTATGGTGCAGGTTCTGGGGTAGGGGTGCCTGCATAGCTGTCCACGCTTCCCCCCCCCCCAGCACCACCTGCCAATGTTCTGTGCCCTTGGGGGTACCTGCTGGGTACTATCCCCTGTGACACTTTGGGAAGCACACTCATGCCCATGTTGGGCCCTCATCAGTTGCTGTCTGGTTGCACTGCTGTTTCAGCATTCCTATGGGCCACCTAGGCATCACCCTAGTCCGCACTGTGGCCCAGCTGCACCACAGCATGTGCCGCCTGCAGCCTTCTGTGTCCCCTTTTCAAGCATCTGTCCAGTTTCCCATTCCGACATGCCCACCCTGCTGTTGCAGAACATGTGCATGCCATAGGAAACCTGCCCAATGGAGAGGGAAAACCCTGCTCAGTGCAATTTCACTGTGGGCTCATTCACGTTGTATGGGGAAGGAGCATAGACCCTTCCAAAATTCATATTTTTTTTGGAGTTTCTTGGGAGTGTTTTTTGATGTTTTCCATTAATATTACTATTGGCCAGTGTGGTTATGTTTTTCTTACATTTTCTTCTGGTCATTTTCACTGTTTATTTGCCCTTTTGTTCCATGCACATGTATCACACTTATCACTTTTTGTTGGTTTCCCTTGTTTTGCTGTACATTGCTGATGGAAATGTTTTTTTTTCTTTTTAAATCAGCTCTAACGCCAGGGTTTCACTGGCATTAGTTTTGCGCCTCGGATTTCACAGCGTTAGTGTGTGGGGAGCCTCTCCCCTCCCACTCTCCGCCCATTGACCCTCTCTCTCCGCCCCTGGGGAGCCTTCTTCCGCCCTCTGAGAGCCTTTCTCCACCCTCAGTGCTCATTTACGCTGCTGCGCGCGTTATCGTGCGCTAAGGTACCTCTGCACCCGATAAAGCGCCATTATTGCATGATAACGTACCTTATCACGCAATAACATGGCAGAGTGTACATTAAGATGGTTTAGTAAAGATGCCCCTTAATGGGTGTATTTCGTCTCTCTGCTGCTGCCGAAAAAGTGGAGGCAGCAGGCAATGGCAGAGAGCCGAAATGCACCCTTTAAGTCTTTGCACCCTGTGCGGCTGCACCGCTCGCAAAGGGCTCAGTATGGTCCTGGCTACAGCTGTTGTGAAACCCAATTTGGCAACTGTTGTGCTACAGAGTTTCATGCAATGGCTGTTGACAATTGGCACTCCTACGTCCCGTCCTGATCCTGCCCTTCCCCATCCCCCCGCCCCCGGGTCCACCATGCAAAATGCAGATATTATAGAAAAGTACATACAATATCTGCATTTCTCCTGCATTAGCTGCTAGTGCCATGGGATAAATCTGTGTTAGCCCGGCGTTAGCAACTAACGCCCTTCAGTAAACATGCCCCTTTATGTATTTCCTTTTGAATTCTTTATTTTCGTTTTATAACAACAAAGGAAAGGAAGACATACAGCAAAGACAGATACACAACGTGTAATACATACACCAAAATAAACCCCTACCACCCCCCTCCCCCCAGCTTCTTCTCTAGAAAACTAAACATTCCCGAAGCGGGCGTGTACTTACATTATTGTGTTACAAAACCTAACGGTGATCTAAGACATGATGAGTGCATATTAAACAGGCATGTTGAAGCAGTGAGCAGATTGTACATAATCATTAAGCATCTGCCATCTAGACAAACAAGAGTGAGCCTGGACATGGGGAATAGCTCTCCTAGGTATCTGCTCATATTTACTATATAAGCAGACGAGGTTCCAACATTCATTGACAGTAAGTCGAGAGCTATCCTTCCAATTCCTCGTGATCAAGCACATGGCCATACCCAGCATGAAATCAAGGAGAAAGCGACCCTTCTTAGGAAGGGAGGGGACCTCCGCCGCAAAGCGGAGTCCCACAACCTTCTAAGAGAGAGGTTCATGAAAGTGCAAAATAGATTGAATACGACCCCAGACCCGCCCCCAATAGACCTGCAGTTGAGAACATTCATAAATAACATGAGCGAAGGTTCCCACAGCAGTATGGCAAGACCAACACAGGTCCCTAGCATTTGGGTTCCATTTGGCTATTTTTCCTGGGGTATAAAAGCATCCGTGTGCAAAGAAGAAGAAAATCCGATCCGCTGCTTCCTGACTGAAGTAGCTTAGGATTTTCTTCCGTTTTATCGGATTATTGATTCCTTTTACGTTCAATGAGAAAAGCTTACATGGTGCCATCAATCGGTAATAGACATTTTAGGTAAGGGCGCTTGATAACATATAATATAAGCAGAATCTATACAACAATGTCATAATCACCGAGCATTCTGGGTAATACACCCCATATTGAAAAGTATGTACCAACGTATCCTAGAGAAGAAGCAAACCCCCAAAGAATATGGCGACCAGAAGTCTGCGGGAGGAGGCCCTAGAGAGAAACTAGAAAGACATGTAAAAAAAAGAAAAGAAACACCAGAGTCCATAATAACACTGTCTCTGATACTCGTCAAGGCTACTGTGGGTAGATGGAGTCGGGTCACAGATACCATCAAAAGCAAGGCCACAGACTGCCCATGCCAGACTCTTTGCTAGGCTGCGGCAGATCCAATATGGCAGGTACAGCGGAGATGAGGAGACTTGCAGGAATACTCTAGAAGTCAGCGCATCAAGTCGGCTTCCTTGGAATCCAAAAACTCCGCTAGTAGATCAGGGTCCTCAAATGTTCTTGTCTGATTGTGAAGCGTGACTCGGAGCTTGGCCGGGTACATCAGGCCATAGCGTGCTTGTAGTTGTTGAAGCCTCGGCCGGAATTCCAGAAAACGCTTTCGGCGGTCGGCCGTGGGTTTAGCCAGGTCGGGATAGAAGGAGATCTTGTGGCTCTCAAACTCCACATGGCCCTTTGCCCGAGAGGCACTTAGAATTTGCTCCGCGTGTTGATATCTCAATAATCGAAAAATGATAGGCCGCGGGGTCTTCCTGTTAAGCGTTATGCTTGTGGGTACACGATAAGCGCGATCAATCTCCAACTCTTTGGTAAAGGTGATTTGGAGCAGGGAGGGGAGGATTTTGCCTAAAAACTCTTTCATGTCTCCCGATTCCGCTCCCTCCGGTATGCCCACGAGTCGTATGTTGTTGCGGCGCGCTCTATTATTGCCATCTTCCACCTCTTTCTGCAAGGTCCGCACCTGTCGTTCAACTTTGTCGAGTTTGGACAACCGGGCTGCATGGGAGTCCAATATGCTCTCCATTTTGTCCTGACGCGAAGAAAGCCCTTCTAGCTTGCTTTGCAGCACACCAAAATCTTCCCGCAGCGCTCGGAGTGCTTCACCGTTTGCTTGCACAAGGTTTTTGACCCCTCTAATCTCTACGAGGATTTCCTGCTGCATTTCGGGGCCCTCGCACAAGGCCGGCCCCTTCTGCGGGGAAGGAGGTTCAGTTTTGGAGCGTTTGCCGTGAGAAGCCGCTAGAGATCCAAATTCCAGGCGCGTTGGTTTGGTCCCCGCCATCTCACCAATGTGCCCCGGCAAGATCAGAGTAGAAGTTCTAAGTTAGTGAGGTGTTAATTCAGGATTCTGAGTAGGCCTCTCGGGAGCCTCAGCGTTATGCGACCATCCCGCTGGACATCAGGCTCCGCCCCCCCCCTTTATGTATTATATTTATAAATTGTCATGCCACTAAATTTACTTGAATCTGAATCTTCTGCAACATGGCCTTCAAATTCTTACCATTAAAAAGTTTGCAGTACATAAAACATGATTTATATTATTTCTTGGGAAAGGATCCTGGGCACTGAAAAGGCCTTGTATGTAATGATATAGCAATTCTAATATAGCAGACAGTTCTATAACGAACAAGTTGCAATTGACAAAAACTATGGCCATCTCTTAAAACAGCTGCCGTTACATCTCAACTAAATATTGGCTCCAGAGTATCAAGTTAATAATAGGCCAAGTTTCACATTTAACATTACATTGTTATCAAAGGTTTAAGGATAAATTGTAGCTAGTCACTTCTAAAAACCATTTATCATTGTCCCCTGCAAAAACAATTTCAAAGGTTTGCATTAGTGACATAAGGCTGAAACTTTTGTGTTTAGAGATTTGATTGGTATTTTACTTTAAGCAGATTCTGGCATGGTTTAAAGATTAATTCCATAGGTTCTTAGTGCTCTCTTTGAAGTACTTGATAGATTAATGGGCACTTGTGCAATTTTGAAAAAAGTATCAATTACGTGCAATGGAAAGATAAAACAATGTATCCTTAAATGACTCTAGTGCTGTACCACGCCACTTAGCACAGGCAAATTGCCTATGCAGCTGCAGCACGGAGTTGATCTTGAGCCCTCCTTCTAGCACATTATATAAGAGTACCATGATCTTCTATGCTGAAAGGATAATAGCCTATGTTGGGGCCATGCAGTATTTTAAAAAGTTATAAAAATAAAACAAATTCATAGTCGGATATTAGCAGTTAGTTGAAGACACTAGGGGCCCAATATTCCAAAGCAGTTACATGATTTACAGAGCTATAAACCATGTACATGCCCCTGAACGGGATATTCCATGGCACTAACAAAGTGGGTGCTATTGAATATCCCCAACGAACGCTGCTATACACCCTGATGCTAACTGCTCAGCATCGGGGTATGTCGTGAGCATTCCTGGGTGTGTTGTGGGTGATGACAGTCACTAACCGGGTAGAAGTGATATTGCACCACTATAGTCAGACCTGTTCTGTTTGTTGTAAGTAGTTAATATGTTTATTATCGATGTGCATATTTGTCTTACTGTCTGTAAATAATGAATATGTGCTCAATCTATGTAAAATAGTTATTATGTGCTCAAAAATGTTCTATGTAATTGATGTTTACCATGTTCTCTGTAAACCGCCCCTGATCTCTGGAAGGGGCAGTATAGAAAAGCGCACAAATAAATAAATAAATACCCAGTTAGCGACATGCAGGTAAAACTAGAAGCAAGAAAAGCTGGACTAGTTTTACCCATTGGAGCTAACTGGGTATAGGTGCAGCATTGAAGGCAGTGCGGTGACCCCAGATATTCAATGCCAAGGCCACATATGACCCCATCATTGAATATCCAGGTTTAGAGGTCATCAGCAACCATATGTGCCATATGCTATGTGCCATAGCAGAGCATAGTACAATATCGAGCCCTAGTTCTTTAACCCCATGCAACACAGTGAAAGGTAGATTTTAGATACAAGTTGTGGTCAACATTATTGGCACCCTTGCAATTTAGGTATGTTGTATACAATATCTTGAGAAATAATTGTAAATATTCTAACTATATGTCATCATAATATTTAAATAGTATGTTCAAAGATATTCAACAAAAACAAAAAGATGTTTGTGCAACTTAGACTTTAGGGTATGTTTACTAAACTGCGTTAGTGTGATTCACATTAGGATCCGTGGTACAGGCAGAAATCCCAAATAAGGTACATCATTACAGATAACGTGCGTTACCAGGTGCCATAGCCTAACGAGCATTAAAAAAACATTGTGTAGAGCGCCACGCAAGGCGCCCTGTATGGCGCCCATAAGGTGTTTGATAAGGTGTCTAGCAAGGCATCTAGAGCTGTAGCACAATGGTTAATACACTGACTAATGGTGCAGGGGTTGTGAGTTCAATCCCCCTGTGGGTCTAATGAGTAAAGCTGGCTGAGACATCACCTTTTACTTTAAATCAGTGCTGTCTGAAGCATTTTGTTTGTTAATTTTAATTAGTGCTGCCAGCAAACACACCCTCACAGGGCCGTAACCTAAGGTGCCGCATAAGGCACCCCAGAGGGCACATTATAAAGTGCACTGTCCACCAAGGCACCCTAGAATGTCCCCTAGGGCACTGTATACGGCGCCTGATGAGGCACCGTAAGGAGACAGCACTATGAGGGTTTGTTGCTGGCAGCACCAATTTAAATTAAAAAAAGAAAATGCCTCAGACAGCCCTACCAAATAACCCCACTGTGGGATCAAACCCATGACTTCTGGCTCCACAGGCAGTGAAGTAACTAGTGGGCCACATCACTAGTGCTATTAACAAATCCCTGGCTGGCTGCTGAAGGACGTCAGGTCACCACACAAACTGTCTGCTGTGGTGGCCAGGATTTGGGTTAAAGCACCCATACCCATGGCACACTGCACATGCAGATCTGCAGTCTATAGATGAACACAAGATGGGGTATGCACCCCCACAGCACCTCAGCCTGGTGGGGGTACTGACCATGTGTGTTACTGCCACAGAGTGGCTACAGTCCATCACAGTGGACGGGTCCTGTGCTCACCCTGAGGGTGAGGTGGTGTGCCCAGCACCATTTCTGCAGCACTTGGCTTTGCTGCGATGGGCTATGCTACAGGTCCCCATTGGTGCCACTGTGTGATAGGTGGTCCCTGCAGATACCCTTAGCATTTGCCTGTGCCCATCTGTATAATCACGTCTTGCCCGTGTGGACTATGATGCACCCGGAATAGTGCATACACTGTGTGGGTGCCATGGTCACATGATTTCGAGGGGGAGGGGGAGGGGGAGGGGGAGGGGGGTTGGACCCATAGGTGGTTTATGTACCAACACCCAACCCACCCTCTGTGGCTCAGGGTGGGAAACAGGATTTCCAACCAACAGATTGATATTTTACCCCCCTATACTGGTGACAGTAGAGGGGACCATTCACCCAGTCCTGCCAGGGAATGGACACCCCTACAGCGCAGTCTATGCAGATCAGTACACCTCCATACATTGGGCAGTGACAGACAGACAGTAGACCTGGTACTGTGCAGCTGCCCCACATCACTATCTGACATCCTCCAGCAGTAAGCAAAGTGAGTCACCAGCCGCTGCATCCTGCAAGGTGTTCCAACCACACACATACTAACTGCAGACAGTCTGCTTGCTAGTCCATAAAGCATGCTCCTGGCGATAACATGTGCACCCACACCTGGGATGTGCACACACCCACCAAGCAGATGGGTCAGTGATTGACCTCCAAAGAACAGAGCCCATATATCTCACTTCAGAGAAACACTATGTAGCACTATGGGGGAACCCAGCCATGCCGTGGTCACTGCACAGTCAGGGTGAGCATGACCTCCCAGCAGGACATGCCGTGGCCACCCTGTCCATGTAGGTGGTGGGCAGGCACTACAATGTCCCAGCCATTGCCCTGGGCCCTGTGCAGGTGCATCCTGCCCAGGCTGCCCTGTCCGGCTATACCCACAGTACCTTGCTCCTCATTATGCACATTGGCAGGCCAATACTGGCAACAGTGCTAGCAGTGTGGGCTGCAGAGGGTGTTGGCAAACACCACACACTGAATAGACTGACGCACACCCCCACACTTATGCCAGCATTGTGCACCTATATAGGCTTTTGGCAGCCCAGGACACCACACCAGTCCTGGGCACAGTGCAGGCATGGCTATGGTATGCCATACTATTGGAGTCTCTCCCCAAGGTAGTGGACACTGTCAGGTACCAGACGTGATACACACTCCACAGACATCACAGAGGTTGGTATGCTACAGCCCACTGGGCAGCTTGTGCTAACCTTAGGGATTGCTATGTGCCTGTTCTCATAGCAACCTTTTGCTATCTGTGTACCGTATTCACGGGTTTTGGGTGGCATTGCTAGGGTATGCAAGTGCTAGTATTGGGAGATGCACACAGGGCCCAACATCCTGCCTCTCCAGGAAGCTGTGGCTAATGGGGCCTGTGGGTGCGGGTCTTTCCGCCCCTGTGGGTCACTGCTCTTGGACAGGGGTTCCCAACTCTGGTCCTGGTGGGCCGCACCATGTTCGGGTTTTCATGCTGTCCCTGATGAATATGCATGAGATACATCTGCATGCCAATGGGGGCGGCGCATCGACATACAGCACAGGCATCTTTATTGCAGACAGCATGGAACCTGAATGTTGTTTGGACCTCCGGCACTGCTTTTGGGAGACTCTGCTCTCGGTAATGCGCCTGTTTGTGGTGTCTGTGCTCTGTAGGGTAAAATGTAGGTGTTCCAGGCATGTTTATTCTATCATCAATAAAAGGTTCCATCTTTCTTACCACGGTTTATTACTGGTAAAAACTATGGGGAACAGAGTTGGCAGCGACCATAACTATGGTTTGAACCTGTGACCTTCTGCTCCTGAGCACACTGGCTGTGCTTACTGTGCCACACTGACAGATCATTCCCTAGCGGTACCATGACTGTTTGTCATATGGAGCCTGTCTGTTGCAGTGTACAGCACCCACCTACATGGGTCTGGGCCGTGGCCTGCTATGGTAAGATGTCACTGCCCCCTCCGCCACCAGTACCCCTCCACTGCCATGCTGCCATGCCCTTCTGCTGGTGGTGCTAGTGGTGCGCAGTCTCGGGCCATCCAGTGTGTGGGTAGGCAGCTGCCTATGGTGTGGGTAATGGGGTAGGGGTGCCTGGATGGACATCCACGCTTCCCCCCCAGCACCGCCTGCCATTGTTCTGTGCCCTTAGGGGTAGCTGCTGGGTACTGTCCCCTGTGACACTGCGGGGGACACACTCGTGCCCATGTTGGGCCCTCATCAGTTGCAGTCTGGCTCTACTGTTTATGCATTCCTATGGGCCAACTGAGCATCACCCTAGTCCACACTGTGGCCCAGCTGCACCACAGCATGTGCCGCCTGCAGCCCTCTGTATCCCCTTTTCCAGCATCTGTCCAGTTGCCCATTCCGACATGCCTAACCTGCTGTTGCAGAACATGTGCACGCCATCGGGAACCTGTCCACTAACAAGGGGAAGCCCTGATCTGCGCTATTTCACTATGGCATCATTCACCTTCTATGGGGACAGAGCATACACCCTTCCACAGTTAATATCTTTTTCTGAGGCTTTCTCAGTGGTATTTATTGCTGTTTCCCATTGATATCACTATTTGCTAGCTTGGTTATGTTTTTTTCCTCGTTTCTTCTGGTCATTTTCACTGCTTATTTGCCCTTTTGTTCCATGCACATGTATCACACTTATCACGTTTTGTGGATTCCCTGCCTATGCTGTACATTGCTGACATTGAAATGGTTTCTCTCCCCTGCAAATGTGCATCTAACGGCAGGTTTTCATTCGCGGTAGGATTCAGCCCTTGAGTTCAGCGCGTTGGTGTGCCTGGAGCCTCTCCCCGCCCACTCTCCACCCATTGACCCCTTCTCTCCGCCCTCTCTCCACCTTCTGTGGTGTTTTACCACGCCGTGGAGCTTTACGATCGTTACGTGAGGTTAACGCGCGTTCTGAGATGTTAACGATCGTTAATGTCTCAGAACACATGTTAATGTCATGTAACGATCATTAACGTTACATAACATGCGTTATGTAATGTTAATGCAGTTTAGTAAACATGCCCCATAGTAATTTCTGAGAAAAAAACCCAAAAACAAAATATGACCTGGATAGGAATAATGGCACCTTTCATTAATATTTGACTGCACAACCCTTGGCAGTGATGACAGCCTCCAAATATTTCTTGTAGCCATCTATAAGTTTCTTATATCTGTCTGCTGGTAGTTTCTCCCACTCTTCAGCTGTGATTTGTTCCAGCTCATGAATGTTTCCAGGATTCCTTTTACCAATGGCAAAGTTCAGATCTTTACAAAGGTTCTATATTAGACTGAGATCAGGTCTCATTACTGGCAAGTTTAAACAGTCCATTTTTTCTTTTTTATCCATTCTTTTGCAATTTTGAATGTATGTTTTGGATCTTTGTCCTGTTAGAGGTTCCATGACCTTCAACTCATACCTAGCTTTCTGACACTAAATAGCACATTTCACTCCAAAAAAGCCTGGTAGTCTTCTGACTTCATGATTCCTTTAATTTGTTCCTGGCCTCCAGTTCCTGAGGCAGCAAAACAGCCCACAACATTTAAGGATCTCCACCATATTTAACTGTTGTTTTTCCCTTTTAAGCTTCTTTTCTTCACCTGTAAATGCATTGCTGTTCTGCATTGCCAAAGAGCTTAAGTTTGGTTTCATCTATCCACAGAACATTTTTTTCAGAAAGATTGTGGTTTCTTAAGGTGCGTTTTGGCAAAGATCAGACATGCCTTTTTATGTCTGTCATTGAGCAGTGGGGTCCTCCTTGGCCTTCAGCCATGAAGCCCTTCTTTGTTTAGTGCATGGCATGTGGAGCAGGTTGAAACCACCACTCCAGATTGCTCCAAGTCAGCAAGTTCACACTAAACTTCAAAGACTTATTGGATTAATTTTTCTCTTCCCACCACTTCCTGAGAGGTTCTTGATAGTTCCATGAGCAGAACACATCTTTATAATATCACAAACTGTAGACACAGGAATCCCAAGCTCCTTGGAAATGGCCTTGCACCCCTTTGAAGTTATATGTTTGGTGATAATGGCTTTTCTGATGGTCTCAGGCAGCTCTCTTGTCTTCACTATTGTGAAAATGAAACAGGGAGTGAATGTGGACATTTTAAACATCAGATTCATCATTCACTGGTTAATTCAAGTCATGTGAGTACTGATAACTGATCACAGGTATATCTAATTTGGGAATGTGGTTCTTCTATTTAAATTGATTTTATTTGTTTTATAAATCATGTCAATAATCATGTCCTGGCAATGTCCCAGTTTTTATACTATTTCCTTTTATTTCCTTTTTTATTTGGTCTAGTTTTATTTGATTCTTCTATGTGTCAATTATGTGTGCATATGTAGTCCAAAGTCATTTCACTGGCCACTTTTTTTTAGGAGATATTGGACATCAAGGGATTGACTTGCAAGGGTGCCTATAATGTTGACCACAGCTATAGTACATGGAAATCAAAATTGAGACATTGAGGTCAGGATGTACACAATTCCAGTGGTGTTTTTAAAAAATCTCTCCAGACATGAAACCTTTTCCAAAATAGTTAGAAGTGCACATGTATTTACTGATACATTGATCTGGAGGAGACATTTTATAAATCTACACAGGGGAAAATGCAATGGAGGAAACTCAGCAACTTATGCGTGTAAGTTGGTATTGCATACCCTGCTCATGTAAGTTGATATCTTGCAAATATATATATATATATATATATATATATATATATATATATATATATAAACACACACACACACACACACACACACACAAATCTCTCCAATGAACTACAACAGCTGCTATCTTTAATTTAATTTGGAGGGGAATATAAACAATAAGAAATTAAGAACGATAACCTCCTTAATCCCTCTGTATATAGCTGGCTGAAACAAACACATTTTATGTGCCAGGGAATTATTCATGTCTGTAATACTGACATGGATAATTTTGGTCATACATGTTCCATTGAACATATGAAATGGAGGGGGGCGGAGCCTGATGTCCAGCGGGTTAGACGCTTTGCGCTGAAGCTCCCGAGGGGCCTACTCAGAATCCTGACTTAATACCTACATTAACTTGATATTTTGCTCCGAACTTACCGGGGTGCCTCGGGGGAGATGGCGGCCCATAAACCAGCGCGCTTAGACTTCGGATCTCCCTCTTCTTCACACGGAAAACGTTCCAAGACAGAGCTGCCTTCCCCACAAAAGATGGTGCCATTTCGGGATAACCCCGAAATGCAACAGGAGATCTTGGAGGAAATACGTGGTGTGAAGGAACTGGTGCAGTCTAACGGGAGAAGCGCTCCGAGCCATGAGAGAAGATTTTGGTGTGCTTCAGGATCGTTTTGAAGGTCTTTCATTACGGCAGGACAATATGGCGGGGGTCCTCGACTCGCACGTGGTGCGCTTGGTGAAACTGGATGAGGCTGAGCGTCAGATACAGAATCTACAAAAAGAGTTAGAGGATAGCAATAATCGAGCCCGTCGCAACAATGTAAGGCTCATTGGTGTACCGGAGGGCGCGGAAGCAGGAGATATGAGAGAATTCTTGGTCAAAACTCTTCCCTCCTTGCTGAAGATTACTTTTCACAGAGATCTGGAAATTGACCGAGCACACCGTGTTCCTACCAGCATGGCGCTCAATCGGACGACCCCCCGGCCCATCATTTTTCGTCTACTGAGATATCAGCAAGTTGAGCAAATTCTAAATGCTGCCCGGGCGAATCGTCATTTGGAGTTTGAAAATCATAAAGTCTCCTTCTTCCCTGATTTGGCTAAGCCCACAGCTGACCGTCGGAAGAGACTCCTTGCTTTTCGACCTAGACTTCAACAGTTACAGGCTCGCTTCGGCATCTTATATCCAGCGAAGCTCAGAGTGACTCTCCATAACCAAACTCGTACCTTCGAAGATCCTGATCTGCTAGCAACATTTCTAGCTTCTAAAGAAGCAGACCAGATGCGCTAACCCAACAGCTTGGATGGAATCCGCTGGAACTGTCCGCCATTTTGAATGGCCCGATGCGGTGATCGCTGCCTGAAACGGAGACTGCCTGGACTTTCTTTCTCTTTATATATACCTTATTGGTCTCCTTTCTTTCCACGATGAGATCCTTGGTTAGTTTCGGAACCTGTATAGCACAGTAGGATTTATGTTTCAATTCAGGCCTTCTCTGGGGTTTCTCCCCGCAGACATCAGGCCGCCAGTGATTTTTGGGGTTTTGCTTCTTCTCTAGGCACTCCGGTGCTTATTTTGTTATAAGGGGCGCTTCATGGTTTTCCTTAGTTTAATTCCTATCATGTTGTTTCTGCAGTCATTTACTGGTACTATGAGCGACATTGTGTACCTCTGTGCGCTATTATGTTTCTTTTTCAGATTGTTTAACTATTTGGCATTGTTTTATGTACGTTATCATTACTGACTGTAAAAGGCATCAATAGTCCATTCCAAGGAGGGACAATCCCTAGCTCTCTTAATTATGATTATTCTGAGTTAGTGTTTTTTCAGGAGGCCCATTTACTGGGCATAGCTATTTCCTATCTCCTTCATTACGAAATACTGGTAATTAGCTCCTATCTGAACCTCAATGATAGGTGGAATTATGTCCATTTTACTGTAATTATGCGCAACTACCTCGTCTGTCAATCTCTTCCATTCACGCCCTTCACTGCTTGTTTAAAAGGAAGGTGTTCCCTGATTATGTTCTAACTGCTAACTGTTCTCACTTGGCTGTTTACTTTTGTATACATTTCTGCCACAGGATCAGCCTGTATCATCAATACCATTTCCGCTTGTTTGCTGTACAATAACTGTTGTGTGTAAGCGCTTGTGTGATGACTCTTATAAGTTTAGAGAAGAAGCATAGGGGTGGGGGGTAATTGGGGTTGTTTTCCTTATTGTATGTGTGTATTTGTATCTTTTGGTGTGTTGTTACTTTTGTTTGTTGTAAAATGAAAATAAACGTCTTTAAAAAAAAAAAGAACATATGAAATGGAGAATACATATTTAGATTTTTGATTCATCGAGGCTAATCCCTAACCACACCCATGACATGCCCCCTTGCCATTCCTATATATTAGGGACACCCATCCCTTTCTAAAATCATAATTTACATGTAGGATTGGGAAACAAGATGGCATCTAGCTGATAGCTGTAGTTTTACCTCTTGGTACAGTATCTTGTTTCTGGGGGATTCCCTTGCCTTGATGGGTGGGGGGGGGGGGGGAGAGAAGAGAAAACCAAAGTTCCAGTCCTCTGGATTGGCAGTCTCTAACCTGAGAATTCAAAGAACACTCATCAAGTGTGGGTTAAGCCTTGGAGTTAAAAGTGACACTTCGGCAGGGCTGAGAGTGTTATCGGCCTTGAGTGGGGCATCTTTGAGCCCCAATGAGAGAGCTGTGCCTCTATGACCTGTAAGTGTTTTCCCCATACCCTCATGGCCATTGTCAGCTCTGGTGAGAGCCAGTGTTAGCCCAGGAGGATCTCCAGTCACGGCATCCTCCCCAGTGTTTGTGGGAGCAGAGCTACTGAATGCTGATATCTTGGAGAGGAGCATGGCTGCTGAGGGAGGTGTTCCTTTCCCTCTGGTGTTGGAGGGTTGGAAAAGACAGCAATTATAACTATGGACACCATTTGGAAGGTAATGGCCTCATTGAACTCTTCTCTGTAGGTACGTTTTCCTCACAGCTTTCTTGTGTAAAGGATTCCCTTGGTGGGGTTTCTCAGGAGCAGACTTTGCAGGCCTCTAGATTGGCTTTACTGGAAGCAAGGTTTGGGGAACTACAGGAGACTCAGTATGTGTTGGTTAAAGGTTCTTCAGAGTTAACTCAAAAGATGAAGTATCTGGAGAATTCTTCTCAGAAGAATAACCTGAGGTTTATTCATTTTCCTAAAGCTCCACTGGTTTCAGCGGTGGAGATGATTAAGAATTATTTTCAAGAGATTTTCCAGCTTCCATCGGATAATTTGCCACTGATTACTAGGGTGCAATATTTCTCTGTTGTGCCTGGAGCTGGTGCTACCAGAGTGGATCAAGCATGTAGCCAGCAGGGTTCTTTTGATCTTACTGGTTTCTTGGAAAATTCCCTGGACGTTTATGTTTATGTTTATGTTGATATACCGCCTTTCAGTTTAAAAGCAAAACAGTGTAAAAAGTTCAAAAACAAAGCAGATGGCTGAAGGCCTGGAAAGGAAAATACAATATCAAAAGGACAGAGAAGAGAGGACCAGGCATACCAGACAGAAAGGAAGAAATACACAGGAGGGCAAAGGATTCATGCAGAGAGGGAGGGAAGGTTGAAGGCAGAGGAAAAGAGATGGGCTTTCAACTGTGAATTAAAGGTACAATAATCTTGTTAGAGTCTGAGGGAAGTGGGTAGCAAATTCCAGAGAGCGGAACCAATAAAGAAGAAGGCGGAGGTGCGAGTGGATTGCAGGTAAGCCCTGGAAGGGGGTGGAAGATGAAGACGATTAATATGAAGAGACCAGGGGGTGCGACTGGGTGCATGAGACTGGAGAAGATCAGCAAGGTATTGGGGTGTGCATGTATAGATAACCTGGTGCACGAGGGTAAGAAGCTTGAAACGGATGTGGTAGTCAATGGAAAGCCAGTGTAGCTGAAGCAGAAGTGGGGTGACATGGTCAAAATGGGAGGAATGGGTGATGATACATGCAGCAGTGTTTTGGATGTGTTGAAGCCTAGTCAGTTGAGAGTTGGAAATGCCAGAGAGGAATGAATCCAATGAAAAAAGGCCTGCTAATTAAACATCTTGCATCATCAGTAATTTGTTATAAAAAACAGTGTAGTGCACAGTTGTTTGTGTATCAACTAGAGAGGAATGAATAGCAAAAATCCAGGCAAGAGGTAACGAGTGAGAGAGTAAGAATAGTAAGAGCTTGGGGAGTGAGGAATGAGCGAATGGCACGGATCTGTCAGAGATGGAAAAAAGAGGTCCTAGTGACATTGGAGATGTGCTCATGGAAGGAGAGATCAGAGTCAAAGAAGACAACAAGATACCTGAAGGAAGAAACCAGAGGAATGGAAGAGTCGGCGAAGGACGGGGCCAGTTGAGGGGAGTGAGCGCCATGAGGGAACCAGATAGCAAGGGTCTTGGCTAGATTCAGGTGGAGACAGTTGGATGTGAGCCAATTGGAAACAGATAGGAGACAGGAGTTTAGGGAAGAGAGGTCAGGGAGAAGGGAGGAGGTATGATGGAGGAGGACAAGGTCATCTGCATAGAAAAAGGCCAGGATACCAAATTGTTGGATGAAAAGGGCGAGAGGGGCTAGGAAGACATTAAACCGGAGGGGAGCTAACACAGAGACTTGGGAAACACCACATTGTAAAGGACGACGGTCCGAGTGGGGGTATGAGGGGGATTGGGAGAGAACAGAAAAGGAATGGGAGAAAAGATAGGAGTGAAATCATCGGAAAACAGTGCCCCGGAGCCCAGCATCACAGAGATGAAAGAGAAGGAGAGAGTGATCTACAAGATCAAAGGCTGCTGATAGATCCAGGGAAACCGCCACTGAGATGTCACCACGATGGTGTGCAACATGCAATTCATTGAGGAAGGTGACAAGAATAGTTTCTACACTGTGACTAGGGCAAAAGCCTGATTGTCGAGGATGAAGAAAATTAATAGTGTCCAGGTGATGAGAAAATTGAGAGAAAACCGCTTCTCCAGAATTTTAGAAAGGAAGGGGAGATGAGAGACTGGCTGATAGTGAGCAGGGGTGAGAGGATCAAGAGAAGGTTTCTTAAGGATTGGATGAATAAGTGCATTTTTCCAGAGGAGAGGAAAAGTACTTGTGGAGAGACTAGAGTTGATCATGGTGAGGATAGGAGGAGGAAGAGCCAGAAAAGGTATAAGGAGCCATGAGGAGGGAATTGGATCAAGGGAACAGGTAGTTTTTTTCTGGAAGAGGAAATACACTTGATAAGCTCCGAGATGGAGAGGGGATGAAAAGATGTCCAGCAATGAGAGAGAGAGAGAGGGAAGGAGGAGGGGAGGGGGAAGAGGGGAGGATAGAGGGGGGGGGACAGTGAGGAAGGGTGGCACGGAGATCTATGATTTTTTTTTTTTTTTAATTCTTTATTTTAGTTTTATAACAACAAAGGAAAAGGAAGACATACAGCTAAAAGACAGATACATAAAGTGTAATACATACACCAAAGTAAACCCCTGCCACCCCCTCCCCCCTGCTTCTTCTCTAGAAAACTAATCATTCCCGAAGCGGGCGTGTACTTACATTATTGTGTTACAAAACCTAACGGTGATCTGAAACATGATGAGTGCACATTAAACAGGCATGTCGGAACAATGAGCAGATTGTACATAATCATTGAGCATCTGCCATTTAGACAAGCGAGAGTGAGTTTGGGCATGGGGAATAGCTCTCCGAGGTATCTGCTCATATTTACTATATAAGCAGACGAGGTTCCACCATTCATTGACAGTAAGTCGAGAGCTATCCTTCCAATTCCTCGTGATTAAACATATGGCTATACCCAGCATGAAATCAAGGAGAAAGCGACCCTTCTTAGGAAGAGAGGGGACCTCCGCCACAGAGCGGAGTCCCACGATCTTCCAAGAGAGAGGCTCGTGAAGGTGTAAGATAAATTGAATACAACCCCAAACCCGCCTCCAATAAACCTGTAGTTGAGGACATTCATAAATAACATGAGCGAGGGTTCCCACGGCAGTATGGCAAGACCAACACTGGTCCCTAGCAGTTGTGTTCCATTTGGCTATTTTTTCTGGAGTATAAAAGCATCTGTGTGCAAAAAAGAAGAGAGTTTGGGTAACAGAGGCAGACCGGGAAACCCGCACTACTTTGCTCCAGAAAACGCTCCATTGCACAGGGGTTAAAGTGGTTTGCAGTTCACGCTCCCAGGCTTGTTGGGCTCTAAAAGTGGCAGTGTCTGTACCCTGACATAATATTTTATAAAAGTTAGAGGCTACCCCATGTGTACTACTAATAGAGTGAACTATCTCTAATAGCCCGTCCTCAGTAGGGGCAGAGGGCGGCATGATTTGAGCACTTTTGAGGCAGTGTTGAAGCTGCATCAATTGAAAGTAGTGTTTCGCTGGTAACGCAAATTCCTTTTGTAAATCAGAAAAGGTTTTCCAACGAGCTGCAGAGAAAAGCTGTTGGGGTGTCCAGATCCCCCTAGAGTACCAGGGTTTCCATGCTATCGTTCTATTTAGGACTTGAATTCTGGGGTTATTCCATAGCGGGAGTCCGTCCTGAGGACATACGTTCGGACCCAATGATAGAATGAGAGTGTTAAAGGCCGCAAGAGTATCGACAATCATTGGTGGATGGCGGGTGTCTACTTGATAGGACATACCGGGGAAATGGGTCAACGGAATTGGGCTACTAAGCTCCTCTTCTATATCAAGCCAAACTGGTCTGCTGTCTGTTGAGGCATCTAGCCATCGGGCACCTTGCTTAAGTAGGAAGGCTTGATGATATCTGAGAAAATCAGGAAATCTGGTACCCCCTAGTTCCTTTGCAGACTGTAGTTTTTGTTTAGCTATCCTTGGTGGCTTGCCCTGCCAGAGATAACGGACGAGAAGGCCCTCAATATCTTTATAAGTATGTAGCGGGAGTAAGCATGGCAGCATTTCTAAAATGTAGTTCACTTTGGGGACTATCATCATTTTCACAGTTTCTAGGCGGCCCCACCATGTAAGAGATAAGGGAGACCAACGATTTGTGAGCTCACGGACTTTGGAGACTACCTCTTTGGCATTAAAACTGATAGTGTCTTCTAAAGGAGAACAGTAATGGACCCCGAGATACTTCACCATGCGGGATTGCCAAAGGAAGGGAAAGGCCTGCATGTCAGCCTCATGTACCCAGCGGTTCAGTGGGAATGCTACAGATTTGGTCCAGTTAATTTTATAGCCCGATAATTGCGAGTATCCGTCAATCAGATCCAAGACAGCTGGAACCGAATCAAGGGATACGAAAAGCATAAGGTCATCTGCATATGCAGAGAGTTTAATCTCTCTGTGACTGAAGGGGACACCTCGAATCCGTGCGGACTGTCTAATAAGGAGGGCGAGGGGTTCAAGAGCTAGATCAAAGAGCATTGGTGATAGGGGGCAACCTTGACGCGTGCCTCTTTGGAGATTAAATGGCTGAGACTTGATGGCATTTACACAAATACTGGCGACGGGTTGAGTATACATGACTTGGAGATATCGGAGGAAGCCCTCCCCAAAGCCATACCATCGGAGAACTGCAAATAAGAAGGGCCATTCTAGGCGATCAAAGACTTTTTCAGCATCTAGGGAAAGACCCACCCATGGATGATCTAGATTGGCAGCACTGGATAGCACATGGCACAAGGTCCGAGCATTGTCAGCGGTGGATCGGCCGGGTATAAAACCGCATTGGTCAGGGTGGATTAGGGTGGCCATCCTGTCAGATAGCCGGGTGGCCAAGATCGTTGCGAAGATCTTATAATCGGCATTAAGTAGGGAGATTGGACGGTAGTTGGCGGTTAGCAGCGGGTCTCTGCCTTCTTTCTCAAATACTACCACATTAGCTGCAGAAAAGGATCCCAAAGAGGATGTATCTACCGCAAGGGCAGTAAAATAGAGTTTTAAATAGGGAACTAAATCTGCACTGAACGTTCTGTAGAATTCGGTCGGGAGACCATCAGGCCCTGCGGCACGGCCCGAGGCTGTTCGCTTTAGGGCAGATTGGATCTCTGAAGTAGAGAAGGGTTCATCCATCGCATCCCTATCATCTTCAGAGAGGGTCGGCCGCTGAATGCCAGAAAGCAATCGCTCGAATGTCTCTGACGAGAACTCACATTCAGATTGATATAGGCGGGTATAGAAATCCCGAAAGAGTTCTACAATGTCGGAGTCTGTGGTCAATATGCCCCCTCCCTGTGGGGCTCGAAGGGCCGCTACGCGTTTGGCTTCTTTTTGACCTTTCAAGGCGTTGGCTAAGAGTCGACCGGCTCGGTTATTTTCACGATAATATGTCCCTCGTTGAAGCTCAATACTCTTAGAAGCTGCAGTTGAGAGATTGAGTTATATTGAAAACGGAGACGCTGTAATCGAATTAATACACATGGATCAGTACGTGAAGTTAGAACTCGTTCGCCTGCTTTGATTTGTTGGTCTAGTATGAGTAGCTGCTGTTTGAGTTGTTTCCGCAGGCGGATTTGATAGCTAGTGATCGTTGCTCGAATGGCCGCTTTGAAGCCCTCCCACCAAGCCCAATTCGCAGTATCCTGGGGTAGATTAAAATGGAAGTAATCCTGTATGGCTGCTCGAATTTCTAACTGGAACTCTGGCTGAGTTAACAGGGCTCTATCAAAGAACCAGGCCCCGAATTCCCTTGGGGTGCAGTAGTGTGTAATTGAAAGGAAATAGCAGCATGATCTGAAATATGTTGGGAGTGAATCTTTGCAGTGTCCACCTGAGGAACTAACAGTTTTGATATTAGAAAGAAATCTATGCGAGACTGGGATTTGTGAGGGGAAGAGAAGAAGGTGAAGTCAAGCTCATTGGGGTGTAGTAACCTCCATAGATCAACTAAAGCAAGATCTTTGATCAAAGAGGTAAGCGTGGTGTGACTCTTGGGGGGACCACTTGTCCTAGGCGGCTGTTTGTCAATCAGGGGATCAAGGACTAAATTGAAATCCCCCCCAATTATCAATGAAGTATTAGCAGAGGCCTGCGCAACCTGAGCAATGGTAGCAAAAAAGGCAGGGTCATCCACATTAGGAGCGTAAAGGCATATACATGTAACTTCAAGGCTACCTATCTTGAGGTGAACTCTGGACCATCTACCTTCTGTATCTGAGCTAGTCGCAATAATAGTAGCATGCAAAGATTTCCTAACCAGTATGGCAACCCCACATTTCTTAGAAACGGCTGGGGAATAGGCGGCCACCATGTAAGGTTTAATATTGAGTTTAAGAGTTTCCTTCGAATTTAAATGCGTTTCTTGGAGAAAAATCAGATCCGCAGCTTCCTGACTTAGGTAGCTTAGGATTTTCTTCCGTTTTATCGGATTATTGATTCCTTTTACGTTCAATGAGAAAATCTTACATGGTGCCATCAATCGGTAATAGACATTTTAGGTAAGGGCGCTTGAAAACATACAACATAATCAGAATCTGTGCAACAATGACATAATCACCGAGTATGCTGGCTAATACACCCCATATTGAAAAGTATGTACCAAAGTATCTTAGAGAAGAAGCAAAACCCCCAATGAATATGGCGACCATATGTCTGCGGGAGGAGGCCCTAGAGAGGAAATGGAGACATGAAAAAAAAAGAAAAGAAACACCAGAGTCCATAATTAACACTGTCTCTGATACTCATCGAGGCTGCTGTGGGTAGATGGAGTCGGGTCGCAGATATCATCAAAAGTAAGGCAACAAACCGCCCTCGCCAGACTCTTTGCTGGGCTGCGGCAGATCCAATATGGCAGGTACAGCGGATATGAGAATACTTGCAGGAATATTCTGGAAGTCAGCGCATCAAGTCGGCTTCTTTGGAATCCAAAAACTCCGCTAGTAGATCAGGGTCCTCAAATGTTCTTGTCTGATTGTGAAGCGTGACTCGGAGCTTGGCCGGGTACATCAGGCCGTAACGTGCTTGTAGTTGTTGAAGCCTCGGCCGGAATTCCAGAAAGCGCTTTCGGCGGTCGACCGTGGGTTTAGCCAAGTCAGGATAGAAGGAGATCTTGTGGCTCTCAAACTCCATATGGACCTTTGCCCGAGAGGCACTGAGAATTTGCTCCACGTGTTGATATCTCAAAAGTCGAAAAATGATAGGCCGCGGGGTCTTCCTGTTGAGCGTTATGCTTGTGGGTACACGATGAGCGCGATCGATCTCCAAATCTTTGGTAAAGGTGATTTGGAGCAGGGAAGGGAGGATTTTGCATAAAAACTCTTTCATGTCTCCCGATTCCGCTCCCTCCGGTATGCCCACGAGTCGTATGTTGTTGCGGCGCGCTCTATTATTGCCATCTTCCACTTCTTTCTGCAAGGCCCGTACCTGACGTTCAACTTTGTCGAGTTTGGACAACCGGGCCGCATGGGAGTCCAATATGCTCTCCATTTTGTCCTGACGCGAAGAGAGCCCCTCTAGCTTGCCCTGCAGTACACCAAGATCTTCCCGCAGCGCTCGGAGTGCTTCACCGTTTGACTGCACGAGGTCCTTGACCCCTCTAATCTCTGCGAGGATTTCCTGCTGCATTTCGGGGCCCTCGCGCAAGGCCAGCCCCTTCTGCGGGGACGGGGGTTCAGTTTTGGAACGTTTGCCGTGAGAAGCCGCTGGAGATCCAAATTCCAGGCGCGTGGGTTTGGTCCCCGCCATCTCACCAATGTGCCCCGGCAAGATCAGAGTAGAAGTTCCAAGTATGTACGGTGTTAATTCAGGATTCTGAGTAGGCCTCTCGGGAGCCTCAGCGTTATGCGACCATCCCGCTGGACATCAGGCTCCGCCCCCCCCCCCCCCGATCTATGATTTTTGAGTGGAAGAAGGATGCCAGCTGGCTGGGGGCAGGTATAGTCAAAGGGAGAGGAGGGCAAGAGGAGGTAAGAGATTTGAAAACTGAATAGAGTTGATGAGTATGATTAGGGGCAGTGGTGATGGCAGTGGAAAAGTGCGTAAGCTTAGCAAGATGGACCTGCGAGTGATAGTGAGAGTGACGTTGTAACTGAACGGACCACCTTGCTTATTAATGTTGCTATTGTGATGGACCAACATACTGTTTTGAAATTGTATTTTCATCATATGCAGCAGATGTTTTGGAGGTCTAGGATTCATATTTTCCTGACTTTTTGAGGGCTACCCAAGTTAAGTGAAAAGAATTCTTGGGTTTAAAACCAAGGGGTATGTTTACTAAACCACGGTGAAGTTACCAGCAGTAAGGGCAGCGTTAAGGTACCTGAAACCATATAAGGCAGTGGGCAGGTCAGGGGCGTTCTGGCATAAAAGGAGCAATCAGCCATTTAATGCATGTTAACAGGGCGCCTTGGCCATTTAACGCATGTTAATGGGACATTGCACGTTAAGGTGACAAGTATGTACCGTAGGGCACATTAAGGCTGATAAGGCACCCTAAGGGATGTAAGGTGCCTTAACCTAAGGCGCCTTAAGTTAGGGCACCTTGAATTAAGGAGCCTTGGGTTAAGGCACCCTAAGGGCTTTAAGGTGCCTAAGGTTAAGGCACCTTAGGTTAGATGCCTTAAGTTAAGGTGCCTTAAGGACAATAAGGTTGCCCTAACATAAGGTGCCCTAAGGGCTGTAAGATGCTTTAAGTTGACAAGCATGAACTGTAAGGCATAAAAACAGCTGCAACCCTAACAGTGGATAGAGCACCAAGGAAAGGCAATGAACAAGTGATGGAAGGAAGGAGAAGCAGAGGAGTATCTGTGGACATCCTATGTGGCAGCTGGTAGAGTGGACAAACATGTTGGAGGCAGCTGTACTGATGCACAGGGTGTTTCCAATGTAAAGTGCTGCAATGACAGTGGGTGGCAGAGGATGGTAATACATGTTCCCCAGTGGAGGCAGAGGTGGCAGGATATTTGCAGCGATAGGAGGACAGAGGAGTATTAGTGCCATGCAGATCAGGCACAGGAGAGGCAAGCACAAAGAGCCGCAATGCAGAAAAGGGTACCAGTGCAGGACATGGCGTAGCAGCCTGCAAGAGAAGACAGGACTGTACACAGCTGACAGAGGCAGATAGATAGGCTGAAGGATGGTTGGCAACTGAGGTGAGGGTGTTATGGGCTGGCAGCACAGATCTGCAGAGATTATGACTGTTACAGGCATGAAAATGATTTGAGTAGGACAGACATAAAAAAGAGAACAAAGAGGAAATGAGCCCATGATCTCTGACTACGAAGCCATTGTACTAACCAGTAGGCTACACCTCCACAGTTCTTTGTACAGCAATGGCTGTATACAGAAAGACTGCAGGTCACTGCACACAATGTCTGCTGTGTGTGCCAGGATAGGGTAGCCCCATCAGTACCCATGATGCAAATGCACATGCAGAACAGAAGTCTACAGCTGATCACCGAATGGAGAATGCACCTCTCCAGCACCTCAGCTTGGTAAGAAGAACTGGAAGTGTGTGATACTGGCACAGAGCAGCTACAGACCATGCTGCTGCACAGGTTCTGTGGTCACCCTGAGGATGAGGATAGACGCCCAGCATGAGGTCCGCAGTACCTGTGGTGCTAAAGAAGGGTTCTGCTGCAGGTTCTCATCATTGCCAGTGTGTGGCAAGTATTCCCTTCATTGGAACTTAAAGTTGCTCTGTGTCCATTTATGTATCCCAGTTGTATCTAGATCTGGTGGCTTGGGACCCACCCAGAATAGCGTATATCCCAGTGTTACAATGTGACTGCCATGACCACCCACTGTCAGCAGAGATGGGTGTCTAGACTTGCATGAGGTTTATGTAGTAATGCATATATACAGCCTTTTCTGGATCAAAGTGGTTATAACAGTATCTGCCCCTTGTACCCAAAGGGCTGATAATCAACATAATTGAGCCAGTGGATGGAGTTGTGGCATGGCCAGGAAGAGTGGCTGTGGGACCAGCAACCTCAGTCTGTCCTCCAGGGGGCTTGGACCAGTAGACAGACCACCAATAATGCTGGGAGCAGGCCTGGAAAAACTCAGCTGCCACCCACTAAGGTCTGATATTCACCAGCAGAAGGCACAGTCAGACTGCACCTCACTAGGTGTTCCAGCCATGCACATACTAACTGTGGACAGTCTGCTAGCCAGTCCATAATGCATGTTCACAGAGAAACTATGTGCACCCAGAGTTGGGATACACAGCACACTCACCCAGCAGCTGCCTCAGTAATCGGGCCCCAAAACACCAAGCACCCAGATATCATTAGAAACAGGTACTGTATAGCACTATGTAGGAAAATAGTGGTGCCATGGTCACTGCTCGGTCAGAATAAGAGTGTCCTCCCAGCATGACATGCTGTGGCCACTCTGTCCATGCAGGTGGTGGTCAGGAACTACAATGTCCCAGTCATTGCCCTACCCCTGATGCAGATGCATCCTGCCCAATCTGTCCTGTCTGGGCCATACCCGCAATACCTTGCTCCTCAGTATGCACATTTGCAGGCTAATGCTGGAAACTGTGTACACATTGTGAGCTCCAGAGAGGAGTAGGAAGCCACAGAACAATGGAGAGACATACACACACACACTGTTATTGCAGAAATGAGGAAAGATAGGGGTGGTTGGCAAACCTGCCTGCCACACTGGTCCCAATCACAACACAGGATTTGCTAAGGTGTGCAGGAGCTAGTAGTAGTGCTCTTGAAATAGCTGCTGCTTCTTGTGCCAGAGCCAACAGCCTGGCTCTCCATGAAGTTTTGGATAGTGGAGCCTATGTGTTTGGCTGTTTGCACCCCTGTTGGCTGATGTTATGGGGATTACACATGCTGGCATTGTATTGACAATGTAGGGACATGCTGTGCAAGATCTACAGCTGGGACCTGAACCTGTGACCCTCTGTTCCAAACCACACTGACTGTGTGTGCTGCACCGCACTGTTGCTACATGAGTACAGCAGTCCCTGGGGTTACCTTTGCTTTCCATCAGACAGACCTTGTCTTGCACTGCACACCATGCACTGGAACAGGGCATGGCCTTGGTCCGCTGCAGGCGGGTGCCACTGCCCCTTCCGCCACCAACACCCTTCCTCCATGCTGATATGCCAATATTCTGTTGAGGCTGGTAGTTTGCAGTCCCAGGACATCCAATGTGAAGGTAGGCAGGTGCCTAGGGTGCAGGATCTGCTTGCCCCATTACAGGCATAGTGGTTCCTGTGTGACATTTGGGGTACCTGCTGGGTATGTGTCCCCTGGATGGGACACTGTGGAACACAGACTACTGGGCATGTTTGACCTTGGTCAGATGTTGTCTTGCTGATTTCCAGTCTCTGTGTTCCTATGTGTCACCTAGGCAACAGCCTACTCTGCCCTGTGCCCTAGTTGATGAGGACAAAGCGGAATTGCTTAACAAATAGTTCTGTTCTGTGTTCACAGATGAAGAACCAGGAGCAGGCCCTCAGAAAACACCCATAAACAGGAACAGAAGTGAGGGGTATCTTGAACAATTTTCAGAAGACTGTATTCATGAGAAACTAGCTAAACTTAAAGTAGACAAAGAGATGGGACCGTATGGGATAAACCCTAGAATACTGAGGGAACCTGGGGACGTTCTAGCAGCTCCACTGACTGATCTTTTCAATGCCTTGTTGGAGTAGGAAGTGGTGCCAAAGGACTGAAGAGAGGCTCATGTGGTGCCTTTACACAAAAGCAGAAGTAAGGATGTGGTTGAAAACTACAGGCAGGTTAGTTTAACTTCGGTGTTGAGTAAATTATTGGAAACACTGCTGAAAGAGAAAATAGTGAGGTTTCTGGAGTCTAGCAGATTACAGGATCTGAGGCAGCATGGATTCACCAGAGGCAGGTTTTGTCAGACAAATCTGATTGATTTCTTTGACAGGGTGACCAGGGAGTTGGACCGAGGGAGAGCCCTAGATGTGATGTATTTAGATTTTAGTAAAGTCTTTGACCCCGTTCTTCACAGCGACTTATAAACAAACTGAGCACCCTAGGGATGGACTCAAAAGTTACTGCTTGGGTTAGAAATTGGCTGAGTGGGAGGCAACAAAGAGTACAGGTAAATGGAGCTCACTCTGAGGAGAAGGAAGTTACCCTTGGTCAGATTCTTTCTAATGATATAGCAGAAGAGCTGTTGGGTAAGGTTTGCCTCTTTGTGGATGATACTAAAATCTGCAATAGAGTAGACACCCAGGAAAGTATAGATAACATTAGGAGGGATCTAGAAAACTTGAAGAATGATCTAGAATTTGGCAGCTGGGATTTAATGTTAAAAAATGCAAGGTCATTCATTTGGGCTGCAGCAATCCAAGGGAGCGATAAAGTATAGGGGGTGAAGTACTTTCATCCACTAAAGAAGAGCGGGACCTAGGTGTGATTGTGTCTGATGATCTTAAAGTAGCTAAACAGGTAGAAAAGGCAACAGCAAAAGCTAGAATGATGCTTGGGTGCATATGGAGAGTAATGACTAGCAGAAAAAAGGAGGTGATAGTGCCTCTGTATAAGTCTTTGGTGAGACCTCATTTGGAGTATTGTGTGCATTTCTGGAGACCACACCTTCAAAGAGATATCAACAGGATGGAGTCAGTACAGAGGGTGGACACTAAAATGGTTAGTGGTCTTCATTATAAGGCATATGAGGACAGACTTAAGGATCTTAATATGTACACCTTAGAGGAAAGGTGGGATAGAGGTGATATGATTAAGACATTTAAATACCTCTGTGGCATAAATGCACAGGGGGAGAACCTCTTTTGGTTGAAAGCAAGTTCTGCTTCAAGGGGAGATGGGATGAGGGTGAAAGGGGATAGATTCAGGAGTGATATGTGGAAATATTTCTTTACGGAAAGAGTGGTGGATCCATGGAATAGTCTCCAGTGGAGGTGGTAGAGATGAGGACAGTATCTGAATTCAAAAAAGCATGGGACAAACACAGAGGATCTCTAAAGGAAAAAAGGGAACTGTTGTTGTTGATATGGAAGGACAGACTAGATAGGTCATGTGCTCTTTTTCTGTCATCATTTTTCTATGTTTCTGTCTCTAGCTGTGCCCACTGCATGCCCCATCTTGAGCTCCCTTTGCCCCATTTGCACCATCACCATAGTGCCCTTTCATACTTGGGCACTATGTTGTTGCTGCAATGGAGCACTGCTATCACTTTTCTTGGGCTCCCTGTCTGTCCTGTACATTGCTGACACTGAAATGGTCTCTCTCTCCTGCAAAAGTGCATTTAACGACAGGTTTTTACTGGCGGTAAAGTCCTGGCATTACTGTTCCAGCGTTAGTGTAGCAGGGGCTTCCCCTCACCCATTGACCCCTACTCTCCACCTTCTCTACACCCTCTGGGACATTTAGCGCTGCCGGTAACATTATCGCACGTTAACGTTACATTAGGTAACATTACACTGGTCAACAAATTTTTACAAAAGTCATGCTACTGAAATAAAAATAGTAATTTCTTTTCAATTTTTATATGCTGAACATGAATATGACAGTGAAATTGCAAAGTTGGCCCTAGTTTTTTTGTAATTTACAAGAATTAATGTTTACATCACGAAATGCATGTCAATAGTAAATATAATAGGCCTTCGGTTAATACCTGTAAAACACCAAGTCATAGACTACTTCTTAGATTTTTTTCACCTGTCTCTTGTACAGCTGTTCAGGAGCTTCTCTGGGGAGTGTCCTGCAGTAGTCAGCCAACATTGTAGTGGACCATTTTCCCTGGTATCTTTGCTCCATCGTTGCGATATCCTGGTGAAAACGTTGACCCTGTCCATCACTAACCATACCACAGTTGTCAGGAAAGAAATTGAGATGGGAATCAAGGAAATGGATCTTTAGAGACATATTTCAGCCAAGTTTCTGATACTGCATCAGCATGTCTTCTGCTAGTTCCTTGTAATTTTCTGCCCTAACATTCCCAAGAAAGTTTGTTGACACTAGGCGAAAAGCATTTCATGCTTGTTTCGCATCACCCTGCAGCAAGTTGTTGAACCGGTCATCTTTGAAGAGCTCTCAAATCTGAGGATCCACAAAAACTCCCTCTTTAATCTTTGCTTCGCTGAGTCGAGAGAATTTTTCATGCAGGTATCGGAAAGCTGGCGAAGTGCGGTCCATGGCTTTCACAAAGTTTTTCATCAAACCTAGTCTGATGTGAAGGGGTGGTAGCAGGATTTTGTGAGCCTCAACCAGAGCTGGGTGCTGGATATTCTTCTCTTCAGCTGTTACATTTTGTCTGCGATTCCATTCCTTTCGCAAGTAGTGCCAATCCCTTGCTCGGCTATCCCACTCACATAAGAAACACATGTATTTTATATATCCCTGCTGCAGTTCCATTAAAAAGGCAACTACCTTCAAGTCACCACAGAGGTGCCAGCTGTACTTGTTATAGTTAATGGAAGTCAGTAGATGCTTTAAGTTATTGTATGTCTCTTTCATGTGGACGACATGCGCTACTGGAATAGATGGAAGACGGTTTCCATTGTTCAAAAGCACAGCCTTCAGACTCAGTTTTGAAGAGTCTATAAATAGTCTCCAGTCTTGTAGGTCATGAGTGATTTTTAAGGCATTCATGAGACTTTCAGTATTGGAACAGAATACCAGATTACTTTCCTTTCCGACTGCGTATAGTACACTGCTGATGTCAGATGACTTCAGCAGCCATCTGGCAGTAGTATTGCATTGCATCAGAAAATAATGCAATCAACTCTGGATGATGTGTGCATGCTGGTATTATGCAATGTGATGCAATATTACATCATTCAAGGCTTATTTGGGATGTTGTTGATGTCCTACTGGATAAATTTACACGGTGAAACGTCAAAAATGAACTACATGAATATCTTGAAAACGAGAGCCAATAATTTTTTTATATGTTATATTCATGTTCAGCTCACCAAGATACTACAGATTAGGGCCTTTTAAAGTCAGTAACGATTTCAATGTTGACCAGTGTTACGGCACGTTAATGTTACCGATGCGGTTTAGTAAACATGCCCCCCAGAGTTCTTGTCTTGGGAGCTACTTTTCTATTAAATTGTTCTTGTTGATGTTTTGTCTTTCTGGATAATAAGAGATTCTTGTTGTTTGACCTCAGACAGCTCCTTAGTTTCTTGGTGGGTAGGGAGGGGTCTCTAGTGGGGTAATTATCTACCATATAAGCTGATTGTGCTGCTTTTCTGACTCTTTAAAAAAATTTCTTTGTGAAATTTTCTTTGCCTTGTTTCCAATTTGGTGGTCTTATATAGTATTTGCTGTTTGTTTGGATTATATTAGAGATTTTTCTTTTCCTGCATTGATAATACAATTTTCTTATCTTTCATTGTTGGGGGCGTGTTAATTGTAAATGCTTATAAATAACAAATTAAAAATAAAATAATAATTTACACGTGGATGCCAGTTCGATGGGTAAATGCCAGATTTTCCACATGGAATTGTGAAAAGGTTTCTAAAATAAGTCTCCAAATATGGACTATGCCAACTAGGGGTGGCCTAGTGGTTGGGGCAAGTTAGTTCAGGCCAGAAAGTCAGGGGTTCAAATCCCACTAGAAGACAGCAACCTTGGGCAGGAAGGACTGGGGTTTTTAGTCCCACAGGTGCTCCTTGTGGTCTTGGGCAAGCCACTTAACCCTCCATTGCCCATGTTTCCTGTAAAATAGTTATCTCCAAATTACAATGTCTTGTTCAATGTAAACCATCTTGATATCATGAAAAGGCACTATATAAGAAATGCTAAATAAAAAAATGTAGTACCCTACACCCTGCTATGTCTTTCTGCTAAAAAATTGTTGTATAAAGCAGACTTTCTAAGAGCTTATATTCTATTCAACAAAATTACAGGAAAGATGAGCTAATTAGTGGTTGGAATAGTAAATTATCAGCAAGACAAACTATTTTGTTATAAGTTCAGGGCTGCTTCTTTGTCAGCTAATCAGTTATGTACTTCTTCCTCTATTTTTTCAACTGCATGGATAATAGTAACTAGTATTACAATATTCCTTTTCATCTGTTTTGAAGTTGCATGCATGTTCAGCTATCTTAATATCTATAAACTGCATTGTGAGTGCATCAATTATAGTATTTTATAATCTATAATATACGTGCATATTCTCTATCCATTATTTGCTGAAACATCACCCATTTGCACACCCACCGGTATATCATGGGCCATCAAATCAACATACTACTTTTACACCAGGCACTATTATAAAAGAGGCTATTTAGGAGGTACATTTATAAGGACTGGCTAGTTTTGTGCGAATTCCAACATGCATAAATCACATTATTTTATAAAGAAAAGTTGATGCCTACATTTCTTTATAAAATAGGAGCATAAGATATGTGCTCCAAATCTAGGCATGAGAACTTACACTATCCCTAGACTTGGAGACAGATTCACGGGGGGGGGGGGCGGGGGCGCATCTGGGCTGTCCAGACATCCCCGATAAAGACGGTCTGTGGGAACAAAATCAGGCTTGAGGACATCCCGGTGTGCCCTTCTGCCTGCAGGGATTTCCTCCCCACAGGTGCCCCTGACATCCATGGCTCTGGCCCCCCATTTCCCCACCGCCCAACTGATGACTGGCTTGCCATGGCCTGGATCGGGTAACGGGGACCCCTTGCACCCGGCTCCAGCACCAGTCCCAAAAGTGCTGCTTATACCACCTCACCCTCAACCAATTTCTAACCCAATCAGTATCTTTAGGGTCCATCCCTAGGGTGCTCAGTTTGTTGAAAAGTCGCTTGTGCAGAACGGTGTCAAAGGTTTTACTGAAATCCAAGTACACCACATCTAGGGCTCTCTCTCAGCCCAACTCCCTGGTTACCCAGTCAAAGAAATCAATCAGATTTGTCTGACAAGACCTACCTCTGGTGAATCCATGTTGCCTCTGATCCTGTAATCCATTGGACTCCAGAAACCTGACTATTTTCTCTGAGCAGCGTTTCCAATAATTTTCTCACCACGGAGGTTAGACTAAGCAGCTTGTAGTTTTTAACCACATCCTTACTTCTGCTTTTGTATAAAGGGACCACATGTGCCTTTCGCCAGTCATCTAGAACCACTCCCAACTCCAAAGAGGCATTGAAAAGGTCAGTCAATGGAATCACTAGAACATCCCCAAATTCCTTCAGTATTTCCAGATGTATTCCATCTGGTCCTATAACTTTGTCTACTTTTAGTTTAGCTAGTTCCTCCCAAACACAGTCTTCTGAAAATTGTTCAAGATCCCTGTCTCTTCTGTTCCTATTTGTGGGTGTTTTCTGAGATCCTGCTCTTGGCCCTTCATCTGTGAACACAGAACAGAAATATTTGTTAAGCAATTCCTCTTTATCCTCATCAGCTTCTACATATTCCTCCCCTTCACTCTTGAGTCTGACATTACCACTTTTGCCCTTCCTCTTCTCACTAAGATATCTGAAAAATGTCTTATCCCTCCATTTTATTGCATTAGCTATTTCTTCTTCTTTTAGTATCTTTGCTTTCCTGACTACTTTGCTAGCTTCTCTAAGGGGTATGTTTAATAAACCGTCTTAAAGTGTGCTCTGTGACATTATCGCGCGATAAGGTATCTTATCGCGCGATAATGGCGCTTTTTCAGGTGCACAGATATCTTATTGTGCGATAACGCACGCAGCGGCGCAAACGAGTGCTGAAGGCAGGGAAAGGCTCCCGGAGGGCGGAGGAAGGCTCCCCAGGGGCGGAGAGAAGGGGTCAATGGGCGGAGAGTAGGAGGGGAGAGGCTCTCTGCACACTAGCGCTGTGAAATCCGAGGCTGAAAACTAACGCCAGTGAAACCCTGGCGTTAGAGCTGATTTAAATGGAAGAGAAACAATTTATGTCAGCAATGTACAGCAAAATCAGGGAAACCTACAAAAAAGTGATAAGTGTGATACATGTGCACGGAACAAAAGTGCAAATAAACATTGAAAATGACCCCATCAAATTATAAAAAAAGCATAACCAAGCTGGGCAATAGTGATATTAATGGGAAACGTTGAAAAACACTCCCAAGAAAGCTCCAAAAAAAGGATATGAATTTTGGAAGGGTCTACGCTCCATCCCCATACAAGGTGAATGATCCCACAGTGAAATAGTGCTGATCAGGGTTTCCCTCTCCATTGGACAGGTTTCCTATGGCATGCACATGTTCCACAACAGCAGTGCGGGCATGTCGTAATGGGCAACTGGACAGATGCTAGGAAAGGGGACACAGAGGGCTGCAGACGGCACATGCTGTGCTGCAGCTGGGCCACAGTGCGGACTAGAGTGATGCCTAGGTGGCCCATAGGAATGCTGAAACAGTAAAGCAGCCAGACAGCAACTGATGAGGGCCCAGCATGGGCACGAGTGTGCTTCCCACAGTGTCACAGGGGATAGTACCTAGCAGGTACCCCCAAGGGCACAGAACATTGGCAGGCGGTGCTGGGGGGGGGGGGGAAGCATGGACATCTATGCAGGTACCCCTACCCCAGAACCTGCACCATGCCTACCCGCACAATGGATGGCCCGAAGACTGCGCTCCACCAGCACCACCAGCAGATGGGCATGTCAGCAGGGTGGCAGAGGGGTACTGGTGGTGGAGGGGGCAGTGGCAGCTGCCCAGAGCAGACCGTGGCCTAGCCCTGTGTAGGTGGGTGCCATGCACTGCAACAGACAGGCCCTGTCTGACGAACAGTCATGGTATCCCCAGGGAATGCACTGTCAGTTCCGACTCTTTCTCTTTAATAAAGGACTGAAGTGCATCAGGGTCATCAAATGTTCTCGTATTGTTATTTATAGCGTGATTCTCATTCATGCTGGGTGGAACAATCCAAATCTTGCTTGCAACTGCAGCAACTGCGGCCTCATTTCCAGAAATCTTCTTCTCTTTTTCACGATACTGTTAGAAAAATCCAGAGAGAACATCAGTTTGTGACCCAAATAGTCCACTGGGGATCGAACCCGAGATGCCTCCATAACTTTGACAACTTGTTGATGTCGTAGGACCTTCAGGATAATCGGTCGTGGTTTTATGCTGTTGAGCAGAGCTTGTGAAGGGACCCGGTGCGCTCTCTCAATTGCAAAAGGCATATCAAAAAATATCTTTAAGGTTGTTGGGATTAACTTGTATAGAAAGGCATAGATGTCTTTCCCTTCTGCTCCTTCTGGTACACCAACAATTCTGATATTATTCCTCCGGGCCCGGTTGTTATTGTCCTCGAGCTCCCTCTGCATCCGCTCAATTTGTTTGGGCTGCTTGTCAAGTGTCTTCAGTTTCTCCTCTTGCACTGCCATTCTTTGTTCCATTTTTTCTTGGCGCACCGTAAGATTCTCCATGCTGCTTTTTAGTCTTCCTATGTCTTCTTTCATATTAGACAGCGATTCACTGTTTGCTGTCATAATTTCTTTAACTGCCCGTATCTCGTTTAGCAGTTCTTGCATAACCTCCAGTTATTCTTGCACGGACGCTATTTTCTGCAGGGACAGGGGTCCTGTCTTTGTTCTTTTGGCACTCGTGCTCTGCCCCGCGGCAAAATCTAATCAGGTTGTTTTGGATACCGACACCTCGCTACCCTTCTTCTGTTCGAAAATCTCTGTATCTTCACATTGCAAATAGCGCAGACACCAAATTCTATAATAGGCCCCTCTGGAGCAAGCACTCTACATGTCCATTCTGCTTTGCTCCAGGCACCTCCTCCAGAAATATGAAATTCTATCAAATAATCATCTGATCAAATACCTGGATTTGTATGAATGTTTCTAATAAACTTTCTCACCCTTAAATGATTAGGTAAAATCAAAAGGTCTAATATATTACCAACCTTATTAATAGAAAATTCATTGGCCATTACCATATTCAGATCAGGTAACAATATTCAAAGAGACATGTAGACTAAACCTTGCTAACGGTTACAGTGGGGTTTATCACATGCTAAACCCACCACAGTAACAATTAAGGTGAGTTAAAAATGTGGCCGCAATAAAATCCTGTACTAACTACTTAATCCAGGTTAGGGCAGAGTTTGGGCAGGTTAGGAGCGGAGCGTGAGCATGGACTGCACATTGTGGTTAACAGAGGAGCACGTACCATCCTCAATGGTAATTGCAGCAAACGGCATAGCTTGGAGGTGGTGTTGGATCCACACTAACTGCATGGGAACATGTTATACATACCCACATTCATTAGCATGGGTCCAACACCATTCATGGTAAATTGTGAGTTAAATCCATGGTAAACTGCTGTGTTTTAGAAAAAGTGCACCTAAAGAATTAACATAACTCAATGTTATATCATCCCAATAATCACAACTTCCAATTGTATAGTTCTTAACTATCCAATTAGAGAATAAATCAAAAGGTACTGTCACTGGAGAAGATGTGATGGATGGAGCTATGTAATAAATCAAAATATTAGAGTCTGAAAAGAATTTATATTAGTTATTGAACATTTCCAATGGATTTCATGATCTGAGGCAGCATGGTTTTACTAGAGGCAGGTCTTGACAGACAAATACAATTAATGTCTTTGACTGGGTAACCAGAACATATAAGAACATAAGATATGCCATACTGGGTCAGACCAAGGTCCATCAAGCCCAGTATTCTGTTTCCAACAGTGGCCAATCTAGGTCATACGTACCTAGCAGTTTCCCCAAGGGACACAGGTTCCACATGCTTGTATTGCTTCAAGCATTGATATCCTGGGTCCCTTCTTAATAATGGTTTATGGACCTTTCCTCTAGGAACTTGTCCAAACCTTTTTTAAACCCAGCTACACTAACAGCCTTTACTACATCCTCCGGTAACAAATTCCAGAGTTTGATTACACGTTGAGTGAAAAAATATTTTCTTTATTAGTCTTAAATAGTTTACCCTGTAGCTTCATTGCATGTCCCCTAGTCTTTCTATATTCTGATAAGGTAAACAATCGATCTACGTTTACCCGTTCCACTCCGTTCATTAATTTATAGACTTCTATCATATCTCCCCTCAGTCGTCTCTTTTCCAGGTTAAAGAGCCCTAACCTTTTTAGCCTTTCTTCATAGGAGTATCCTTCCATCCCCTTTACCATTTTGGTGGCTCTTCTCTGAACCTTTTCTAAAATTGCTATATCCTTTTTAAGATACGGCGACCAGAATTGCACACAATAGTCAAGGTGCGGTCTCACCATGGAACAATATAAAGGCATTATAATATCTTTTGTTTTATTTTCCATTCCTTTCTTTATCATACCTAGCATTCTATTTGCTCTCTTGGCCGCCGCTGCACACTGGGCCGAGGGTTTTAACATGGTATCCACAATGACGCCTAAATCTTTTTCCTGGGTGGTGGTTCCTAATGTGGAACCTTGCATCATGTAAACATAGTTTGGGTTGTTCTTCCCTAGGTGCATAACCTTGCACTTGTCCACATTAAATTTCATCTGCCATTTTGATGCCCAGTCTTCCAATTTATCAAGATCCTCTTGCAATTTTCCACAATCCTCTTGGTTTTAACAACTTTAAATAGTTTTGTGTCATCTGCAAATTTGACAACCTCACTCGTTATTCCACTTTCCAGGTCATTTATGAATATGTCAAAAAGCAGCGGACCCAGCACAGATCCCTGGGGTACACCACTATTCACCTTTCTCCATTGGGAAAATTGGCCATTTAGCCCTACCCTCTGCTTTCTATCTTTTAACCAGTTCCTGATCCACAATAGTACACTACCTCCTATCCCATGACTCTTTAGTTTTGCCAAAAGTCTCTCATGAGGGACCTTGTCAAAGGCTTTCTGAAAGTCCAGATACACAATATCAACCGACTCACCTTTGTCCACCTGATTATTCACTCCTTCAAAAAAACATTACAGATTAGTAAGACAAGATCTTCCTTGTCTAAAGCCATGTTGGCTGTCTCCCATTAGATTATGACTATCTACATGCTGAGTAATTTTATTCTTTATGATGGTTTCTACCATTTTTCCCGGTACTGATGTCAGGCTCACCGGTCTGTAGTTTCCCGGATCACCCCTGGAACCCTTTTTAAAAATTGGTGTTACATTGGCGATCCTCCAATCTTCAGGTATTAGAGATGATTTTAATGATAGTTCACAGATTACTAATAGCAGGTCTGCAATCTCATGTTTCAGTTCTTTCAACACCCTTGGATGTATACCATCCGGCCCAGGTGATTTGCTACTCTTCAGTTTATCTAGTAGTTGTAATACATCTTCCCGATGTATCGATATTTCCTTCAATTCTTCCGCACCTTTAAATACCACTTCAGTCATGGGTAACATCCCTACATCTTCCTCAGTAAATACTGAAGCAAAGAATTCATTCAATCTCTCCGCTATCGCCTTGTTGCCTCTTAGTGCTCCTTTAACCCCTTTATCATCTAATGGACCAACTGACTCTCTCACAGGTTTTTTGCTACGAATGTACTTGAAAAGGTCTTTACTTCGTGTTTTTGCTTATGCAGCAAACTTCTTCTCAAATTCTCCCTTTGCCTGCCTTATCAATGCCTCGCATTTGACTTGCCAGTGCTTGTGCTGTTTCCAGGTTTCGTCGTTTGGCTGTTTTTTCCATTTCCTGAAAGATGCTTTTTTGGCAACAACAGCCTCTCTGACCTCACCTTTAAACCATGCTGGCAGTTTTTTGGACTTCCTTCCACTTTTCTTAAAGCGTGGAATACAGCTGGTCTAGGCTTCCAAGATAGTATTTTTCAACAACAGCCAAGCCTGATGTACGTCTTTAACCTTTGCAACTGCTCCTTTTAGTTTTTTCTTAACTGTTTTCCTCATTTTATCATAGTCTCCCTTTCGAAAGTTAAAAGGTAGTACTGTGGATTTCCTTACTATCCCTCCTCCACTAATTAAATCAAAGGCGATCATGCTATGATCACTATTGCCAAGTGGCCCCAACAACCTTATCTCTTGCACTAGATCTGGTGATCCACTAAGGACTAGGTCTAATATGGCTTCCCCTCTGGTCGGTTCATGAAGCAGCTGATCCAAGAATCAGTTATTTATTTCATCTAGGAACTTTATCTCCCTAGCATGTCCTGAAGTGACACTGACCCAGTCAATACCAGTGTAGTTGAAATCACCCATTATTATTACTGCACTGTAACTTTTGTTAGCTTCCTTGATTTCTTTGAGCATTTCATCATCCATTTGGTCATTCTGGAAAGGCGCTCGATAGTACACCCCCACTGCCATTGCCTTCCCCCTTTTACATGGAATTTCAATCCATACAGATTCTACAGCAGATTTTGTTTCCTGCAAAACTTTAATCCTTTCTGACTCAATGCCCTCTCTAACATAGAGAGCAACCCCTCCACCAATTTGATCAGCTCTATCATTACGATATAGTTTGTACCCAGGTATCACAGTGTCCCACTGGTTGTCCTCCTTCCACCATGTCTCTGATATTCCAATCATATCTAACCTTTCATTTAGTGCTATATATTCTAACTCTCCCATCTTATTTTTTAGACTTCTAGCATTTGCATACAAGCATTTTAGAGAATGTATTTTACTCATATTAATTTGGCTGTTGTTAGACATGGGTAATTTGGGATCTTTAAGCTCAGTCTGCTCCATACTTGAGGGCATTTGGGCTACTTTACTCTTTTGTGGAACCTCTCTGCTTTTGGTAGTATCCTTCAAAGATACATTCTTCCGAACCATCCGCTCTTGGGCGACTGTCGGCTTTCCCCTAATATCTAGTTTAAAAGCTGCTCTATCTCCTTTTTAAAGGTTAATGCCAGCAGCCTGGTTCCATCCCGGTTAAGGTGAAGTCCATCCCTTCGGAAGAGCCCCTCCTTTCCCCAGAATGTTCCCCAGTTCCTAACAAATTCAAAACCCTCATCTCTGCACCATTGTCTCATCCACGCATTGAGACTCCGGAGCTCTGCCTGCCTTTTGGGTCCTGCGCGTGGAACAGGAAGCATTTCGGAAAACGCTACCCTGGAAGTTCTGGATTTCAACTTCCTACCTAAAAGCCTAAATTTAGCCTCCAGAACCTCCCTACCACATTTTCCTATGTCATTGGTACCGACATGTACCAAGACAGCAGACTCCTCCCCAGCACTAAGACCTTATCTAGGTGGCGCGTGAGGTCTGCTACCTTCGCACCAGGTAGGCATGTTACCAGGCGATCCTCACGTCCACCAGCCACCCAGCTATCTACATGCCTAATGATCGAATCACCAACTATAACGGCTGTCCTAACCCTTCCCTCATGGGCACATGGCCCTGGAGAAACTTCCTCGGTGCGAGAGGGTTTTACATCACCTGGAGGACAGGTCCTTGTTACAGGATCACTTCCTGCCACACCAGGGTGATGCTCTCCTGTCACGTGACCTCTCTCCTCCATGGCAACAGGGATGCTGCCAGACTGGAGGTGGGACTTCAGGACTATATCCCTGTAGGTCTCATCTATGTACCTCTCTGTCTGTCTTATGCTTTCAAAGTCTGCTACTTTAGCCTCTAGAGAACGGACTCGTTCCCTGAGAGCAAAAAGCTCCTTGCACCTAGTGCACACGTAAGACCTCTCACCAACTGGGAGAAAATCATACATGTGACACTCAATGCAAAAGACTGGAAAGCCCCCATCCCGCTGCTGTACTGCTGTCTGCATCTTAGTTTTAAGTTTGTGTTTAGATCTAAGTTCTTTACTTACTAAGGGTTGCTATGGATATTTATACTAATAAAACTGTATCTAATACGTGTAATATACCTTGTTCACCTGAAGCTTAACTAATCTCAGGTCCTTAGTGTATGACTGATTTGGGTAATGAGCTTCACCTGAGAGCACCTCCTGTCTTTTAAGAGGTGTAAGTACCTATAAAGCTACGATTATCCCAGGGGAGGGAGGGAAATAACACTTATTAAAAGAGGGCTGCTACACAGTACCCTGTCTTGTGCTGCTGAGGTAAGCTAAATTCTGATTTGATTTAAATTATAGCTCTTAGCTGCTGCTAGGCTCTAACTTCTTATGAAATTTAAACTACAAGCTCTCTGCTGGGTTCTAAATTTAACCAGAAAGCTCTCTTCTTTGTTTTAAATTTAAGCTAAAAGTACTTTGCTGATGCCAAGCCCTGAGTGACTATTAAATTTAGACTTCAAGCTCTCTGCTGGGTATGAAATGTAACCAGAAAGTTCTCCTCTGTGTTTTATATTTAAACTTAAACTGCTGCTACTAGGCCCTGACTGATTTAACAAAAAATAGTGGGTTCACAGATTAATTAGCTTTAATACAAAGAATTCCTTTTAGAAAATTACCAGAAGTATATACTCACAGTTGCAGATCTCTCTTCAGAAGTAACAGTCCCTTTTTCTAGTCCTTCAAGACAGAGAATTGGACCAAGGGAGAGCCCTAGATTTGGTGTACTTAGATTTCAGTAAAGCCTTTGATGCCATTTCATAAGCAACTTATAAATAAATTGAACCCCCTAGGGTTAAACTAGGTTAGAAATTGTTTGAGTGGGAGGTGACAAAGGATACAGGTAAATGGAGCTCACTTTGAGGAGAAGGACGTTACCAGTGGTGTGCAACAGGGATCTGTCCTTGGTACAAATTTCTTTAACATTTGTGTTAGTGATATTGTTGAAGGACTGTCACATAAGGATTGTCTCTTTGTGGATGACATCAAAATCTGCAATAGAGTAGACACCCAGGAAGGAGTAGATAACATGAGGAGGGATCTAGCTAAGCTTGAGGAATTGTCAAGAATTTGGCAGTTGAGTTTTAATGTGAAAAAGGCAGGGCATTTGGGCTGCAAAAATCCAAGGGAGTGGTACAGTGTAGGGGGTGAAGTACTTCTGAACATGAAAGAAGAGCATGACCTGGGGGTGATTGTTTCTAATGATCTTAAGATGGCTAAACAGGTAGAAAAGGCAGCAGCAAACGTCAATAGGATGCTTGGGTACATAGAGTGAGGAATGGCCAGCAGGAAGAAGGAGGTGATAGTGCCTCTGTCTAAGTCTTTGGTGAAACCTTATTTGGAGTATTGTGTGTGATTCTGGAGATCACATCTTCAAAAGGATATAAACAGGATGAAGTTGGTGCAGAGGATGTCTACCAAAATGGTCAGTGGAATTTGTCAAAAGGCATATGAGCACAGACTTAAGGATCTCAGTATGTATACATCGAAGGAAAGGTGAGAGAGAGGAGATATGATAGAGATGTTTAAATACATCCTTGGCATAAATGCACAGGAAGAGAACCTCTTTCAACTAAAAAAAAAAAAAAGCTCAGCAACAAGGAGGCATAGAATGAAGGTGAAAGGGGATAGACTTAAGATATGCAGAAATGTTTATTTACGGAAAGAGTGGTAGATGAATGGAATAGTCTCCCATGAGGTAGTAGAGACAAAAATAGTATCTGCATTCAAGAAAGCAGAGGACAAAAAAAGAGATTTTTTTTTTAATAGAAGATCTCTAAAGGTAAGAAAAGGGACTATAGCAGTTGTTATGGAAGGGGAGACTGGATAGATCATATGGACTTTTTCTGCCATCATGTTGCTATGTTTCACTCAGTAAACAAAATATATACTCTAAATATCTTTTTTAATAGAGAAACAGCCCTACCACCCCTTCTACCTAATCTTGGTTTATGGAAAAAATCAGAACCAGGAGGACAAATCTATAGAAGGACAAAACAATCATTATTAGAAAACTAAGGGGTATGTTTACTAAGCAGTCTTAACGTGCCCCGGCGATAGTGTGCAGGCTGCCATAAAAGGAGTGGGCATGTCGGTCTTAAAGTACCTTCGTGCGATAACGTGCGCTGAGCACATTATCGGGTGAGACGCTGCTAAGCACGTTAACGCGCGGTAATCTTAAGTAGGCGTGCTGACATGTAAACACAGAAACAGTGGTGTTACACAATGGTTAATACCCTAACTGATGGTACTGGGGACATGAGTTCAATCCCCCAGTGTGCCTACTGAACAAGGGTGGCTGAGGCATCTCCTGTTATGTTGAAATAGTGCTTTTTGAGGCAATGTAGTATTATTTTAATTAGTGCTGCCAGCAAACATACCCTCACAGTGGCGTAACCTAAGGTACCCTATAAGGCACATTATAAAGTGCACTGTCCACCAAGGCACCCTACAATGTCCCCTATAGGACACCTTATAAGGCACTTTATAGGGTGCCTTATAAGGCATCCTATAAGGCGCCTTCTAGGGCGCCCTATAAGGCACCTTATGAGGCACCCTAAGGTTACAGTACTCTGAGGGTGTTTTTGCTGGCAGCACTAATGTACTTTAAAAATTGACAATGCCTTGGACAGCCCTATCAAACAACCCCACTGTGGGATAGAACCTATGACCTCTGACTCCACAGGTAGTGAAGTAACCAGTGGGCTATAACTGCTAACAAACCCGTGGCTGGCTACAGATGTCACCACACAAACAGTCTGCTGTGGCTACCAGGATAGGGGCAACCCATCCATACCCATGATGCACAGCACATGCATATCAGCAGTCTACAGATGATCACAAGATGGGGTATGCACCCCACAGCACTTCAGCCTGGTAGGGGTTGCCAACGGTGTGTGTTAGTGGCACAGAGTAGCTACAGACCATCACATTGGGTGGGTATTGTGCTCACCCTGAGGGTGAGGTGGGGCGGCCAGCACCAGATCCGCAGCACCTTCAATGGCTGAAATAGGCCATATAGCAGGTACCCATCAGTGCCAGTGTGTGTTATAGGTAGCTCCTGCAAACACACCTAGGCTACATTAGTGTCTATCTGAAGTTGTCAATCAGGTCTGGCTCTTATGGGCTATGATGCACCCAGAATTGTGCATATTCTATCTTCATGCCATGGTAACATGATGTAAGTGAGAGGGTGGGGTATTTGGACCCATAGGCAGATTATGTTCCACCACCCAACCCACCCTCCCCTCTGTGGCTCAGGGTGGGAGACAGGATTCCCCCACCAACAGATCCACATTCTACCTCCCTGCGGGGGGGGAGAGGGGGGGAGGGAGGGGGGGGAGAGGGGGGGAGGGAGGGGGGGTGGGAGAGGGGGGGGAGGGGGGGGAGGAGGGGGGAGGGAGGGGGGGAGAGGGGGGGAGAGGGGGGGAGAGAGGGGGGTGAGGGGGGGAGAGAGGGGGGTGAGAGGGGGGGGAGGGAGGGGGGGGGTGAGGGGGGGGGTGGGAGAGGGGGGGGGGGGGGGGTGAGGGGGGGGGAGAGGAGAGGGGGGGAGAGAGGGGGGGAGGGGAGAGGGGGGGAGAGGGGGGGGAGGAGGGGGAGAGGGGGGGAGAGGGGGGAGGGAGGGGGGGGGGGGGAGAGGGGGGGAGAGAGGGGGGAGAGGGGGGGGTGAGGGGGGGAGAGGGGGGGTGAGGGGGGGAGAGGGGGGGGGGTGGGGGGGGGAGGGAGGGGGGGTGAGGGGGGGGAGGGAGGGGGGGTGAGAGAGAGGGGGGAGGGAGGGGGGGAGAGGAGGGAGGGAGGGGGGAGAGGGGGGGGAGGGAGGGGGGAGAGGGGGGAGGGAGGGGGGGGAGGGGGGGGGAGGGGGGGAGGGAGAGGGGGAGGGGGGGGGGAGGGAGGGGGGAGGGAGGGGGGGAGAGAGGGGGGGAGGGGGAGAGAGGGGGAGGGAGGGAGGGGGGGAGAGGGGGGGAGAGGGGGAGGGAGGGGAGAGGGGGGAGGGAGGGGGGGAGAGGGGGGAGGAGAGGGGGGAGGGGAGGGTAGGGGGGAGGGGGGAGAGGGGTGGGGGGAGGAGAGGGGGGGAGAGGGGAGGGGAGGGGAGGGGGGAGAGGGGAGGGGGGGTGAGAGGGGAGGGGGGTGAGTGGGGGGGTGAGAGGGGAGGGGGGGGTGAGAGGGGGGAATGAGGGAGGGAGAGGGAAGGGGGGAGAGGGGAGAGAGGGAGGAGGGCGGGGAGGGGGGGGCATCAGCCCCAATCATGCTGGAAAAAAGACACCCTACATGGCAGCCAATGCAGAGCTGTGCACATCCCTATGGCAATGGCAGGAAGACAGTAGGCATGGAAATGCTCAGCTGCCCCCACCACCATCTGACAGTCACCAGCCACTGCACAGTGTTCCAGCAATACACATATAACTGCATACAGTCTGCTAGCTAGTCCACAGTGCATGATCCTGGAAAACATGTGAGCACACCCACCAAGCATATAAGTCAGTGATTAGGCCCCAGAAAAAAGAACCCACATATTTCACTGGAAAAAAACACAAAATAGCACTATAGGGAAACCTAGCCATGCCGTGGTCACTGCTCAGTCAGGGTGAGAGTGACCTCCCAGCAGGACATGCTGTGGCCACCCTGTCGGTGCAGGTCGTGGCCGGGCACTACAATATCTGAGCCATTGTCCTATGTCCTGTGCTGATGCATCCAGGCCAGGCCACCCTGTCCAGGCTATACCCACAGTACTTTGCTCCTCATTATGCACATTGGCAGGCCAATACTGGCAACAGTGCTAGCAGTGTGGGCTGAGGAAGGTGTTAGCAGCCACCACACACTGGATAGACAGACACACACTCTCTACATCTATGCCAGCATTGTGCAACTATAGAGGTGTTTGGCAGCCTTGGCCACCGCACCAGTCCTGGGCACAGTGCAGGCATGGCTATGGTACGCAATACTGTTGGGGTCACTACCCAGGGTGGTAAACACTGTCAGACACAAGATCTGTAGCACACTCCGCAGACATCAGAAAGGTTGCTTCAGTCCTGGTGTGGCAAACGCTGTTTGGGTTTTCATGCTGTCCCTCATGAATATGCATGAGATACATCTGCATACCATGGGGGAGGCACATAGAAATGCAGCACAGGCATCTTTATTAGAGACAGCATGGAACCTGAATGGTGTTTTGCCCTCCAGGACTGCATTTTGGAGACTCTGCTCTAGGTAATGCACATTTTTATAGTGTCGGTGCTCTGTAGGGTAAAATGCAGGTGTTTTGGGCATATTTACGTCATCTGCAATAAAGGTTCTGTCTGTATTAGAATGTTTTAGTAGTGGGTAAAATAAGGGGAATGGGTTAGCAGGAACCACAGCTGAGACTTGAACCTGTGATTTTCTGTTTCTGAACACACTGGTTGTGTGCACTGCACCACCGTGTTGCCACAGAGACAGTGTGTTCCCTGGTGCTACCATGACTGTTACTCAGACAGGGCCTGTCTGTTGCAGTGCATGGCACCCACCTACACAGGGCTAGGCCACGGTCTGCTCTGGGCAGCTGCCACTGCCCCCTCCACCACCATTATCACTCTGCCACCATGCTGACATGCCCTTCTGCTGGTGGTGCTGGTGGTGTGCAGTCTCAGGCCCTCCAGTGTTTGGGTAGGTGGCTGCCTATGGTGAGTGTTCTGGGGTAGGGGGGCCTGCATAGCTGTCCACACTTCCCCCCAGCACCGTCTGCCAATGTTCCGTGCCATTGAGGGGACCTGCTGGGTATTATCCCCTGTGACACCGTGGGAAGCACACTCGTGCCCATGTTGGGCCCTCAGCAGTTGCTGTCTGGCTGCTCTACTTTTTCGGCATTCCTATGGGCCAGCTAGGCATCACCCTAGTCCGCACTCTGGGCCAGCTGCACCGCAGCATCTGCCGCCTGCAGCCCTCTGTGTCCTCTTTTGCAGCATCTGTCCAGTTGCCCATTCTGACATGCCTGCCCTGCTGTTGCAGAACATGAGCACGCCATAGGAAACCCGGCCAATGGGGTCGGAAACCCTGCTCAGCGCAATTTCACTGTGGGCTCAACACCTTGTATGGGGACGGAGCATAGACCATTCCAAAATTCATATATTTTTTTTGGAGCTTTCTTGGGAGTGTGTTTTGATGTTTCCCATTGATATCACTATTGCCCAGCTTGGTTATGTTTTTTTTACATTTTCTTCTCTTCATTTTCACTGTTTATTTGCCCTTTTTTCCGTGCACAACATGTATCACACTTATCACTTTTTGTAGGTTTCCCTGGTTTTGCTATACATTGCTGACGGAAATCGTTTCTTTTCCCTTTAAATCGGCTCTAACACTGGCATTAGTTTTGAGCCTCGGATTTCACAGGGGTATGTTTACTAAACGGCGCACAAGTGCGTGGCGCACAATAGCGTGCGCTAAGGTACCTTAGTGCACGCTAATGATGCATTTTTGTGCCCCGCACACGTGCGCGCCGCAATAACGGGCCCGCTCATGTGCGCGGCGCGCAAATGAGCGATAGAGGCGTGGAAAGGCTCCCGGAGGGCGGAGGAAGGCTCCCCAGGGGCGGAGAGACGGGGTCAATGGGTGGAGAGTGGGAGGGGAGAGGCTCCCGACACAGGAGCGGGGCTGAAATTAGAGTAAAAAAATACCGCGAGTGAAAACCTCGCGGTAGAGCCGATTTAAAGGGAAGAGAAACCATTTCTGTCAGCAATGTACAGCAAAACCTTGGAAACCTACAAAACGTGAGCAGTGTGATACATGTGTACGGAACAAAAAGGCAAATAAACATTAAAAATGACCCCAACAAAATATAATACAATTTTAATCTAGCTGTACAATAGTGATAGTAATGGGAAACATCAAAAAACACTCCCAAGAAAGCCCCAAAAAATAAATATGAATTTTAGAAGGGTCTACGCTCTGTCCCCATACAAGGTGAATGATCCCACAGTGAAATAGCACTGATCAGGGTTTCCCTATCCATTGGAGAGGTTACCTATGGCATGCACATTTCCACAACAGCAGGGCGGGCAGATCGGAATGGGCAATTGGACAGATGCTGGGAAAGGGGATACAGAGGGCTGCAGGTGGCACATGCTGTGGTGCAGCTGGGTCACAGTGCGGTCTAGGCAAATGCCTAGATGGCACTTAGTAATGCTGAAACTGAACAGCAGCCAGACAGCAACTGATGAGGGCCCATCATGGGCACGAGAGTGTTTATCACAGTGTCACAGGAGATAGTACCCAGCAGGTACCCCCAAGGGCACGGAACATTGGCAAGAGGTGATTGGGGGACGTGCGGACAGATATGCAGGCACCCCTACCCCAGAACCTGCACCATAGCCAGCCGCCTACCCACACACAGGATGGCCTGAGACTGCATACCACCAGCACCACTAGCAGAAGGGCATGTCAGCATGGTGGCACAGGGGTACTGGAGGTGGAGGGGGGCAGTGGCAGCTGCCCAGAGCAGACCATGGCATAGCCCTGTGTAGGTGAGTGCAATGCACTGCAACAGACAGGCCCTGCCGGACAAACAGTCATGGTATCATCAGGGAATACACTGTCTCTGTGGCAACACGGTGGTCCAGTGCACACAACCAGTGTGTTTGGAGACAGAAGGTCACAGGTTCAAAACCCAGCTTGGGCTCCTGCCAACCCAGTCCCCTTATTTTACCCATGAAGAAAACATGGTAGTAAAGATTGAATCATTATTGCTGAGAACATAAGCATGGGTCAAAAACCTCTATTTTACCCTACACAGCACAAACACCATAGAAATGTGCATTACCTACGGCAGAATCCCCCAAATTCAGTCCTGGAGGGCCACAAATCCATCAGGGTTTATGCTGTCTCCAAACTAAGGATGGAGCAGTACTGATGGTGGAGGTGGCAGCGGCTGGTGCCCACAGCAGACCATGGCCAAGCCCTGTCCAGGTGGTTGCCGTGCACTGCAACAAACAGGCCCTGTCGGATGTAGAGTCATGGACTCCCCAGGGAATGCATTATATCTGTGGCAACACGGTGGTGCAGTGCACACAGACAGTGTGTGCAAGAACAGAAGATCACAGGTTAAAAGCCCAGCTGGGGCTCCTGCCAATCCAATCCACATATTTTTCCCACAACTAAACCATGATAGTAAGGACAAACCTTTATTGCTGAGAACATACGCATGGTTAATACGCCTATATTTTACCCCACTTGAGCACAGACACCATAAACAGGCACATTACCTAGAGCAGAGTCTCCCAAATGCAGTCCTGGAGGGCCCCACACCATTCTGGTTCCATGCTGCCTCTAATAAAGATGCCTGTGCTGCATATCTATGCACCACCCCCATGGTATGCAGATATAGCTCATGCATATTCATGAGGGACAGCATGAAAACCTGAACAGTGTTTGCCACACCAGGACTGGAGTTGGGAACCTCTGCCGTAAAGCAGCAGCCAACAGGGACAGACACACCCACACCCACAGGCCCCATTGGCCAATGTCTCCTGGAGAGGCAGGACATTGGGCCCTGCGTGCATCTCCCAATACTAGCACTTGCATACCTTAGCAATGCCACCCTACACCTGGGTATACGATACACAGCTAGGAAACGTTTGCTATGAGTACTGGCAGATAGAAATTCCTACGTTAAGCACAGTTTGCTGATTGAGCTCCATCATAACACTTTTTCTGATGTCTGCGGTGTGTGCTTCAGGTCTGGTCTCTGACAGTGTTTACCACCCTGGGGAGTGACCCCAACAGTATTGCGTACCATATCCATGCCTGTACTGTGCCCAGGACTGGTGTGGTGGGCAGGGCTGCTAAACTCCTCTATAGTAGCACAATGCTGGCATAGGTGTGGGAGTGTGTGTCTGTCTATACAGTGTGTGGTGGCTGCAAACACCTTCCACAGCCCACACTACCAGCACTGCTGCCAGTATTGGCCTGTCAATGTGCATAATGAGGAGCAAGGTACCATGGGTATAGCCCAGACAGGGTGGCCTGGTCAGGATGCATCTGCACAGGGCATAGGGCACTGGCTGGGATATTTTAGTGCCCAGCCACCACCTACACAGACAGGGTGACCTCAGTATGTCCTGCTGGGAGATCACTCTCACCCTGACTGTGCAGTGACGACAGCATGGCTAGGCACCCCCATAGTGTTATATAGTATTTCTGTCATGTGATATTTATGGGTTTTCTTTTGGGGCCCAGTCACTGACTTATCTGCTTGTTGTGTATGTTGATATCCCAGTTCTGGGTGAATGTGTTTCCACCAGGAACATGCACTATGGACTAGCTAGCAGACTGTTTACAGCTGGTATGTGTCTTGATGGAGTGCCTTGCAGGGTGCAGCGGCTGAAGATTTGCTGCAGGAGAGTATCAGATAGGGGTGGGGTGCAGCTTAGCATATCCAGGCCTCATGTCTGTCTGCTATTGTGTTATGGATGTGTGCAGAGCTGCATTGACAGTCCTGTAGGGTGTCTGTTCCCTAGCAGGACTGGTGTTGATGGTCCTCTCTAATGCTACCATTGCAGGGAGGTAGAATGTGGATCTGTTGATAGGAGACCCTGTTTGCCACCCTCAGTCCTGGAGGAGGAGGGTGGTGGTACATAATCATTCTAGAGATCCATAGGAGCTGCACCTGATTGAGACAAACAGATATATCCAAGGTGTTTCTGCAGAAACTATCTATCTCACACTTTAACACTGTTTTGGACCTCCAGCATGGCCTATTTCTGTCATGCAAGGTGCTGTGGACCTGGTGCTGGGCGCCTCACCGCACCCTCAGGGTGAGCACAGTACCCGCACAATGTGACGGTGTGTAGCTACTCTGTGCCAGTAAAACACATGGTCAGTACCCCCTACCAGACTGAGGTGCTGTGGGGGTGGACATGGTCAGTTCCCCCTACCAAGCCGAGGTGCTGTGGGGGTGCATACCCCATCTTGTGTTTATCTGTGGACAGCTGATTTGCATGTGCAGTGCATCATGGGTACGTGTGTGCTAACCCTATCCTTGTGACCACAGCAGACTGTCTGTGTGATGACGTGCACTCCCTCTGCAGCCAGCCAGGGGCTTTCTAACAGCTATAAAGCTATAGCCCAATGGTTACTTCACTGCCTGTGGAGCTAGAGGTCGTGGGTTCAAGCCCACCGTGGGTTTTTTTGATAGGGCTGTCCAAATCATTATTTAGTTTTAATGTACATTATTGCTGCCAGCAAAAACACCCTCAGCGTACTGTACCCATAAGGTGCCTCAGAGGGCGCTTTATAGGGCACCTTATGGTTACCATCCATATAAGGTGCACTATACGTTATCCTGTGAAGCAACTTATAGGGTGCCCTATAGGGGACATTTTAGGGTGCCGTGGCAGACAGTGCACTTTATAATGTGCCCTATGGAGTGCCTTATAGGGTGCCTTATGCGGCACCTTCAATTACGGCACGTGAGGGCGTCTTTGATGGCAGCAATTAAGAAAATACAAATAAAGTGCTGCAGGAAACAATACGTACATTGCAAAGCTGATGCCTCAGCCAGCCTTACATATTAGGCACACTGGGGAGCAAACTCATGACACCTGTATCAGCAGTCAGTGCCTTAACCATTGTGCTACACTGCTGCTCCTCCTTGCATGTCAGCGCACCTACTTCAGATTTCCATGCGTTTAAATGCACAGTGCTGCCATCAAACACAGTGTTATGACTTTGCTGTGCCTCAAAGGGCACCCTATATGGCGCCCTATAGGCCGCCCTTTCAGCAACATTGTAGGGTGACGTGGCGGACAGTGCACTTTAAAATGTGCTCTCTGGGGTACCCTATGAGGCGCCTTATGCAGCACCTTATGTTACAATACTTTGAGAGTGTGTTTGCTGCCAGCACTAATTAAAATAAAAATAAAATGCCCCCCACAGCACTATTACCTATAACAGGTAATGCCTCAGCCAGCCTTTTTCATTAGGCACAGTGGGAGATTGAACCCATGACTCCTGCACCATTAGTCAGTGTCTTAACCACTGTGTTCCACTGCTGCTCCTCCTTGCATGTCAGCGCACCTACTTATGATTTTCATTCCTTAAACTGCACAGTGCTGCCATCAAAAACAGTGCTGTGACCTTGCAGTAACTCATACGGCACCCTCTAAAGCGCCCTATAAGCAACATTCTAGGGTGCCTTGGCGGACAGTGCACTTTAAAATTTGCCTTATGGGGCGCCTTATGTTAGCACGCTTTGAGAGTGCGTTTGCTAGTAGAGATAATTAAAATAAAAATAAAATGCCTCCTAAAGCAATCTTCCCCATAATAGGTAATGCCTCAGCCAGCCTTCTTCATTGGGCACAGTGAATTGAACCCATGATCCTTGCACCATTGGTCAGTGTCTTAACCATTGTACTGTGGCTCTGTTCCTGTGCTTGCTCATCAGCGCGCCACTTCTGCTTCCCGCGCAGCTTTCTCATGTGCTAATGTGCAGGGCGCACTTGAGCGCCGCGCACATTAGCGCATGATTAATCCTGGGTTTGCTTTTTTCAGCCTGAAATGCCCACTCCTTATATGACATCTGCACACTAGCGCGGCCCGCACATTACCGGGGTTTTAGTAAACATACCCCACAGTATTAGTGTGCGAGGAGCCTCTCCCCTCCCATTCTCCGCCCATTGACCCTCTCTCCCTGCCCCTGTGGAGCCTTTCTCCGCCCCTGGGGAGCCTTCCTCCGCCCTCCGGGAGCCTTTCTCCGCCTTCAGTGCTCGTTTGCGCCGCTGCACGCGTTATCACACGCTAAGTTACCTGTGCGCCCGATAAAGCGCCATTATTGCGCGATAAGGTACCTTATTGCGCGATAACATCGCAGAGCGCACATTAAGACAGTTTAGTAAACATACCCCTAAATGTATTGCTTTTAAATGCCTTGGGTGACTATCTTTCTAAAAATGGTCAAGAAATGCAAATAAATAAATAAATAACATGGATACATTATTCATTTAAAAGTAATGAGGGGAATTTTAGAATTCCAAATTAAGTCAGGGAGTCCAGGACAGAAAATGCAGGAAAATGCCAGGGATATCTATGTCTTTGGCTGATTTCAGGGGCATAGATGTCCCCAATATGGATGTGCTTGTGGGTAGCCACATAGATGTCCCCCTTAAGGGTGATTGGGTCAGGAACATACATCTCAGGCAAGCTAGCATAAGGGGATGTCTAGCAGCACAGCAAAGTGCAAACATAAGCCCCCATGCCTTGTCATCTTCTCTGACATAGTGCAAAATACAGGTAGCTATGACGACACCTCCTTCTCCACACCTTCCAGATGATTGCCTGACAAAGCGAGCACTTTTCAGATATCTGTTAATGCCTGGAGCAGATTTAACTTTAGATGAGATTTGGGATGCCAAAGGCATATCTGAAATCAGGCAGGGATATCCAGGATCTTAGGAATGTCCCAGATATGCCTCTGCCATGACCCCATTCAGACTTGGACGTTCTCATGCTGGAGATGTCCACAGATCCAGCTTCTAAAATGGCTCCAGGGACAACTTTGTGATTTGGACTTCTGCATGTCCGTTTGCAGACATCCGAATCGCAAATAACACTGCACTGTTAAAATAACACTCACTATGTGTATCTTCAACAGCAACAGTAGTATGCATATATTTAGATGGATAACAACTTAAATATTTAAAGCTATATGGCAACTGTCCAGATGAATATTTGCATCCTCAAGTCTACTGCTGCTTACATTAGTACTTCTGCACTGATGTGTGAAAGTGCTGCTCTGCAATTCACTTGTAAATAGCCCATCTCACACATAAAGAACACTGTTTACATGGAAAAATGATCTAGCGCAATCTGTTGACTTCTTTTCATTTCTTGAAGCAACGAAACATATCATCTAAACATCTAATTATGAGAAACGTTTTAAAATGAATTTTCTGTTCTAACAATATAGTCTGAACTTTGAATTTTTAAACCCTGTTCAACAGAGCCAGCTTATTAAACGGAGCCATTTATCATATATTTATTCATTTTTCCAGTGGCAGACTACTTGTCATAATTAATTATCAAAGTAATAAATAGTCTTATTAATAAAAACTAATGACAAGAGGAGAATGATTTCCCTGATAAAGACTGATGACAAGATTTAGTATCTGACACGACACTCGGAACGCTCTGCAGATTGAATCTACGGTCTCCTGCATGGATAATGAATTGTTATTCTACAGAATAAAATGATTGATACATTTGCTTGCTATGGCAAAAGCACCTGGGAAAAGATTCCACTCTCTAACTTATTTAAACAGACTATGGCCAAATTTTCCTTCCCTGTGACAAATTTAACTTTCTAATGAAGTGACAGCTCCTTGGCAGTTGATCCCTTCTTGGATGCTAGATTCACAGATTCTCCTAGAAGTCAAATTCATTTGAAACACTCTCCTGGTGGTCTTCTAGCCTGTATGTGCTCAATAGAGAACCCAGAGAAATGGGTGTAGCAGAGCGAAGGTACGATGCGATGCCATGATGTGTAATATTAGGGCTAGGTAAGCCTGTGACAAATGGAGCATGTCATCTGACTCAAGAGATTGCCGCTCTTTCTATCACTCCTTAACTGAATCGTCCAGTTGCATGACCTTATTGTATTGTTCTATTTTGGTTTTTCTCTTCACTGCAAGTCACACTCAAGAGAATATTTAACTTTTGACAGCCTAGAAAATAACAGTTTTAAAAAAACAGCTTTCCTAAAAAAATTGAAAAATATGCAGGGTGAGGCAAAATAATGTTTTATTCATAGCTCCTGTTATGAGGAATTAAAACCTGACTGAAAAATATTTTTGAAATCCTCAGTGGACACAATTATGATTTCAAATCACATATTGTTTTCCTTTCCCTAATAAAGATTGCTTAAACTAAATTGTGCTCAATTTCTGCAGTAGCTTCAAAAGAGCAGATAATAGTTCAATTTGCATATTGTTTAAAACCTGGATTTTACAGTGTTACATTTTTGTTTTCAAATTTTATTCCAATAATAAAACAATATTTTCATGAATGTTTTATGAAATTACTTGCTATATGTAAAACACTGACTGTACCCATATTTACTTTAATTATCTCCTCCATTTTCTCAGTGTTATAGTCTTCGCATTTTTGAAATGCATCATGAAAATGGCAGCCTCCTCGACATGAAAAATTAATTTATTCTCTTGGTTTATGCTAAAATTAGAAATATTGCAACCATATAAAATACATTTTAGCAGGGTAATGTATTCTAAAGGACAGAGGTCTTACTTTATTGTACTGTATTTCTTAAACAGAACATAAAAAATACATTTAAATGTTTTGTTGTACATATGGAAATATAGCATATGCCTTTGCAGTTTCGGCTCTAGTATCAGGTTAATTACTCCTTTGGTAATTTATTTTAAAGGAGATTTGAAGGGTTTCCTCAGCAATTATAGGAGAGGGAGTAATTATAGGTCATCATACATGGCGCACGGTCAATTGTTTCATGAGCATGGAATCCTAAAAAAGTCAAAGGTAGATCTGTTAAACATTCAATATGGACCAATTAGAATCACTACAGACTTAATATGCCTTGCTACGGAATGACAGAGCAACAAGGGTGGGATAGACTAAAACGTTTTTCCGTCATTGGTATCAAACAGCCAGAGGAGAAGGCTGACTGCTCTGTATGGCAAAAACATGCCTCTATAATCTATTTATTTATAAGGTTTCATTAACCATGGTGTTTTTTCTTTTTTCTTTCAAGTGAATGCTTGATGATCACTGTTAACGTCCAGTAAGTAAAGTTAAGGTGAACATGGGGGCCAGATTTAAGTTTTGGGCAAACGTAAAATAGTCAAAATATACGTGATGGCTCATTTTAGAAGAGCTTTGAAGGTGAAATCTGGGACATCCAACTCAAAATGTTTAAAAAAGGGATGAGCAGCGGTGTTGAAGCTTGGACAAATGTTTTACTTACTGTCACAATTTTTTGAAGGAGCAAAAAATATCAGGGGCGTGAGAGGGCATTCCCCTCCTTCCTACAGCTGTTGAGTTGTTTTTCTGAATCCTGTTTATGTCCTGGACCAAGTGAAGTTATGTATGTCTCTGATGTGAGTTGATACGTGCAGCGCTGGTATAAAATCCAATGCACATGTGCCTCCTTTTCGGCCTGCCTCAGACATACCTCTATCACACCACATGAAAGATGAATGTGACCACATTAGAAGTGTAGATTTTGGGCTTTCTAAAAATGAACATTTTCAGACCTGGAAACCACAGATAAGGCTTCTAAAATGACTTTTATAAACCACAAGCAAGTTTGTTTTACATAGCTTTGAAATAACATTTAATTTGGCCTGGGTTTTAATTTCCTCACAATTCTAGAAGTAGGAAAACTGCATAGAAAATCTTGTTCATATAATGAGGCATGTTACTAACTCTTGGCACATGGTAAGTTCATTACCACATGTTACATGCTTTATTGACACTTAAAACAATCTTCTCTAAACTGTCTCTAACTTCTTCAAAACACAGCAGCTTGGCTGCTTACCGGGAACAATAGAAATCAGCATATCAACCCATTTTAAAAGATCTATATTGGCTTCCACTAAACTAGAACATATTTTAAAGTACTAGTTATTTTCCACAAAGTTCTGAACACTGGCTTTCCATCGTATATTTCTAAGCTTTTGATCCCTGCCCAATCTTCTAGACTAATGAGGCTCCAACATTTGAACCTCCCGGCACTCCTCTCCCTTTCTGCTTTTATTTAGAACTCACCAGACCCACTTCTTCTTAATTTTTCATACTAGCTTTTTGGAACTCTCTTACCCCTAATCTAAGAAAGAAAGTTAATCTAATCAAATGTAAGACTATACTAAAAAACACTCTTTTCGCCCAAGTCTTTGGAAAGTCATAGGTCAGCTCGAGGTGGGCAGTAGTTGGCAGATCTTGTCTAAGCTTTATCCCTCTTCTTTATAGATTTTATTATTGTTAGTCACCTTGTTTAGACTTGGCTTGAAAGTATGTTGTAGTAAGTCATCTAAAACATAAAATAAAAACATTGTATTCCTATGTCCATATCGGTACTTAGTGCAGACTAATTTCTGCTAACACATGCTAAGCTTTAGTAAACATGACTCTAAGGGGTATGTTTACTAAACTGTCTTAACGTGCGCCCGGCGATAGTGTGCAGGCTGCCATAAAAGGAGTGGGCGTGTCGGTCTTAATGTAGCAAAACGGGATTACCGTGCAATAACGTGCGCTGCGCACATTATCGTGCGAGATGCCGCTAAGCACGTTAGCGCACGGTAATCCTAAGTAGGCACGCAGACATGCAAACACAGAAACAGAGGTATAGCACTGGTTAATACACTGACTGATGGTACGGGGTCATGAGTTTGATCCCCCAGTGTGCCTAATGCATATAGCTGGCTGAGGCATTAGTTGTTATGTGTAAGTATTGCTTTTTGAGGCATGTTATGTATATTTTAATTAGTGCTGCCAGGAAACACATCCTCACGTGTCGTAACCGAAGGTACCACATAAGGCACTCTATAAGGCACTCCATAGGGCACATTATAAAGTGCACTGTCTGCCAAGGCACCCAATAATGTCCCCTATGGGGCACCCTATAAGGCGCTTTATAGGACACCTTATAAGGCACCGTAGAAGGTGCTTTATAGGGCGCCTTATACAGTGCCCTATAAAGCACCTTATATAGCACCCTATGAAGCACCTCATGGCAGTGGTTCTTAACCAGTCCTCCTTGAACCCCTAGACCAGTCGGGTGTTCAGGATAGCCCTAATGAATATGCATGAGATATATATGCATTAGAGATATCCTGCCAACTTGACTGGTTTGTGGCCCTCTAGGGCTGGATTTGGAGACCCCTGCCTTACACCTCTGTCATTTAAGATTGTGAGTGGGCAAGGTGCAGATGTCCTAGACATCAAAAGGGTAGATAGAATGTGTCACATGCCTCCTCAGTTCTCACCACCACCAAAAAGTTGTCTAATAGACAATATTTTGGTGGTGATGAGAAGCAAAGAGGCATGTGACAAATTCTATCTAAACATTTTGATGTCTTGGAGATCTGCACCTTGCCCACTCACATTCTTAAATGACAGAGATGTAAGGCAAGGGTCTCCGAATCCAGCCCTAGAGGGCCAAAAACCAGTCAGGTTGGCAGGATATCTCTAATGCATATATATCTCATGCATATTCATTAGGGCTATCCTGAACATCCGACTGGCCTAGGGGTTCAAGGAGGACTGGTTAAGAACCACTGCCTCATGGCCACAGTACTCTGAGGGTGTTTTTGCTGGCAGCACTAATGTACATTAAAAACAGACAATGCCTCGGACAGCCCTATCAAATAACCCCACCATGGGTGTGAACCCATGACCTCTGGCTCCACAAGCAGTGAAGTATCCAGTGGGCTATAGCTGCTAACAAACCCCTGGCTGGCTACAGAAGGACTGCAGGTCACCACACAAACTGTCTGCTGTGGTTACCAGGATAGGGTTAACCCACTCGTACCCATGATGCACTACACATGCAAATCAGCAGTCTACAGATGATCACAAGATGGGGTATGCACCCCCACAGCACCTCGGCCTGGTAGGGGGTACTGACCATGTGTGTTACTGGCACAGAGTAGCTACAGACCGTCACATTGTGCGGATACTGTGCTCACCCTGAGGGTGAGGTGGGGTGCACAGCACCAGGTCCACAGCACCTTTCATGGCAGGTATATGTCATGCTGCAGGTCCCCATCAGTGCTACTGTGTGTGATAGGCAGTTCCTGCAGACACACCTAGGATACATCTGTGTCCATCTGTATTTCTCAGTCAAATCTAGCCCTATGATGCATCCAGAATAGTGCATATCCTGTGTTGGTGCCATGGTAATATGAAAGGGGGGTGTCTGGACCCATAGGCTGATTATGTACCACCACCCAACCCACCCTCTGTGGCACAGGGTGGGAAACAAGATCTCCCACCAACAGATCCACATTCTACCCCCCTGCAATGGTGGCAGTAGAGGGCACCATCAACCCTAGTCCTGCTGGGGAACAGACACCCTACAGGACAGTCAATGCAGATCTGTACACATCCATAAAGCAATAGCAGACAGACAGTAGGCCTGAAAATGCTCAACTGCCCCCCACCACTATCTGACATTCTCCAGGAGCTGCACCCTGCAAGGTGTTCCAGCAAGACACATACTAGCTGCAGACAGTCTGCTAGCTAGTCCATAGTGCATGTTCCTGGAGGAGATGCGTGTACCCAGAACTGGGAGGTCAGCATACACACCAAGCAGATAAGTCAGTGATTGGGCCCCAAAAGGGAACCCATAAATATTGCATGAAAAAAATAACATATAGCACTATGGGGGAACCTAGCCATGCCGTGGTCACTGCCCAGTCAGGGTGAGAGTGACCTCCCAGCAGGACATGCTGTGGCCACCCTGTCCGTGCAGGTGGTGGCCGGGCACTACAATGTCCGAGCCAATGCCCTATGCCATAGGTGTCAAACCTGTCCTGGAGGGCCACAATCCTGCCAGGTTTTGGGATAGCCCTAATGAATATGCATGAGATATATATGCATTAGAGATAGCCTGCCAACCTGACTGGTGTGTGGCCCTCCAGGACTGGATTTGGAGACCACTGCTTTACACCTCTGTCATTTAAGATGGTGAGTGGGCAAGGTGCAGATGTCCAAGACATCAAAAAGGTAGCTAGAATGTGTCACATTCCTCCTCACTTCTCACCACCACCAAAATATTGTCCATTAGACATCTTTTTGGTGGTGGTGAGAATCGAGGATGAATGTGACACATTCTAGCTACCCTTTTGATGTCTAGGACATCTGTACCTTGCCCACTCACCATCTTAAATGACAGAGGTGTAAAGCAGTGGTCTCCAAATCCAGTCCTGGAGGGCCACACACCAGTCAGGTTGGCAGTCTATCTCTAATGCATATATATCTCATGCATATTCATTAGGGCTATCCCAAAACCTGGCAGGATTGTGGCCCTCCAGGACAGGTTTGACACCTATGTTTATGCCCTGTGCAGATGCAGCCAGGCCAGGCCACCCTATCCAGGCTATTTCCACAGTACCTTGCTCCTCATTATGCACATTGGCAGGCCAATACTGGCAACAGTGCTAGCAGTGTGGGCTGTGGAGGGTGCTGGCAGCCACCACACACTGGATAGACAGACACACACTCCACACACCTATGCCAGCATTGTGCAACTATAGAGGTGTTTGGCAGCCCTGGCCACCACACCAGTCCTGGGCACAGTGCAGGCATGACTATGGTACGTAGTACTGTTGGGGTCACTCTGTCAGACACCAGACCTGAGGCACACTCCACAGATATCAAAAAGGTTTGCTATGATGCAGCTCAATCAGCCAATTATCTTTATCTTTATTCGCATCACTTGATAAACCGCCCAGGCCGAAGTGTCAGGGCGGTGTACAAAACAAAATGGTAGGCTACTGAAAACAAAGTCGGAAAAGAACACCAATTGATAATAGGACAGAGAGAGACAGTCAAATCAGGTGGAGGACATAACAGGCCCAAAGAGGGACGAGAGGATGGGGGGGGGAGGGGGAAAGGAAGGTGAAGGAGGTTGCCTAGGGGGTATCATGGAGGGTGGGGGACGCGACTGGGGGACGAGGCACCATCAACAGGGGGAGGAAGGTCGAAGGCCTGGAAAAAGAGATGGGTTTTGAGGAGTGCCTTATAACGGGGATAAGACAGTTCAGTACGAAGAGACAGAGGGAGTGAATTCCACAAGGCAGGACCTAAGAAGAAAAAGGCGGAGTGGCGGGTAAGTTCCAAATGGGCCTGGGTAGGGGGAGGAAGATAGAGACGATTACCGTGGGCTGATCGAAGAAGACGTGGGGAGGGCTGAAGATGGATGATGTCGGCCAGGTACTGGGGAGTGTTAGTGTGGAGAGCCCTATGTGTGATGATGAGCAACTTAAAGACAAACCTGAACTTAACCGGAAGCCAGTGAAGAGTGAGAAGACACACGAGACATGTGAGAACACGCAGGGGAAGAGGTGATGAGACGTGCGGCAGCATTCTGAACTAATTGAAGACGGTGGAGCTGGGAAGAGGGGAGGCCTGCATAGATAGCGTTACAGTAGTCTAAACGGGTAATCACTAAAGACAGGACGAGAGTGACAACAGACGACGGGGGAAGGAGTGACCGAACGGCCCTGATACGACGCAGATGGAAGAAGGAAGTACGTACAACAGAGTAAATATGTTTACGAAAAGAGAGGGACGAGTCTAAGGTAACGCCCAGATAATGGAGGGTCGGTGCCAGGGGGATGGAGTGAGAAGCCATAACTGGTGATAGACTAGGAGGGGGGAGACCAAAAGAAAACCAGATTGCAGAGGATTTGGCAGGATTAGCATGTAGAAAGTTTGACTCAAACCAGGTGGCAACAGAGGAGAGACAGCAATTGATGGGGAGAAGATCAGGGGAAGAGGAGGAGGTGTGATGGACCAAAAGAATGTCGTCAGCGTAGATGTAAACGGAAATGCCGGACTGTTGAATGAGCAAAGCTAGAGGAGCAAGGAAGACGTTGAAAAGTAGGGGGGCAAGGATAGAGCCCTGGGGAACACCACAGATCACGGGAGACGGGGGGGATGTGGAGGGGCCGGAGTGAACTGAGAAAGAACGGGAGGAGAGAAAGGAGTGAAACCACTGCAAAACAGTGCCCCGCACACCGAAATCAGAGAGGAGGGACAAGAGAGTGCGGTGGTCCACAACATCAAAAGCAGAGGACAGATCCAAAGACACCACAAGAGAAAAATCACCACGGTCGTGTGCACGGTGAAGCTCAGAAAGCAGTGCTGTGAGGATGGTTTCAGTACTATGGCCTGCACGGAAGCCGGATTGACGAGGGTGGAGGGCAAAAGTGGAATCGAGATGAGAAGCCAGTTGGGGAAAGACAAGTTTCTCAAGGACTTTGGATAGAAAAGGGAGATTGGTGACTTGCCACCAGTTGGCGGGGGAGGCGGGATCGAGGGTGGGCTTCTACAGGATAGGGCGGACAATAGCATATTTCCAGCTAGAGGGGAAAAGGCCGGAAGAAAGACTAGAATTAAAGATGGAGAGAATGTAGGAGATAAGGGCAAGATCTGGGTGGAGCAGCCAAGAGGAGGGCAGGGGATCGAGGGGACAAGTAGTCTGATGGGCGGACAAAATGGCCTTAATGAGAGCAGATGTGGAGACAGACGAAAAGGAATGTCAGATGTGGGGAAATGTATGAGAGAAGCGGATGAGGGAATAGCAGCGGGGGAGATAGCGGGGGAGTCAGGGAGAGGGGAGAGGGGAGGGGGGCAGGCAGAGAAAGAGGAACGAAGAGAGAGAACTTTATCTGCAAAAAAAAGAGGCAAGGGTGGAAGGGCTGGGGGGGATGGGAGGAGCGGGAAGGAAGAGTGGAAGTGGAAGAGAGGGACTTGACGTGAAAAAGACGTCTGGAGGAGTTGGATGAGGAAGCAATAAGGCGCGAGTAATAGGAGTGCTTGGCCGAGGTTATCATGGAGGTGAGCCTGGCGGAAAGTTGAGTGGGAAGCAGTGGTTTGATGCTTCCTCCAGAAGCGCTCCGCAATTCCTACGTTAATTGTGCTTAACGTAGGAATTGCTATCTGCCAGTTATCATAGCAACCTTTCGATAGCTGTGTACAGTTTTTCCATGTTTAGGGTGGCATTGTTAAGGTATGCAAGTGCTAGTATAGGGAGATGCACGCAGGGCCCAATATCCTGCCTCTCCAGGAGGCTTGGGATAATAGAGCCTGTGGGTGTGGGTGTGTCTGCCCCTGTTGGCCGCTGCTCTAGGTCAGAGGTTCCCAACTCCAGTCCTGGAGGGCCAAACACTGTTCGGGTTTTCATGCTGTCCCTAATGAATATGCATGAGATACATCTGCATACCATGGGGGCGGTGCATAGAAATGCAGCACAGCCATGTTTATTAGAGGCAGCATGAAACCTGAATGGTGTTTGGCCCTCCAGGACTGCATTTGGGAGACTCTGCTCTAGGTAATGTGCATGTTTATGGTGTCTGTGCTCTGTAGGGTAAAACATAGGTGTTTTGGGCATGTCTATGTCATTTGCACTAAAGGTTCTGTCTGTATTAGCATGTTTTAGTAGTGGGTAAAATGTGGGGGCTGGGTTGGCAAGAACCACAGCTGGGACTTGAACCTGTGACCTTCTGCTCCTGAACACACTGGCTGTGTGCACTTCACCACCATGTTGCCACAGAGACAGTGCATTCCCTGGGGATACCATGACTGTTCGTTAGACAGGGCCTGTCTGTTGCAGTGCATGGCACCCACCTACACAGGGCTAGGCCACGGTCTGCTCTGGGCAGCTGCTACTGCCCCCTCCACCACCAGTACCCCTCTGCCACCCTGCTGACATGCCCTTCTGCTGGTGGTGCTGGTGGAGCGCAGTCTCATTCCATCCAGTGTATGGGTAGGTGGCTGCCTATGGTGCGGGTTCTAGGGTAGGGGTGCCTGCATAGCTGTCCACGCTTCCCCCCAGCACCGCCTGGCAATGTTCTGTGCCGTTGGGGGTACCTGCTGGGTACTATCCCCTGTGACCCTGTGGGAAGCAGACTCATGCCCATGTTGGGCCCTCATCAGTTGCAGTCTGGCTGCACTACTGTTTCATCATTCCTATGGGCCACCTAGGCATCACCCTGATCCGCACTGTGGCCCAGCTGCACCACTGCATGTGCCGCCTGCAGCCCTCTGTGTCCCCTTTTCAAGCATCTGTCCAGTTGCCCATTCCGACATGCCCGCCCAACTGTTGTGGAAGATGTGCATGCCATAGGAAACCTGCCCAATGGAGAGGGAAAAACCTGCTCAGCGCAATTTCACTGTGGGCACATTCACCTTGTATGGGGACGGAGCATGGACCCTTCCAAAATTCATATCTTTTTTTTTAGCTTTCTCGGGAGTGTTTTTTGATGTTTCCCATTAAAATCACTACTGGCCAGCGTGGTTATGTTTTTATTACATTTTCTGCTGGTCATTTTCACTGTTTATTTGCCCTTTTGTTCCATGCACATGTATCACACTTATCACTTTTTGTAGGTTTCCCTGGTTTTGCTGTACATTGCTGACATAAATGGTTTCTTTTTTCTTTAAATCAGCTCTAACGCCAGGGTTTCACTGGCATTAGTTTGCAGCCTCGAATTTCACAGCGTTAGTGTGCAGGGAGCCTCTCCCCTCCCACTCTCCGCCCATTGACCCTCTCTCTCCGTCCCTGGGGAGCCTTACTCCGCCCTCTGGGAGCTTTTCTCCACCCTCAGCGCTTATTTGCGCCGCTGCGCACGTTATCGTGTGCTAAGGTGCCTCTGCACCCAATAAAGCACCATTATTGCGCGATAAGGTACCTTATCACGCGATAACGTGGCAGAGCGCACATTAAGACGGTTTAGTAAACATACCCCTAAGTCTTCTGCAAAAGCTAGCTTCTTCAATTAAGAGCTTATTTGGCAACTTAACCCCTACCAAGGTTGATGTCAAGTTTCCTTACTCATTTACTGAGGAAGTTATTAACTTTACCTGTAATAAATTAAGTGAGATAAAATGTGGTATTACTGCAGTTTAGTATCTAGCCTCCTAAATGTATAACTGGCCATCTAAGATTAGACATATGTGCAGCAAAATTCATGTACGTGTCATCCTGAAAATTTATATATCAGTTTAAACTGCCAGTTATTCATTTTTACTAGTTAAGCCTGCTATTTGCCATCTAAATTTGAATGTAAATTTATAAACAGTGGCTAAATTTCATCACTACGTCACTCCAAATCACTCCCTTTTTTCCAGTGAATAACGCTGACCATATTTTAATAAAATGGCCAAAAAAAACCAAAAACCCTAATGCGGCTGGTGGTACCGCTGAACACATATGTGCTTTTGAATACTGACCTTCATAGTTCCATAGTTCTCTTAGTTGCATTGGTGCCCAATTGGTGCCTGTATTCCTTTTAAAGCTTTAATGAAAACTTCTGAATCCTCACTGGGCTTGAAATTCATATACATAAGAGATAAACTGATGAAGGGGCATGGCAAGATTGCTGTCTGAATGATTGTTGCTCATGTTTTTTCTCGATGGGGAAGTGGAAAGCTAAGACAAAGACTGAGAAATCTCTCTCAGATGGCCCCAACAAAGTCTGTTCCTGGTCTGATGGATTGTTATTTACATGGACAGATCTTGGCGATGAGCTCTGGCTTGGTTTCAGCTGCATCGATGTCATGGTTGGTGTATCCGGTGTCTTTCTCAGATGCTGATATCTCTCTATCTCCAGAGGAAAGTCTTCCCCCTCAGCCTACCAGTGCAGTGGTGATCTTGGCGACTAGCTCTGGTGGGCCACAGTCAGAAATCTGCAGGATAGAAACATAGAAACATCAACAGAGTCAGACAGGCATGTTTGCTCAGACCACTTTCTTTAAATGGGTAAAAGGAAAGCTAGGAAAGGCAAGAAGCCTTCCTCTGTTCCAGCATCTTCCTCCCCTTTACCTGTGGTGTCTTCCAGTCCTCTGGATGCCTATCTTTTCTGGTCACAGCAGCGGCAATGGAACGGAGTCCCTCTGTTGACTCGCCGGAGTTGGGTGGCTTGGCGGTCAGTTTGGGACAAGATATCTCAACACTGAGGCAGTGGGGACCTTCTAAGATGATGTTGTTGGAGTTTAGCCCTGAGAGATAACAGGAGTCTCTCTCCCCTGGCAGTGAAGAAGTGATTCCTGTGTGAGGGATGGCTCAGGGGCATAGTGGAAAGCCAGAGGAAGCTGTTCTGGGTCATCTCTCCAGCAACCAGATACCGCGGAGGAGTAGTTGAGGTGCAGATGTGGATTTGGTTGCAAGTTGGTCTCTGACAATGGTACTCCTGACTTCAGAAACTGGGAATGGAGCCATTGGAGGTTCAGCGGTGTTTTCCTTGCTCATCCTGAAGTTTTCACATTGGAAATTATTTGGTCTGCCATTGTTAAACTTGGGGAAACTTTGGTTTTGCAGGTTCAGTTGCTTGCTGCCCAGACTCAAGGTAACTCTCCAGCGCTACAAAAGCAAGCAGAAGAGATTTCATCTCTGCAGGCTGTTACATCTTCTTTACAAGTAAAGGTTTCAGCTCTAGAAAATTAAGTGGAAGCAACTGTAACCCACCCTTAAGGGGTTAAGTTTTTTTATTAGAGTGTGCAGCGCCTGAGGAGTGTGTGGATTTGAATTTGGAGGTGATGGAATGTTTGAGTATGATACGTTTTAAAGGATTGTAGATTTTGGATTGTTTAGAGGGGTTTTTGATGTGTGAAACATCCAAATTGAGATTGTGCCATTCATTTTAATGAAACATGCAGTTGAGAATAAAACTGATTTTTTTCCTGCAGAATTTGGAATGGGTTCTACTGCTTCATCTGCATATTCCATAAACATGCCTCTGATTGGCTAAGGGATCTAGAAAACAAATTGATGATGTCAGCAGAGTCATCGTCTCCTAGACAACAGAAAGAAAGTTTTGTTTTGGTTTGTTTTGATGAGAGAGAGGTTTGTTTTTGAACAGAGAGAAAAACAACAGTTTGGGATGTGTTGAGAGATGTGCTGTTTATGCCATTGTAAAAGTATCAATTGGTGATACATTGTTCTGAAGAGTGGAACTGGAGTTGGGTTTTAGGGACATCAGGCTAAGTAAGTAATTACCCTGATTTGGAGAGGTTTTGAACAGTGTTGGTTGAGAATCTGCTGGTAGTGAAGCCAGTGGCTTTGACTGAAGATTTCTTGGGAGTCCTCGGTAAGAAAGAAACAGAGTGGAATTGTCAGAGTTTTCTTTAAAAGAACTGTGCTATTTAGTAGCCTATTTTAAGAAGTGTCTGAAGCCTTAAAGAAAACCAGCACAGTAAGTGATTGCCTGCTGTGATAAAGAGGAATGAGTCTGAAGCTTGGAATGAATAAATAACTGCTTTGTTTGTGGAAGTGTCTGTTTGAAATGAAGCTCTGTTAAAAGATAGGGTAACACTGAAGAACAGGCTTCCTTAGTTAAGGATATTTAAGTATATGTTGTTTTACCCAGTGTGCAATAGCATTGTTAAAGAAATGGAATGAAGCTAAACATTGTGGAATGGACCTGTAGAGCTGTTACTCTGAGTTCAAAACTGAGTAAATTAGGTGCAAGGTGTGATCTATGAAAGAGGGGGTTTATTAAGCACTTCAGCAAAGGGACTAAAGTTCAGACAGGTGACTTTTAGTTAGGCACTTTGTTTAATTTAATTTTTTTTTTAGTTAGAGAAATTAATAAAGTTTGAGGAATAATAGTAAATTAGAAAGTTATGTGTCAACAGTAGGGAATAGTTAGAGTTTTGCCTCCTTTTATTTTCTTTAAGTTAGGGAGTCAGGTACATCGGATTCCAAGGATCCTGAGGTGCGGCGGTTCCTGCGCAAAATCTGGGCCCCAACACTTCAACCTCACCGTCATCTGGATAAAGACACCTTACCTGAACGTCAAAATAAAGCTAAGTGAAGCACTGGACTTGAGTTTTGTAGTTTTAACAAGGAAAAGGAAAGCAGAGAAAAGAGAGTGAACTATTCTTATTTGTTAATCATATAATACATTTTCACTCTAAGGAAAAGTAAAACTACAAAAAGCCTCTGAATTTATGAGATAACAACTGAAGTTGAGAGAAAAATACACTTTAAATGCTGCAGTAGTCAGAAGAGTTGCTGAACTGTTTAGAATAGTTAGGGTTACCTTTATGAGAGTTGTAACGTGTTGTGATTGATACTAATTAATACTTATCTGTTAATACAATAAATGATGAAATGTAAGATGGGTTATTCTTTTATGTCCACTTAAGGAACTAGAAAAATAATTTCAGCGAGAACTTCAACAAAGTGTTAGAACCTGCATAAAATAAATATTAAGACACTTTGCTGTAACTTCATTGGTAAATTTTATACATAACATCTGAGTTTACTTATTGTAAACTTCCCCAGTACCTTTTGAAGGTACTGGTGTGTACCGTACCTTCCCCCTTTGCAAGTCTGGTGATACCGGTTCCCCCCTACGGCCACTGACTACACAATTTAGTAAGGAAGCTACATCAGGGCGTGTATCGCGAGTTTTCAAGGAGGGGTGGGTTACACAACTATTAAGCATCCTACTGCTTTGAAGTTCAGAATGGAGATATTGGAAAACTCGGCTAAATCTATGGGATATGTTTACTAAACCATCTTAACATAGCAGCGCCGACGTTATCGTGTGATACATAACATTATTGCATGATAATTATCACGTCATAACGTCGGCAGCAGCATTAAGGCACACTAATGCTGTGAAAGGCGGGTCTGAAGGGTGGAGTAAGGTTCCCCAGAGGGCAGAGATAGGGGTCAATGGGTGGAGATTGGGCGGAGAGAGGCTCCATGCACACTAACGCCATGAAATGAAGGTCTTAAAATTAGCGCCAGTGAAAACCTCGTGCTAGAGGCACATTTGCAGGAGAGAGAAACCATTTCAGTCAGCAATGGACAGCAAAGGCAGGGAAACCCGAAAAAAGTGATAGTAGAGATACATGTGCAGGAACCAAAAAGGCAAATAAACATATACAATGACCAAAACCACATTTGAAATCCCAATAACCAAGCTGGCCAATAGTGATATTAATGATAAACATAAATCAACACTACTTACAAAACGTAAAAAGGAAGATATCATGCTTGGAAGGGTCTATGCTCTGTCCCCCTACAAAGTGAATGATCCCACATTGAAATAGCGGTGATCAGGGTTTTTGTCATTTATATTGGGCAGGTTTGCTATGGCGTGCACATGTGCAGCAACAGCAGAGTGGGCAAGTAGGAAAGGGCAACTGTACTGATGCTGTAAATGGGACACAGGGGGCTGCAGGTGGCACATGCTGTAGTCCAGCTGGGGCACAGTGCGGACTAGGCAGATGCCTAGGTGGCACATAGGAATGCCAAAACTGTAAAGCAGCAAGACAGCAACTGACGAGGGTCCAACATGGGCACAAGTGTGTGTCCCACAGTGTCATAGTGGATATTACCCAGCAGGTACTCCCAAGGGCATATAACATTGGCAAGCGGTGCGGGGGGGAAGCACGCATGTCCATGTAGGCACCCCTAACCAAGAACCCACACCATAGGCAGCTGCCTACCGGCACACTGGATGGCCTGGGACTGCGCTCCACCAGCACCACCGGCATAAGGGCATGTCAGCATGGTGGCGGAGGGGGCAGTGGCGTCTGCCCACAGCAGACCACGGCCAAGCCCCATTTAGGTGGGTGCCCTGCACTGCAACATACAAGGTCTGTCTGATGAACAGTCATGGTATCCCCAGGGAATAATCTGCCCCTGCGGCAACAGTTTGGTGCAGTACACACAGCCAGCGTCTTCAGGAGCAGAAGGTCACAAGTTCAAGTCCCAGCTGTAGCCCCTGACAACCCTGTCCTCATATTTTACCCAGTACTAAACCGTGGTAATAAAGACAGAACCTTTATTGTAGATAAAATAAACATGCCTGAAACGCCCATATTTTACCCTACAGAGCAGACACTATAAACATGTGCAATCCCTAGAGCAGAGTTTCCCAACTGCAGTCCTGGAGGGCCAAACACCATTCAGGTTTCATGCTGTCCCTAATAAATATGCCTGTGCTGCATTTGTATGCACTGCCCCCATTGTATGCAAATATATCTCATGCATATTCATTAGGGACAGCATGAAAATCTGAACAGTGTTTGGCCCACCAGGACCGGAGTTGGGAAACTCAGCCCTAGAGCCAACAGGGGTACAAACACCCACACCCACAGGCTCCACTATCCAACGTCTGATGGAGAGTCAGTCTGTTGGGTCCTGCACGGAGCAGCATCTCACAATACTGGCACCTGCATACCTTAGCAATGCTGTCCTAAACTTGGGAACACGTTCCACCTATATCAAAAGGTTGCTATGATTAATGTCAGCTAACAAATCCTAAGTTAAACACAATTTGTTGATAGAGATTCATCATAGCAACCTTTCTGATATCTATGGAGTGTGTTTCAGTTATTGATTCTGACAGTGTTTACCACCCCAGGGAGTGACCCCCAACAGTTTTGCATACCATAGCAATGCCTGCACTGTGCCCAGGACTGGTGTGGCTGCCTACACCTTACTGAGCCCACACTGCTTGCACTGTTTCCAGTGTTAGCCTGCCAATGTGCATAATGAGGAGCAAGGTACTGTGGGTATGGTCCTGACAGGGTGGCCTGGGCAGGATGCATCTGCCCAGGGTATAGTGCAATGGCTGGGATATTGTAGTGCCCGACCACCACCTACACGGACAGGGTGGCCACAGCATGTCATGCTAGGAGGTCACTCTCACCCTGACTGAGCAGTGACCACGGTATGGCTAGGTTCTTCCATAGTGCTTTGCAGTGTTTCTTTCAAGTGATGTTTATGGGTTCTCTTTTTTTGGAGTCCAATCATTGACATAACTGCTTGGTGTGTGTGCTCACATCCCATTTTTGGGTGCACACAGTTCCTCCAGGAGCATGCACTATATGCTAGCAAGCAGACTGTGCAGTTAATATAGGTATGGTTGGAGCATCTCGCAGAGTGTAGCGGCTGTAGACTGACTGTCCTATGCTGGTGAATGTCAGAAAGTGGTGGGGGGCAGCTGAGCTTCCCCAGCATTCTGTCTGTCATTGCCGTATCTGATGTGTATAGATCTGCATTGACTGCTCTGTAGGGTGCCTGTTCCCCAGCAGGATTGAGGTTGATGGTCCTCTCTACTGCCACCATTGCAGAGATGTACAATGTGGCTCTGTTGGTGGGAAATTCTCTCCCCCCACCCTGAGCCACAGAGGGCTGCTTGTGTGGTGCTACATAGTCTGCTTTGGGGTACAAACAGCCCCTTTCACCTATAAGATGTGACCATAGCACCCACACAGAATATGTACTATTCTGGATGCATCATAGTCTACAAGGGCTAGATGTGACTGGGAAATACAGATGGACACAGATGTATCCTAAGTGTGTCTGCAAGGACTACCTATCACACACTGGAACTGATGGGGATCTGCAGCATAGCCTATCTCAGCCAAGCCAGGCGCTGTGGACCTGGTGCTGGGTGCCCTACCTCACCCTCAGGGTGAGCACAGAACCCGCACAATGTCACGGTCTGTAGCTAATCTGTGCCAGTAACACACATGGTCAGTTCCCCCTACCAGGCCTAGGTGCTGTGGGGGTGCATACCCCATTATGTGATCAGCTGTAGACTGCTGATCTGCATGTGCAGTGCACCATGGGTACGGGTGGGTTTACCCTATCCTGGTAACCACAGCAGACAGTTTGTGTGGTGACTTGCAGTCTTTCTGTAGCCAGCCAGCAGTATGGTAGCAGCTATACAGATGTAGCCTACTGGTTACTTCAATGACTGTGGAGGCAGAGGTCATGGGTTCAATTCTGCAGGGGTATAATCTAAAAAGGCTGTCTGAGGCATTTTCTTTTAATTTAAATCAGTGCTGCCAGCAGAAACACCCTCACAGTGCTGTAGCCTAAGGTGCCTCATAGGCGCCCTATAGGGCACATTATAGGGTGCCTTGGCAGACAGGGCACGATCTAATGTGACCTATGGGGCGCCTTATGAGGGACCTTAAGTTAGGGCACTGTGAGGGGGATTTTGCTGGCAGCACTTATTTAAATTAAATGAAAATGCCTCAGACAGCCATTTTAGATTACATCACTGCAGGATCAAACCCATGATCTCTGCCTCCACAGACATTGCAGTAACCAGTGGGCTACATTGTTATAACCTCTAACACTGCGTTGGCATGTACTTAGGGTTAACGCACGTTAACGTGCCATGGCACGCACTATCGCGCGATACATATTCTAGCTACCTTAGGACTGGAACGCCCATTCCTTATATGGCATTCTTCACATTATCGCTGCAACTAGCGCCGGTAACATTAGGACAGTTTAGTAAACATACCCCTATGTTTAATAAATTTTCCTAGATACCTATGTAAATGTGCCAAAGAAATGTTTTGACTGTATTTAACAAAGGTTCTAGGTGTCCAAATGGAATCTGATGCACCTATGACCAAGATATATTACACAGGTACACTAAAAAAATTTTTTTTTAAACTGCCTCTAATGTTTCGATTGATTTTTACTTTTTTTGGTGCGCTGAATCCAAATCTGGTAACCAATTTGCTCCATCACGTACAGATTTTTTGCTACATTGGGTTAGCAGTTTGAGGTGAACGTTTCAGATTGAGTGCGATCGAGATAAAAGTTTCTTGGATGAATTCTTTATACTAATTGTTTAGTAGTTATTCAAATAAGAATAAAGAAAATTGTAACAAGGCAGCACATAAGAATAGAGTAATGTCAACAAAACACACTGTGATGGTAGCAAAATTATCTGCACTTAAAACAGCCACATACATGTTGTCCCCCGCAGCCCCCTCTAGTGGCGGCGTAGTGGTTCCACAGGGGCTGGGGAGCGCATAAGAATTAAAAGGTTCAGGGTTGATCTGTTGTGAGGGTCAATGGGATAGCAGGTCACATTGTCAGCCTCAGGGTCAACAACCTAAAAAAGTAACTCTTGCCAAGTGTAGGGTACAAAAAGGCTTTTATTTCCCCTTTTCGCATGAAGAAGTTCAAAATATAAGGTAATGAGTAACAGAACATAAATTCAGTTGCATCAAAACGTGAGTCAGCAAAACACTCAAAATAACATGGTTCCTTCACCAACTTAAAGCATAAACTTTCCAGTACAGTTTGCACACATTAGATTTGTTTGCCTTTTACTCAAAGATATCTTCTTGTGCAAAAGTCACATTCCATTGGTTCTATATCTTCAGTGCTCTCAGATTCCCCTGGCAGCCATTCCATGTCTATGGGATCTGAAACTGAGGTCTCTGAGATCTCTTGGATATTAAAACCTGGTTTCCTAAAAGCATGCCATACTGTATCCCAGTGCTGGCTTGGGAGTTTGGGGCGTCGGCTTTTAGGTCTAGTATATCTCCCTGGGCTTGCTGTCGTTTCAGGACTAAAAGTTTGCTCCTTCCATTCTCTGGCAACATTAAACTTTTTCCTGTAAAACTTATCAGTTATATCTGGTTTAAAACAGTCCTTATTGTCCAGATAAAAACTAGCCCTTTGTTCCTCTCTAGGCTTCTTGAAAAAGGCTTGAGGCCTAGTCTGAGAGTTTTGTGCTCCAGGTATATCCTTTCTCTCAAGGCTATGAACTTTTCTTTTATCTTTCAAGTTACTTTTGTAAAAGCTTTTAAAAGTACCTTTTTTCTCTTGAAGGTTTTCTTCTCCAACCGGAGGGATAAGCACTTCCTTCCTTGGCTGCAGTCCGTGATACTGCCCCTTGAAGTTGTGTATGGCCTTTCTCTAGGCCTGCTCTCCCAGTAGCTTCCTTTCCTTTAGCTCTGCTGGGTTTGTCAGTGACCTCACCTCGGTCTCTGAGTCTGGCCTCTGGAGCTTCCCTTGGCACTGCCTCCTGTTCTCCACATGAAGGTCTCTGCCAAGCTCCTTGCCTCCTCCTGTGCTTCTCCTCTGGGTTCTTCCCTTCGGGGTTTCTCTGTTGCCTTTCTGGCTCTCTTGACTGCCTTCCTGGCACCTTTGCCTCTCTTGGCTCTCTCGGCTCTCTCTTTTGGCTCTCCCTCTTGCAGTGCTCTGTTCCTACTTAAATCCAGAGCATCTGCTTCTGAGTCCTGCCCATAGAGGTGTGGTTCTTCCACTTTCAGGTTTGTTCTCCTGCTCCCTCTATGTGTCCCTTCTCGTAATTGCAGGCAAATCCTGTTTTTTTCAAGATTTAAAAGTTTCCTTTCTTGCATCAGAGGGCTTGCGGTATCACAATGTGCACAAACATTGAGCATATAAGAGCGAGGTTAGACACAAAGCAAAGCAAAGAAATGTGCAAAAAATGTTGTACAGGTATGTATGTAAGAATAGAAAACACAAACAGCACCATTGCAATACATGAAGACAAACACCCGATGGTGTGAAAATAAAATTCTAATAAATGAGATTCGACACTGTGGTAATAACTAGCAAATTTTTATTTCAAAGTTTAGTAAAAACACGATATTTGTCAACACAGTTTAGATTTTAAAGTCATTCTTGGGTCAATCAATCTCCTGGTGGGCCCGTTTCTTCTTCCCCCGAATGCTTCTCTTGGTGCGCTGCTTGGCGTATTTTTCATCTGGGGTTTCCCGCAGCAGCAACCAGCAGAAATCAGCCATCATAGTGGTGTTCCATCTTCCTTGGTACCTTCTCTCTGCGTCCTTGATGTCCTGGTGAAACCTTTCACCTTGTTCTTCACTGTACGCCCCCAGGTTTTCGGGAAAGTAGTTCACATGGGAGTGCAAGAAATGGACTTTCAGGCTCATGTTACAGCCTTGTTCTTTGAAGGCATTGAGCATCCTGGCAACAATATCCTTATAGTTCTCATCCCGCCTGTTCCCCAAGAATTTGAGAACAACATCCTTGAAGGAATCCCAGGCTTCTTTTTCCTTCTCAGACATCGTTTCAGCGAATGCTCCATCTGAAATTAGTTTCCTTATATCAGGGCCAACAAACACTCCTTCCTTTAGCTTTGCTTCAGAAAGTCGGGGGAACTTTGAGCAAAGGTACCGAAAGCACTCACCATCTTTTGGAAGGGACTTGATGAATTGCTTAATGAGACCCAACTTAATGTGGAGAGGTGGTAATAGAATTTTATCACGAGGTACCAAGCTCTCATGAAGAACATTTTTCTCACCGGGTCTCAAATACTCCCGAATTGGCCAGTCTTTTTTCCCCCAGTGTAGGTCGCGGGCCCAGCTATCCCACAAGCAAAGGAAGCAGGGATATTTGGTGAAACCGGATTGCTGCCCTAATAGCATGGATAGAATTTTAAAGTCTCCACAAATCATCCACTTATGCTCATCATAACGAATCTTCTGAAGAATCAGGGCCAAATTCTCGTATTTTTCTTGGAGAATAACAGAGTGAGCAATAGGAACTGAAGCGAATGTGTTGCCATTATGAAGAAGAACACCTTTTATGCTGTCTTTTGACGAATCAATGAACAGCCGCCATTCAGCAGGATCATACTTGAGTTTAAACTTTTCCATCACTCCGTATATATCGTTGCAAAATACCAAATCTTCCTCTTTGCTGAAATACTTCAAAAATTGTGTCTCGTGGTTGCGGTACCAATAAAAAGTTGTTCCTGGTGACAATAGATTTTTCTGTTTAAGCCGAGAACCTAGCAGTTGGGCAGCATCTTTTGGGAGTCCTAAATCCCGGACTAAATCATTCAATTCAGCTTGAGAGAAAAGTTCAGGTTTCGGATCTGGTTCAGTTTCAAACTCGGAAGTACTGGACTCATCGGGAAAAGCCATATGATGAGTCTCATCATGATCAGAACCGTCCACACAAATATGATCCAAAGATTTTGGTGGTTCAGGCACAGGTACTTCGTTGCTATGAGGCATAGGCCTAATTGCTGAGGGAAGGTTGGGGTAACTTATTACGTTCTTATTTTTTAAGTTGTATCCCTTCACAATGCAAGAGCAAAAATAGCAGTCACTGCTGTGGTCTCTTTGTTCACGCCACATCATAGGTATTCCGAAACGAAATGCTTGTTTTTTACCTTTCATCCATAAGCGTAGATCTTCCTCACATGTCTTGCACACTTTGTGAGGAGCCCACGGTTTGTCTTGATCGCCTAACTTCAAACCGAAATAGGTGAAATATACTTTTTTAATAAATGCAGAAATGTTCCTCTGCCGCTTTTTCACGGTATATTCCCCACAAATAAAACAAAAACTGTCCGGAGAGTTGACGCAACCTCTGGCTCTGTGAGCCATCACAAATACACAGCACTGCAAACTACAACTGTAGTGAACCACTTCGGAATAAAGCTGGATTACGACTGAGCAAACAAAAGGTAATAATGAACTTGCAAGAAACTGAAATTTGACAGGAACGTTCAAGTCGCAACCACCGTGTTTGAGCGAGCGAACGAGGCGAGGCGAACAGGAAAGAACATGCGCCAGCGCGAGTACTGGATTTAGCCCCCCGCCTCCCAATTGTCCTGTTAATGTATAAAATGAATACAAAACACTCTAAAATATCATGAGGGAGTGTTTCTAGTTAGTTAACCATTACAACCTCTATTTTGGGCCAAGAAAATAAACTGCAGTCGGCTAAAAAGAAATTATGTGAACATTCCTTATATGGTAAGAAATCTAATTTTGCAAGAAAACGTGACGTGATGGAACATTTTGGCTATTTTTCCTGGATTCAGCATCCCAAAATCTATAGGAATCAGTTGCAAAACTGAAGGCAGTTTTTTGGTAGTGTACCTGTGATTATTTGCCTGTGAGGAAGAAATGGAGGGAGGTGGTGTAATGTCTGAGGTTCACTCAGTGGATGCCTTAGATGTATCCGCTATATTGGAGTCATCTGATTTAGAAGCTATTAAACCTTCTACCCTACTAGTAACTTTTGTACCTGCTACTGATCGAGAGTTGTTTCTTAAGTTGTTTTTCAGATAAAGGCTTTCAAGGTTTGGCAGTACGTGTCTTTCCTGATTTAACCAAAGAAACACAAATATAGAAAGAAAGAATTCCTGTTGCTTCATCCTGGATGTCAACAGTTGGAGGCTCTTTTCTTCCTTTAGTTTCCATTCATGGTAAAGTTTCAATCAAATTTCTTCATTTTTTTTTGAGCCGTCCCAACTGCTAGTATTTTTAAACGCACATAGATCTATGGATCTGGGGCCTCCCACTCTCTCCACTTCATAAAATATGCTGCTTGATTGCGCTCGCCTTATTTCTTCTTACTATTGGATATTATTGTATTTCTTTTTCCTTGGATTCCCCTTGCTTTTTTGGGCTAGAAAAGGGGCTGGGTTATGGTGTTTTTTTACTATGTATACAACTGAGTTTTTCTTGATTGTTTTCTTTGGATTGGTTGCATCCTAGCTTTCTTATTTCTGTACAAGTATAATGCTTGGAATCAATTTGTAAAATGATAGACATATAACAATAAAAAAGAAACATAGGGGTATGTTTACTAAACTGCGATAATGTCATTCGCGTTAGGTTCCGCGGTAAAGGTACAGCTGCCCATATAAAGGCGTGGGTGTTGCATCGTTACAGCAAGCTGTAGCAGATAATGCGCATTACAAGGCACCTTAGACTAACGAGCGTTACAAGGCGCCTTGTAATGCACCTTGCAAGGCACCTTATAAGGTGCCATGTAAGGTGCCAAGTAAGGTGCCATGTAAGGTGCCTAGTAAGGTGCCATGTAAGGTGCCTCATAAGGTGCCCTATAGGGCCTCCTAGGCTAAGCGCCATATTAGGCACCCTTGGACAAGGCACCGCAGAAGGCACCCTGGGCTATGGAACCATAGGTTAAGGTGGCCTAACAAGGTTATGGTGTCCTAGGTTAGTGTGCCCTAGGGACCGCAAGGTGCCTCAGGATGACATGCATGACCTGTGCAGAACAGAGACAGATGTAGCCCTAACACTAGATAGAGCACTCAGGAAAGGCAATGAACAGGTGAGTGAAGGAGGGAGAAGTGGGAGCCGCTGGACCTGCCATATCTGCGGGCATCCCATGTGCCTGCCAGTACTGATGACAAACATGGTGGGGCAGCTTTACCACAGCACAGGGTGTTGGCAATGTAAAGTACCGGAAAAACAGTTGGTGGCAGATGATGGGAATACGTGTCCCCAGTGGAGGTGGAGGTCGCAGGATAGTTACAATGATGGGTGGACAGAGGAGTGGTGGTGCCATGCAGATGAGGCACAGGTGAGGCAAGCATGAAGAGGCGCAATGCAGGAAAGGGTAGCAGTGCATGACATGGGGTGGCAGCCTGCAATGGCAGACAGGACTCTACACAGCTGACAGACGCAGATAGACAGACCGAGGGAATGTTGGCAATTGTGGCGAGGGTATTATGGGCTGGAAGCACAGATCTGCAAAAATATGACCTCTACAGGCATGCACACTATTTGAGTAGGGTAGGCTATACCTCCATGGTGTATGTCACAGCAATGTCTGGGTTCAGAAGGACTGCAGGTCACCGCACAAACTGTCTGCTCTGAGTGCCAGGATAGGGTAACCCCACCAGTACTCATGATGCAATGCACATGCTGAATAGCAGTCTATAGCTGATCACCAAATGGGGTCTGCACCTCTCCGGTACCTCAGCTTGGAAAGACGAACTGACAGTGCATGATACTGGCACGGAGTAGCTACAGACCATGTCATTGTGCAGATTCTGTGTTCTCCCTAAGAGATAGGATGGGTGCCCAGCACTAGGTCCACAGTACATGTGGTGCTAGTGATAGGTCCTGCTGTACAGCCCCATCGCTACCAGTGTGTGACAGGTGTTCCTTGCAGTGCAACTAGATTGGTGTGTACCCTGTGTTAGGGTCTGGCTAACATGGGCAGCTGTTATCAGGGCAGAGGGGTTCCTAGAATTTTGTGAGGTGTGTGTAGCAGTGCCTTTATAGATCACAGTGGTATACACTACATACTCCAAAGGGCCCACATCAGCCTTTTTGTAGGTAAAGAACAGGTGCCCCTGCCCCAGGGAAGCAACCTCCATCCTGTTTGTATGAGATAGCTCTCCAGGGTTGGTGGGCCAGAGCCATACCTATGATTGTGGCAGTGGCATACCAGCAGCAATGCTGGGGTTAGGTCTGGAAAACCTCAAGATAATAAGCAGCATCAGACTTTGATTGAGGAATTGAAAGCTATCATGGCAGAGCAAGAAGTTAAAGTTAATTTATTTCAAGACTCTAATGTTTCTATTATGAAAGATCTTACTTTTGTGAGAGCTAAATTTGAAGGTTTGAAAATTTTGTCTAGGGTAGCTAACCTTAGGTTTATTTATTTTCCAAAGTCTCCTACAGTTTCTGCTTTGGAAATCTTTCGGAAATATCTGAATGAAGTCCTACAGGTCCCTAAGGAGTTAGTTCACCCTATTTCACGGATTTGTTATCTTCCCATAGGGTAGAAGGAATTTTTTGGGGATCCTCAGGCTATGGATATATTGAATGTTTCTGCATTACTGGAAGAATTGTAATTTGAGACTGTGACTACTGCGATACTGATGGCTACCTGTACATTAAACTGTTGATCACGACTAGTTACTGAAGCTTTTTCTCAAGAAGGACAAGTTCCCTTTTTGGGACAGGTTGTTAAGGCCGCCTTGAACCTCACACAGAAGCAAAAACATAGAAGATAATTTCTTCTTTGAAATCAGGTGTTTTGCAGTTAGGGGCAATCGTTTTCCTCAAATTTCCATGTAAATGTCTAATTAAAGTTAATTATGTTTTTCTTTCAACCTAATGAGTTGTCATCTTTTATTAATGTTAGACATCAATTGATTTCCTTGCCTGTTCTTCCTGGGACATGAAGATGCTATATTGGTTTATGAGCTGGAGCATTCAGGTGAATAACCGTCTTTTCGTTTTTTCCCCTCTTAAATGGGGTTTTGCCTTTTTTACTGTAAGTCCATGTCTCTCTTTTTTGTCAGCTTGTAAAATGTAGCATTGTGAGAGTTTTCTGCAATTATTTTTATTTTTCCTTATTGTGTATTTTTCTATGCTAAAAAATTTTTCCAAACAAGTGGATGCTTGATTTATATCTGAAAATGAAATAAATTTTAAAAAACTGAATGGATGAAATACATTCCAAGCCATTCCTCATGACTGGAGAATGCAGGGTTGTTATGTGCACTCTAACCAAGGTTAAAATGTTAGACTATTCAAAGCAAAAAGAAAAGCGTGTTTGTACTCTGCCATGTTGAGAGCAACTGTGGTCTGTGTAATGTCCCCTTTAAGGGAAGACTGAAAGAAGAAGCATGATCACATGATTGTGCTCCAACAGTACTTATTGTTGGGTTGTTTTTTTGAGTGAGACTTCAGCGGGTGTCAACCAGCAGGCTTCACCATGAAATCATTCTGCAAGATGAACTAGAATTGAGAAAAGGAATGAACATATCTACTGCAGGTCCCATTTTATGCATGAGGACGGTCCATTTTATGCATGAGGACGGTTTACTAATAATATACTTTAATGGCATTAAAGCACAGTAATGTGATAATGCACTGTTAAATCTAGCTCATTGTGTTTTAAGTAAACTCTATGAAAGTAAATTGTATAATGAGGGTAATTGGTTTAGACTGATGTCCCTATAAGATGGATGAGCCCATTTCTAAGGGGCACTGGCCAGTTAGGAAAAGGGGGCAAGGATGGGAATTGATGATTAGTTGGTTGGGATGCAGCAGTGGGGAGGAAAATATAGAAGTTAAGATTTGAAGGCGGTGGCAGACTGGAGGTCAGTTTAGTAGGGGAAGGCCCGCAAAGAAGACGCAGTGGTGCATTGTGCTTGTGTCTGCTGGACTGCCCCCATGAGTTGGTTGGGGTGGGACACTGGCTCTCATGTGCTTGGGGGAGTGCTTGTCAAAGCTTCTGCTTCCTGGCTTGGGAAATCATGAGTTTGTGACTTTGGTGGGGATCTAGTGTGGTGCTGTGGGTGGTAAGCCTTTAGCTCCCAGCTGAATGTATCATTGTGGGTGCCTGACAACATTGTATGGTTACATGCATGGACATTCTTTGAGCCTTTTTTGAGGCCTCTTCAGCATTGCTTGTTGAGACTAGGGAGGGGTTCTTCTTGGTGGTGAAGTGGCTGCGGAGGTACCTGGTTGGAATTAGGAGGGCTGACATTCCCTTGTAGCCAATGTCTGTGGCACTCTCATGCGGGCTCAGGAGGTAGTCAGGGTAGTCGCCGGCAGCACTGACATTAGGTGATCATGTTAATGGAAACGGGTTTAAAACATGGAAGCATAGTATTTTAAATGCATTATTTCACTAAATTTAGGTTATTTGTTATCAGTTAAACACATAGGGGTATGTTTACTAAACCGTCTTAACGTGCGCCCGGCGATAGTGTGCAGGCTGCCATAAAAGGAGTGGGCGTTTCAGTCTTAAAGCAGCAAAATGGGAGTATCGCGTGATAATGCATGCTGCTGCGCACATTATCAGGCGAAGCGCCGCTAAGCGCGTTAATGCGCGGTAATCTTAAGTAGGTGCCCAGACATGCAAACATAGAAACAGAGGTGTAACACAATGGTTAATACACTGATTGATAATACAGGGGTCATGAGTTTGATCCCCCAGTATGCATAAGGCTGGATGAGTCATCAGCTTTGACATGTAAGTGTTGTTTCCTGAGGCATTTTATTTGTATTTTAATTATTGCTGCCAGCAAACACACCCTCACGTGCGGTAACCTAAGGTGCCGCATAAGGCACCCTATAAGGCACTCCATAGGGCACATTATAAAGTGCACTGTGTGCCACAACACCCTATAATGTCCCCTATAGGGCACCCTATAAGGCACTGCATAGGATACCTTATAAGGCACCTTATATGGATGGTAACCATAAGGTGCCTCAGAAGGCGCTTTATAAGGCGCCCTATAAAGCGCCTTCTGAGGCACCTTATGGTTACAGTACTCTGAGAGTGTTTTTGCTGGCAGCACTAATGCACATTAAAAACAGATAATGCTGTGGACAGTCCTATCAAATAACCCCACTGTGGGTTTGAACCCATGACCTCCGGCTTCACAGGCAGTGAAATAACCAGTGGGCTACAGCTGCTAACAAGCCCCTGGCTGGCTGCAGAAGGACTGCATGTCACCACACAAACAGCCTGCTGTGATCACCAGGATAGGGTTAACCCACCCGTACCCATGATGCACTTCACATGCAAATCAGCAGTCTACAGATGAACACAACATGGGGTATGCACCCCCACAGCACCTCGACCTGGTAGGGGGAACTGACTGTGTGTGTTACTGGCACAGAGTAGCTACACACCGTCACATTGTGCGGGTACTGTGCTCACCCTGAGGGTGAGGTGGGGCGCCCAGCACCAGGTCCACAGCACCATCCATGGAAGAAGTAGGTCATGCTGCAGGTTCTCAGCAGTGCTAGTGGATGAGAAAGGTAGTTCCTGCAGATACACTTTGGATACATCTGTATTTCAGAGTCAGGTTTTGCCCTTATGGACCTATAGGCATATTATGGACCCCCACCCCACCCTCTGGGGCTGAGGGTGGGAAAAAGGGTCTCCCACCAACAGATCCACATTTTACCTTCCTGCAAAGGCAGCAGTAGAGGGGACCATCAACTGCAGCCCTGCTGGGGAACAGACACCCTACAGGGCAGTCAATGCAGCTCTGTACACATCTATAAAGCAATAGCAAACAGACATTTGGCCTGGAAATGCTTAGCTGTACCCCACCACTATCTGATATTCTCCTGCAGAAAGCCTCCAGCCACTGCACCCTGCAAGGTGTTCCAGCAAGACACATTAGCTGCAGACAGTCTGCTAGCTAGTTCATAGTGCATGTTCCTGGAGGAGATGCATGCAACCAGAACTGGGATGTCAGCATACACACCAAGCAGATAAGTCAGTGATTGGGCCCCAAAAGGGAACCCATAAATATCACATGAGAGAAATATTAAAGAACACTGTGGGGGAACCTAGCCATGCCGTGGTCACTGCTCAAGACAATTAGGTCAATTACTGAACGTGTTACAAAATAACAAAAATTCAGATACGTTCAACTATAACACTGTGAGAAAAGTAGATATGTTGCTCAATGAAGACAACTGCACTCCCAGTTTTCCACAGTAAGCGAAACAAGGTCTCAGACTTATGTAGCACTCAATCCAGACTTTCATCTGTTTATGTAGTGCCTGATTGCAACAATGTAACATAGTAACATAGTAACACAGCAAGTGACGGCAGATAAAGACCAGCATGGTCCATCTAGTCTGACGAGCAAGATGGCAAGAGTAGGTGCATCTGTCGCTCTGTGCAGGCCACCCCTCCCCATGTTTTTTTTTTTGTTTAGGGGTGAACCCACCACTCCATGTAGGACACCCTTATTTGTTGAAATGCTAGATAGTTCAGAAGTTAGATGGTACCGTTTATTTTGCTTTTATCCTGTTGCTGTAAAGGGATCCACTGTGTTTGTCCCATGCCGTTTTGAATTCCATCACCATGTTTGCCCCCACCACTTCCATCGGGAGGGCATTCCAAGCATCCACCAACCTTTCAGTGAAGAAATATTTCCTGACATTGCCTTTCAATTTACCACCTTGCAGCTTCATGTTATACCCTCTAGTTTTACAGCTTCCCCGTCTTTGGAAGAGCTTTGTTCATCATTTCTCTTTAAGTATTTAAAGGTCTGAATCATATCTCCCCTGTCCCTCCTCTCCTCCAAAGTGTACATATTTAGGTCTTCAAGTCTCTTCTCATAAGGCTTCTGACGCAGGCTCCAAATCATTTTGGTTGCCTTTCTCTGAACAGTTTCCAGTCTTTTTACATCTTTTGCAAGATATGGTCTCCAAAACTGAACAGAGTATTCCAAGTGAGGCCTCACCAGTGACTTGTACAGTGGCATAAGTACCTCTTCCTTTCTGCTGGTAATCTCTCTTTGTATGCAGCCCAACATCCTCTTGGTTTTTGCCACCGCCTTGTCGCACTGTTTTGCCACCTTGAGATCATCAGAGATAATCACACCAAGGTCTTTCTCCTGAACCGTGCATACCAACCTCTCATCCCCTATCGTGTACTTTTCCCTTGGATTTCTGCTACCCAAGTGCATGACACTGTACTTTTTCACATTAAATCATAGTTGCCAAGCATTAGACCAGTCTTCCAGCTTTTGTAGATCTTTCCTCATGTTAACCACTCCCTCGGGGGAGTCCACTCTGTTGCAAATATTTGTGCCATCTGAAAAAAGACAGACTTTTCCATTCAGTCCTTCAGCAATATCACTCACAAATATATTGAACAGTGCCGGGCCCAGGACCGAACCCTGAGGCACCCCGCTAATCACCTTCCTCTCATCCGAGTGAGCTCCATGTACCATCACCTTCTGTTGTCTGTCAGTCAACCAATTTCTAATCCAGTTTACTATCTTGGGACCCATCCCCAAGCTACTGAGTTTATTGACAAGCCTCCTATGAGGAACAGTATCAAAGGCTTTGCTGAAATCCAGATAGATGACATCCATTGCATGCCCCAGATCTAGTTCCTTGGTCACCCAATCAAAGAACTCAATCAGATTTGTTTGGCAAGACCGTCCTTCGGTAAAACCATGTTGCCTTGGATCTTGCAACCTGTTGGTTTTGAGAAAGTTCACTATTCGCTCTTTCAGGAGTGCCTCCATTACTTTTCCTGCCACCGAGGTAAGGCTCACGGGCCTGTAATTTGACACTTCTTCCCTGTCACCACTTTTGTGTAGAGATACAACATTAGCCATTCTCCAGTCCTGAGGAACGACTCCTGTTTCCAAGGATCTGTTGAAGACATCCTTTAACGGTCCTGCAAGAACCTCTCTGAGCTCTTTCAGTATCCTGGGATGTATCCCATCTGGTCCCATGGCTTTGTCCACTTTCAGTTTAGCAAGTTGTTCTAGCACCTCATCTTCTCTGAATGGTGTGGTATCTACTTCATTCCTATTTTTATATTTGGGAGTCACAGCTGGTCCATCTCCAGGATCTTCTTTAATAAAAACAGAGCAGAAGTATTTGTTTAGCAATTTTGCTTTTACAGTGTCACTTTCCACGAGTCCTTTCCCAGCACTTCTGAGTCCTGCAATTCCAACTCTGATCTTCTTCCTTTCCTGAATATACCTGGAGAAAGTTTTGTCGCCACCTTTAACATCTTTAGCCCTCTTTTCCTCTGCCTTTGATTTTGCTATCCTTATTTCTCTTTTTGACCCTTTGAAATTGATCCTGTATTCATTTCTGTGCTCTTCTGTTTGCAAGCTTTTGAATTTTGTGAAAGCTGTATTTTTTGCCTTTATTTGAGCAGCCACCTCTTTGGAAAACCAAATAGGTTTCCTTCTCCTCTTGTTTTTATTTATTTTTCTTACATATTTATCTGTTGCCCCTTTTATTGCCGCCTTTAGTTTAGTCCATTGCAATTCCACTTCCCTTATCTCCTTCCACCCCGTCATCTCCTCCTTTAAGTACTCAGCCATTTTATTGAAGTCAGTGTTTTTGAAGTTTAGGACTTTGAGCTTGCTATGATTGGCCTGTACCATGGCTTTTATCTCAAACCACACAATGACCTTTAATATACGTAAACGTTCGCTACTGATTAAAGTAATGCTCAGTCAGGGTGAGAGTTATCTCCCAGCAGGACATGCTGTGGCCACCCTGTCTGTGCAGGTGGTGGCCAGGCACTACAATGTCCCAGCCATTGCCCTATGCCCTGTGCAGATGCATCCTGGCCAGGCCATCCTGTCTGGGCTATACCTATGGTATCTTGCTCCTCATTATGCACATTGGCAGGCCAATACTGGCAACAGTGCTGGCAGTGTGGGCTGTGGAGGGTGTTTGCAGCCACCACACACTGGATAGACAGACACACACTCCCACACCTATGCCAGCATTGTACAACTATAGAGGTGTTAGGCAGCCCTGGCCACCGCTCCAGTCCTGGGCAGAGTGCAGGCAGGGCTATGGTACGCAATACTGTTGGGGTCACTCCCCAGGGTGGTAAACACTGTCAGACACACGACCTGTAGCACACTCCACAGACATCAGAAAGGTTGCCATGATGCAGCTCAATCAGAAAATTGTACTTAACTTCAGAATTGCTATCTGCCAGTAATCATAGCAACCTTTTGATAGCTGTGTACCGTATTCCCGGGTTTAGGGTGGCATTGCTAAGGTATGCAAGTGCTAGTATTGGGAGATGCACGCACGGCCCAATGTCCTGCCTTTCCAGGAGGCATTGGATAATTTATTTATTTATTTATTTACATTCTCTTATATACCGCACTATTCGGCATCAGCGCGGTTTACATGGAACAAAATGCTCAGTACAATAACATGTATGAGTTTACAGATAACAGGGAACAAAAAACTTGGATAACAGGGGTAACTATTTACAAAACTTACTACATGTAAAAATAAAAGGATTCATAGAAAACACAATCACGTCATGGGTTTGAGTATCAACTTGTTGTGTTGTTGGTATGCTATAATGGAGCCTGTGGGTGCGGGTGTGTCTGCCCCTGTCTGCTGCTGTTTTATGGCAGAGGATCCCAACTCCAGTCCTGGTGTGCCAAACACGGTTCGGGTTTTCATGCTGTCCCTCATGAATATGCATGAGATACATCTGCATACCATGGGGGCGGCGCATAAAAATGCAGCACAGGCATCTTTATTAGAGGCAGCATGGAACCTGATGGTGTTTGGCCCTCCAGGACTGCATTTGGGGGACTCTGCTCTAGGTAATGCGCCTGTTTATGGTTTCTGTGCTCTGTAGGGTAAAATGTAGGTGTTTTGGGCATGTTTACGTCATCTGCATTAAAGGTTCTGTCTGTATTAGCACGTTTTAGTAGTGGGTAAAATATGGGGACTTGGTTTGCAGGAGCCATAGCTGGGACTAGAACCTGTGACCTTCTGCCTCTGAACACACTGGCTGTGTGCACTGCACCACCATGTTGCCATGGAGACAGTGCATTCCCTGGTTATACCATGAATGTTCATCTGGCAGGGCCTGTCTGTTGCAGTGCATGGCACCCACCTACACAGGGCTAGGCCATGGTCTGCTCTGGGCAGCTGCCACTGCCCCACTCCACCACCAGTACCCCTCTGCCACCATGCTGACATGCCCTCCTGCTGGTGGTGATGGTGGTGTGCAGTCTCAGGCCATCCAGTGTGCAAGTAGGCATCTGCCTATGGTGCATGTTCTGGGGTAGGGGTGCCTGCATAGACGTCCACACTTCCCCCCAACACTGCCTGCCAATGTTCTGTGCCCTTGGAGGTACCTGCTGGGTACTATCCCCTGTGACACTGTGATAAACACACTGGTGCCCATGTTGGGCCCTCATCAGTTGCTGTCTGGCTGCTGTACAGTTTCAGCATTCCTAAGTGCCACCTAGGCATATGCCTAGTCTGCACTGTGCCCCAGCTGCACCACAGCATGTGCCGCCTGCAGCCCTCTGTATCCCATTTCCAAGCATCTGTCCAGTTGGCCGTTCCGACATGCCTGCCTTGCTGTTGCCGCACATGTGCACGCCATAGGAAACCTGTCTGATGGAGAGGGAAGCCCTGGACAGCGCATTTTCACTGTGGGCTCATTCACCTTGTATGGGGACTTTAGGGATTATAAGGTTTAGGGATATGTTCCTGGATCATGATCACTCAATGACCTTTATTCTGCTCTAATAAAAATATGTCAACCAAACTACTATATTGTGGACAAAGAAAAAACCCCAGGCCAGCATAAGGATATCATAAGCCTTAGCAGAGTGTATGCATGGACTGGAGAGTCCATGCAGAGGCTTTGTGCAGAGGGCACATACACAGGAAACCATGCAAAAAAGTATAAGCTGAGCCGTTAGTCCTGAAGACAGTAGATGGTTTTGACAGTTGGTGAGTATAAGCAAGACAGAGAGGCCTGGGGAATGTTGAAACAGGAACATAGAGGGGACAGAAAGGTCAATGACAGGAAACAGAAGGAGGGAGGAGGGGAGAGGACCCAAAGAGGAATGGATTTGGAAACTATATGCATACACGGAAGCAAAAAATGTATATATGTAACATGATTATTGTACTCGGGGGAGGAGAAATTCTGGAGGTGTCTGGTGTCTGATAACTGACAGAAGCTCTCCTCTCCGCTGCCTGTATTGTCCATCAGTAATCTAATAAACAGAGATTTTGATTGCACCTGTACTGACCTTTGGAACTGGACTATACAGGAAATTAGTGATAATTAGTAATTGGTCTTTTGTGAGTAACAGGGCCTCACAATTTGTGCCGAACACCCGGGATTGGGGTACGGGTGGGTCTTTATGACCAAGATACAAATTTAAAGATTTGGATTCCCCTCAAGAAAGAAGAGGGAGGTACGTTCCTGGTGAGTAGTAGAGACCGGAGGAGAAGAAGTGAGTGACGGATTCCCTAGGAAGACGGCGGCTGTGACGACGGCGTCGTGACTATAACTATTTTTAACCAAGCTTGGTAAGTGTTGTTTAAGTTTTTGTTTTGTTATATGAATAAAGTGTAAGAAAAATTTGCTGTTATAAACTGGGACTGAATGATAAGTGTTTGAGACTGCACGTGTCGTCTGACACGAAGCGTGTGTGTGTTCTTGCTCATGGTTCCATACCTCCGCGAGGAGATTGGCTGGGCTTGAACGAAGCAAATTCTTGTTTGAAAGGTGTCCTGGACATTTTGTGCACTTCCTTCCTCTGTAAATAAAGAGGTTGGATATTGAGATCCTTAAATAAAAGGTTGCACGTAGGAATCATGTCTCTGTTTAGGAGAAAGAAAGATGGCAATCAGGACATTATGGTAAATCAAGTTTCCCCAGTGACTCCGGTCGAACAGATGATGAGAGATAATCCCTTATTAGGAAAGGAAATATTGAAAGTTTGCCTTAAATGGGCAAAATGGAGCGCTGCTCCTGGAACTCCTCTCGGCTGGCCACCGGAGGGGTCCTTTGATGGTCGTTGTTTAGTAAAAATTAGGGATTATGTTCTATTCCACAAGACTGGGGCTAGTCAGCTGAAACACTTAAGGTACATTTCCATGTGGATGAAACAAGTAGATCCAAACACCCTCAGTAGTGATGATCCACCCCCCTATTGGACGACAGAGAGTCGTACAATGGCAGCGATAGGTTATGCAGACCCTTCCATAGATCTAGACACCAAGGAGACAGAATTAGAGGACAGACCTAAAGATAAAATTAAAGATAAAAGACCAGCAGAAACACACAAGGAAAGAGTTAGATACTGGGATGAGATAAAAACACCATCTCTTATTGAGACTCCTCCATGTAATCCAATATATCCCCATCGGGAATTGGAAGACATAATGCGAAATAATAACTCCCAACCACGTAGAAGATCCCGGTCTGCATCTCCCCGCTGGGAACAGCATACGGGATGGGTCCAGGTAGCAGGTAAATTACATTTGACCCCTGATCCAATCCCTGAGCCCCCGGTGTGTGACCAGTCATTGCTGGGAGCCACAGGGGGTGATCAAACCCAAGTACAGTCCACTCTCTCTGTCCTTGACTCCATTAATTGCGATAAGTTTCCCGTGATGTCAGCAGACAAATTCCCTGGTAGTATTGATTTATCAGAAGGTCAATGGGATCTTGATCATTTTTCTAAACAACCATGTGAAAGCAGGCAGAATGTTAGGAACCGGACGACCAGAGCCCATGGATATCACTTAATGCCCGTACAGAGTTCTAAAGAACCAGTTCAACCTAAGAAAACCCCTGTAGATTTTGTTTTTAATGAAGAAGGAGGTGAATGTTTCAATGTATATCATTGGAGTTCAAACTTACATGGGTGGACTACAGCCTGTGCCCCGCAAATGAGAATTTGGCCAAAACAAGGGTCACTGAATACTACAGATTTAAACCTAGCTCGTAGATGTATCTGTGGAGGGGAGGGAGATCCACAATGGGACTATAAACTGATACAACAAAAGAAAACTGTTTCCGTTTTTCCTTTGACCTTCAAAGTAGAGGTTAAAATCCCTGCAGGATAATGTGGTATTCTGGGCCAGTGGTTGCCAGATTGCAACTTGGGAATGGTTTAAATCCTAAGTGAATAAGAAGTTAATCATGTTTGGATTTTGTTCTGATTGTTATGCTATTAAGCAAAATTAAAAGTTAAACAGGGATTTTATATATTATGGCAAGCACCTCATGGAGGTCGAGGTTGGCTGTAACTCTCAGTGATTTGCTTTGAAATAACTTCAAAGGGAAGTGTTTGCATTCCAGATGTCCACCAGTCTTTTCATGAGAAAGTATCAGTTTTAAATGTCTGCTTCCCCGAACTGTAAGATTCAAGGTAAATTACTGTGTGTGTTGTTAAGGTCTGCACTAATGACTGATGAACAGGCCAGTGACACCATGGGCGTTCACACTCATCTTCCCAGTTTTATTTGCTACGATATTGGATTTTAGGATACATTCACCTGTTTTTAAAGTTATGTGTTAGTGTCCAGAGCAAAAGTGTACTTTGTTTTGGAAGTCTTTTAAATTTCAGTTCCAGGAGTTCAGTCTTTAGTTGCTGTTCAGAATGAGCACATATATCCATTCAAAACTACACCAATTAAGTTAGTGGGACTGGGACACTGTTTAAGAATCTAAATTTATATTTTCTGCCTCCCATTTGTTTGCCACAATACTGACTTTTAACAATTGTTTTAGAAGCAGGATTAGCTGTTGTGTGCGAGCAGCAATCCCAGAACGCAATCCAAGAAGAAGAAGGGGGGAAGGGAAATAGCATTCTTTTGTTTGTACTTGTAGAATTTCAGGCAACTGAATTGGTGGAGTGAGTGAAGGACATTCTGATAAGAAGTTATTTCAGATCTAATGCAGCACACCTGTGGACAACAGCGACCCCTACTGCAACTACATAATGCTGACTTTTGTGTGACCTTTTGAACTGGTTCAAGCTTGTTTGCAATTTATGTCAAATGGTATAATGGCATAAATAGTATTGTGTGTTCTCTCCTTCTTCTCTCTCTCTGGAGAGTGGCAAGTGTCTGCTGCATTATGTTTTAAATGCTATCATGTATTCCTGAATATCAGGGTTTCACTGCTGTTGTACTTAATCCTTTTTATGCCTGGAAGCTAGTGTATCAGGCTGTATTTCTGCTCTTTTTCTAAGCCATGCTTTAGGCTTACCTCTTTAAGGCTACTTTTGAATAAGTGATTCCCACATTGTCTATTTGATTTGGCTAATTACATTAGAGAGGTTTGACCAGAGCCTCCGTGATTTCCCTTGCAGGGCTTCGGATCACGTTCCAAGAAATTGCTGATCGGGTGGCTACTACACAGTCTGTATCCAGCTCACCATTGTCACTGTTGCTTCCCCCTTTGCTGCCCACTTGAATGATACTGACACTTGGACTCATGTCAGTCAGTTGAAGGTTTCTCCAACTGTCACCTCTGTTTGATCTACTTCCTTCCTGTATGAACTGTTGTTGACCAAGATGATTGCTGCCAAACCTGCTCCTTGGGACACCATCTGTTTCCTTCATCCTGATGGACAATTAGTTTTACTTCTGCATGTTCACAATACAACCCACATCTCCAAAGAAGTTCTCACTTCAACCCTGCTTTGAACTGAACTCTTATCGGGACATTCTGCTGAACATTTTGATACCCTTGTGTTCTCCATTGCTGTTAAACATAGGTTAGATGCTGGACTTCCTTGGTACCTTTCCAGACCCCTGCCATAACTGCTGAACTTGGTATGGCTATACGCCATCTGCAATGCTTACTATATGTTCAAATGAAAGCTGTTATTGATTCTATTAGTAAGCTATCAGAGTCCCTAGAGCAGAATACCCAAATGACCCTACAAAATAGACAAGCGCTAGATTTGCTCCTTGCTTCTGAAGGAGGCCTGTGATTTTTTTATTAATGCCACTATTTGTTGTATGGTCATAGCGAATCATTCAGTGTTTGTGCTTAATGCTATGGATAAAATACGCCACCTGTCAGATTTACATATTGATGACTTTAAGGGAGGACTGAATGTAGGTAATTGGTTCTCATCCCTTACCTCCTGGTTTCACTCGCTAGGTGCTGGCCTAAAAGGCCTTTTAATTTCTGCTGGCATCTTTTTAATTTTTGCCTTGTCCTTTTGTTGTATTGTTTCTCTTGTCATCTCCTGTTGTAAGAGACAGTGTACCAAAGTGTCTACTTCCCTTATGCCTGTTCAAACATGCCATACACATGTGAATGTTTTCTATGCTGCGGTCCCCACTTCTGAATACTCTGACTTGGTCTTATCTCCTCCACAATAAAAAAAATAAAAAGGGGTGAATTGTAGGGATTATAAGGTTTAGGGATATGTTCCTAGTTCATAATCACTCAATGGCCTTTATTCTGCTCTAATAAAAATATGTCAACCAAACTACTATATTGTGGACAAAGAAAAAAACCCAGGCCAGCATAAGGATATCATAAGCCTTAGCAGAGTGTATGCATGGACTGGAGAGTCCATGCAGAGGCTTTGTGCAGAGGGCACGTACACAGGAAACCATGCAAAAAAGTATAAGCTGAGCCGTTAGTCCTGAAGACAGTAGATGGTTTTGACAGTTGGTGGGTATAAGCAAGACAGAGAGGCCTGGGGAATGTTGAAACAGGAACATAGAGGGGACAGAAAGGTCAATGACAGGAAACAGAAGGAGGGAGGAGGGGAGAGGACCCAAAGATGAATGGATTTGGAAACTATATGCATACACGGAAGCAAAAAATGTATATATGTAACATGATTATTGTACTCGGGGGAGGAGGAATTCTGGAGGTGTCTGTTGTCTGATAACTGACAGAAGCTCTCCTCTCCGCTGCCTGTATTGTCCATCAGTAATCTAATAAACAGAGATTTTGATTGCACCTGTACTGACTTTTGGATCTGGACTATACAGGAAATTAGTGATAATTAGTAATCGGTCTTTTGTGAGTAAGAGGGCCTCACAGGACGGAGCATGGACGCTTCCAGAATTCATATCCTTTTTTTGGTGCCTTCTTGGGAGTGTTTTTTGATGTTTCCAATTGATATCACTATTGCCCAGATTGTTTATTTTATTTTTCCATTTTCATCTGTTCATTTTCACTGTTTATTTGCCCTTTTTTTCCTTGCACATGTATCACACTTATCACTTTTTTGTAGGTTTCCCTGGTTTTGCTGTACATTGCTGACAGAAATGGTTTCTCTTCCCTTTAAATCAGCTCTAACGCCAGGGTTTTCACTGGCGTTAGTTTTCAGCCTCGGATTTCACAGCGTTAGTGTGCGGGGAGCCTCTCCTCTCCCACTCTCCACCCATTGACCCCTTCTTTCGGCCCCTGGGGAGCCTTCCTCCGCCCTCCGGGAGCCTTTCTCCGCCTTCAGCACTCGTTTGCGCCGCTGCACGCAGTATTGCGCGCTAAGGTACCTTATCGTGCGATAAAGCAGCATTATCACGCGATAAGGTACCTTATCGCGTGATAACGTACCTTATCACGCAATAACTTCACAGAGCGCACATTAAGATGGTTTAGTAAACATACCCCATAGATCAAAGAGGGGAGAAGACTTTGGGGCCCTTTTACTAAAGTGCGCTACACAGGACAGGTTTTGGCATGCACTAACTATGCACTGTGACCCATGCTGTTGACACGCAGCCATGACAGATTTATTTATTTATTTTATTTATTGAACGGTTTTATATACTGCCTTTCAGAAAAATCAAAGCGGTTTACAAAGAACAAAACTTGAACATTACATTGAAACTTATTCAAACAATTGAAATTACAGTGAACATTAAATTGTATATCATAAAAATGGTAATTTGAGGGTTACAATGCTTAGTAAATGCTGATTAGGTATATAGATAGTTTAAACATATATACAGAATTAAATATTTACAAATTTTAAAAATCTTATCATCTTATCTGAGCAAGGAAAAATGTATTGTAGTTCACTAGAAATATTAGTGTAAAGAGTAAATGTGATAATGTGGAGAATTGGGTATTGTAGGATAGAGTAAGAAAAAGGAAAAAATAAGTTGTGAATTAATGAATATGAGTATACATGAGTTTAAGTGGGAAATATTTCATCTATTGGGAATGAGTCTCCAAAGTACTCTATAAATAGGTGAGTTTTAAGATCTTTTCGAAATGCTGAAAGATCTGTGATATCTCTGAGTTTATCCGGCAGAGCGTTCCATATTAAAGGGGCATTGGAGCAGAATGCCCTATTTGTTGTAGTTTTATTGAGTTTTGAAAAGTTGTTTGGAACAAGTAGTGTATTCAGGTTCCTTTGTCTCACTGTTCTGGTCCTTGAATGAATTGTCAGTAGATCAGTTAGATATGATGGGGCTATATCTCTTATCAGTTTGAAAGTTGTTATGATAACTTTATATTTTATCCTACTTTGTATAGGTAACCAGTGAAGTTTGTACAGTATAGGGGTTATGTGTTCAGTTGGACCTGCATTTATAAGCATTCTTGCAGCAACATGTTGTGCTACTTTTAGTTGGTGTAAAGCATGTTTTGGAATACCTTGAAGAATTATGTTACTAAAATCTAAGTGAGGCAGGATAAGGGCTTGAAGGACTGATCTGAAGTCCAGATTTGATAATAATGGTTTTAGATTTTTAAGATATCTTAATTAATTATATATTGTGTTTGTTGTATTCCTGATGTGTGTTGTTAGACTTAACGTTCTGTCTATGATAACGCCAAGGTATCTTATTTCATCTTTTATGGGGATGCTTATGTTTTCAATTTTTATTTCTGTTGGGGGGGGGGTAAATTTTTGATTTCTAGAAACAAATAATGCTTCTGTTTTCTCGAAGTTAATGTGTAGATTGTGTTCATTTAGCAATTGCGTCATTTTAGTGAAGCATGATTTGATATTGGAGAAGTCCAGGGAGTCTATGTCCATAGGGAGATAAATCATAACATCATCAGCATAAATTGCATATTTTAATTTGCACTGTTGAATGATGTGGCATATAGGTTGTAAATATATGTTAAAGAGTAGAGGTGACAATGCAGAACCTTGTGGGATTCCTTGTTTTTGCGTATAGGTTTTAGATGTATGGTTTCCTATTTTTACCTGTTGCGATCGATCAGTTAGATATGATTGGAACCATGCAAGAATAGTGCCATATATACCAATCTGTTTGAGTCTTTCAAAAAGGATACGATGGTTAATTGAATCAAAGGCAGCCGATATATCCAAAAATATAAGTATAACCGTGGTAGATCGGACCCGGTATCCTACCCTTCCTGCCCAACCCACCCCTTATTGCCCCCCCCTTTTTCCTCCCCCCAACCCCACCTTTTTAAGCTCCTTTACAAATTACACATAGACTTCTTGATGGGAAGAACCAACTGGTTGCAGCTTTATTATATTTATAAACAATTAAACATTCCAAACCATAACAATCTTCTTAACAATCCCCAAGAGCGGAGCAATGCCTCACCAGCCATATAACTAGAAAAGTGACCTTGCCTCCGCTTCGGCCGTGTCCTGGCACCAGCCAACTTGCTACTGCCCTTTCCCCGACCTCGCCATGTGACTAGCAAAGGCCAGCAGGGCTTATCCGGGTCGGGGGCACACCACCCCCGCCCAAGTATGTCCTAAAGGCTCCGGACCCCGGAGACCTCCGGGATCCCGCGTTGCCCCCCAACTGCGACACCCCAGACCACCCTATCCTCAGATAGATAAACAAGGGGAGGGAGGGAGGGAAGCCGTCCCGCTGCACGCCCGACGCTGGAAAGGAAGGAGCCGCCAAACTCCCTCCCTTTAAAGCCTCGGGCATGCCGGGACCGTTTCATTGGCTCCGCTCCTTGAACTTGCGGAGCCAATGATTTTAAATGATGCTGACTGCGTCCACCGTGTCACCTCTGCCTTGCCCCCCCATCCAACCCCCCAAGCCCCGAAGCAGGACGCCGGACACGGGCCGATCACCAGGTTACCGGCATCCACCGGGACCTTGCCCGTGTACTTCCCATAACCGTGGTAGATCGGACCCGGTATCCTACCCTTCCTGCCCAACCCACCCCTTATTGCCCCCCCCTTTTTTCTCCCCCCAACCCCACCTTTTTCAGCTCCTTTACAAATTACACATAGACTTCTTGATGGGAAGAACCAACTGGTCGCAGCTTTATTATATTTATAAACAATTAAACATTCCAAACCATAACAATCTTCTTAACAATCCCCAAGAGTGGAGCAATGCCTCACCAGCCATATAACTAGCAAAGTGACCTTGACTCCACTTCGGCCGTGTCCTGGCACTGGCCAACTTGCTACCGCCCTTTCCCCGACCTCGCCATGTGACTAGCAAAGGCCAGCAGGGCTTATCCGGGTCGGGGGCACCCCACCCCCGCCCAAGTATGTCCTAAAGGCTCCGGACCCCGGAGACCTCCGGGATCCCACCACCGACACAGGTGACATCAATGTCAGTGTGCCGCCCCCCCAAATCCAAGCTGCGACCAGTTGTCCTCCCGCCTCCCTAACCCCTCCAAGGCCTCCTGCCAATCATTAAAAAGCAAATCGACACCCACAGGGGATAAATGTACGCCATCCTGCTGATACAAACCTGCACAAGTAACTTCCACCCAAGGATGTAAAATTTGAACTCCGCCCTGCTCACATATCCATCGCCCAATTTGTCGATTTATTTTTGTGAGACCCCACGACCATTGCCGCTGGGCCTTGCAAGCAGGCCTTGGAACAATGTCGGACCATAGTAACACCATCCCTGGGAACAAGCGCAGTACAATCACCAAATACCGCTTCGCTGCTCGGATGAGCTGCTTACAAGTCCAAGCAGCGAGGTCGTTTCCACCCAGATGCAAAAGGATGAACTTTGGCGGGCGCCGCACGTGCTCATGATGTTGCAGAAAAAGTAAGAGCTGCGTCCACCGCAGTCCTCATTCACCCAGCCATAGAATCGACATCACAGCTAGAGCAAGTCCCAGGTTAGGCCCCAACGGTCTCTCTGCTGCTCGCCGGCCAGCCCAGAAAACGAAGGAATGCCCTATCATCCAGCAAATTTGCGCATTCCTTTCATCATCTGTAAAAGAAAACATAATCAGTCCATGACATAAAGGCCCTTCCCCACCCATCATAAGCGCACATAACCCCGAAAAGCCAGAGAATGCCATCTCCCAATATTCTGTATGTCCTGCTGCGACAGACCCGCTGCAGCCGCACTGGTAGCCGCGCTGATACGAAAGGAATGTGCCGCAAATTGTTCCCGGCATTCGCCTACAAACCTCAATGCCAACCTCAGCACCGCCACCACCTGAAAACGCGTCAGCAGCCGCCTATCTTCGTGCAGGAATAACCCCCCGGCTACTGCCGGTCGCACTCGTAAATAGTCTCGCATTGCTGCCACCGGACATGTGGACAGTCCTCCGATCACGCACAGCCTCACCCACAAACCCTTCCTTTGCTGATCTGTCTTAGATCTTGCTACTAAAACTCTCAACTGGCACCGCTCAAGAACAACATTTTGCCTTTGCACTATCCCGTCCGCCCCGACCTTGCTCGAGCTCGACCCCAGTTCCCCCATCCTGAAGGCACCAAAAAATGCAAGACTAAAAACTGCTTTAAATAGGACAGCTTCATACCGAGACGAAGTCACTGCTGTCAATGAATTACATAACTTCACCAACAAATCATGCGTGATTGGTCTCCGAGTGTCCGGTGGAGCAGGTGCCACGCGGCCCCAACCTTACAAAAGCTTACGGGCTAAGAAGCCTTCTACCGGAAAGCCCCAACCAACCGCCTTTGTAAAAAATGCGAAGCCCGTCAGGTGGCTGCGCACCGAAGAATGCGCCACCCCATGCGCTTTAGCCCAAACCACATATTGGCCCATCAACTGAGCAGAAACCGCCCCATACTGCCAACCACAGCTTTCAAGAAAGGCCACCACTTTTCCACATCCGCGCAAATAGGCTGCCCACGTCCCAGCAGCAACGGAGCTCCGCAGCAAGTCCTTCATTCCGTGTGGCCAAGACTCCATAACTTCCAAGGGACCGCGACTCCTTCCGCATCCGCTTCTGGTGCCAGTCTTCGAAATTGATCCCACTTGAAACGGGAAAGAGAATCAGCAATCTCGTTAGAGTGCCCCGGTATATGTCGAGCTCTCAGTGCAACATTCAAACGTAAGCATGTTAAGACCACTGCTCTCATCAAGTTCGCTACCTGTAAACAATGAGGCGTGTAATTATTCACTACACTGACCACCGCTTCATTGTCACACCACCACACAACCCGTCTATTACGCAGCCTGTCTGGCCACAACTCTAACGCTACCAATATCGGAAACAATTCTAAGAATGTTATATTGCTTGTGAGTCGCACCTCATGCCAAGCCTGGGGCCATCGCTCTGCACACCACGACCCCCCAAAATAAATACCCAGCCCAATGCCACCTGCTGCATCAGTGTACAATTGCAGATCCGCACTACTACGCTCCGCCTCCATCAAAATGGATGTCCCATTATAATCCTCCAGAAAGACCTGCCACACCTTCAAATCCGCCTGAATCGCCTTCGAAACCCTAATATGATGATGCGGCCTGCGAACCCCCGCCGTAGAAGCAGCTAATCGCCTCAGGAAAACCCTGCCCATAGGAATCACCCGACAAGCAAAGTTTAAGGATCCTATCAATGCTTGCATCTCCCTCAATGTCAATTTTGATGCCGTCACTACGTTAGCCACTAACACACGCAATCTCCTAACTTTTTCTGGAGGAAGACACATGAATTCGGAATCCAGCTCCACCCCGAGAAACGTAATCCTCGTGGACAGGCCCTCCATCTTATCTTTTGCAAGCGGCATGCCCAACTCCTTCGACAACTCCACAAAACCTTCCAGCATGTCGCGGCACTCCTCTGAATGCGCGGACCCCACAAACAAAAAATTATCCAAATAGTGCACTACCCTCACTTTACCCCCTTTGCGCTCAATGGCCCACTGCAAGAAGGTACTGAATTTCTCGAAGTATGCGCAGGACACGGAACAGCCCATTGGCAGGCATTTATCAAAATAAAGTCCATCCTCGAAACGAAAACCCAATAGATAAAAGGAAGATGGGTGTACTGGCAGCAGCCTGAAGGCCGATTCAATATCCACCTTCGCCATTTGTGCCCTTAAACCCGCCGCCCTTACCAACTCCACTGCCTTATCGAAGGATGCATATCGTACAATACACAATTCACGCGGGATGTAGTCATTGACCGACTCGCTGACCGGGCTAGACAAATTATGTATCAACCGGAATTTCCCAGGCTCTTTTTTAGGTATTATCCCTAACGGTGATACTACCATCCTCGCGAATGGCTGGTTCCCAAAAGAGCCCACTACTCTGCCCAACTGCAATTCCCTTTCTAACTTCTCCCTTACAACCGGCGCGAAGCACCGAACTGAAAGGGAATTCCACGCCACCACCCCTTCCAACTGCCTACACACGGGAATTGCAAAACCACAATTAAAGCCCGCATACAAAATTTCTCTATCCTTTCGCCTAGGGTAGTGGGCCAGCCACTCATTTAAAACCTCTCGTCGAATCGGCGTAGGGGCAAGGTCAAATAAACCTTCACTGCTTTGCGCCGGGCGCGGGGGACTGCGAAACCCCTTTCTTAAGGCATTTGATTGCGGGATGGGCTCCCCCACAAATGGAGCACACGTGTCGAAATTTGCAGTCTGGAAAAGGGCACGAGGTCTTGTTAAACCTCCAGCATAGATCACCTGCTCCACTGCCCCCTGCTCGCTGCTGTCCAACAGTCCCAGCCCCTCGAAAGGAACGACCCACTCCAGGATGAACGCCCGCTGTGCCCTTCACCCCGCTCCCTCCAAACCCACCCGGCCTGGCCGACATCTGGGTCAACCACAAATTAATGTCCTGCATGCCCCATGAAACCAATCGATTCCCTTCCATCTTGTCCCTGAATTTCTCGTCATAGTTTAACCATGACCAGCCTTCATGCATCTGCGAAGCTTCCAAAATTGAATCCGCATACGATAAAAGCATCTCGTAATGCCCTGGGTAATACTGTCCCCAAACACTCGCCAAACGCAAAAAGGCTCGAGTCCAATTAACCACATTCCGCGCCACTTTCTTAACACATCCAGCCTTCTCGTCCTCCTTACGCTTCCTTCTACTTTCTCCTGAACGTTTCCTGCCCTCTAACAGACGGAATATATCAATATAACGGCGCTTCTTAATTTTTTGCCGCTATTTCCTCGGAACTCCCTCCCATAACTCAGATATAGCTACCGCTGTAGGGACCCCCTGTGGCTGTCCCCCCCCTGGAACCCCTTTCCCGCTCCTTCCTGTCTGCCTACCATCTTCCGATGACGACGACGTAGACGACAAGTCAGAAGACGACGACGACGATGATACCGATGATCTAGACCTCCTATGCCTCCGACCTGAATGCTGCCGTCTTTTACTTCCTTTCCTTTTTCTCTTCCCCCGCCCCCTGCCCCCTTCGCAACCCTCCTCCAGTGCCTCCTGTAACTCACCCGCCACTGCTGCCGCAGACACCACCTCTGCCGAAGGATTAACATTCATCAGGCTAAGCCCAATATCCTGCCGCTGGCCATCCTCTTCTCGGGACGCGACCACACCGGAAACCGTCCGTAGCCCCTCATCATGCGCAGAATCTGGGTGCCCAGCGTGCTGCTGTCCTCTCACTCCCTCGTATTCACATGCATCGCGAGCCGCAGCCTGCGAATACATCGCTGGAACCTGTGGAGACATAAAAGGAGAAGAAGGGGGGGGGGACAGCAGAGGGCCAAACCGGTCGCCACGCCTCCAGCCATTCAGCTCTGGAGGAACTTTGACCGCCCCCCAACCAGTGTGCCCAAGCTGGATGTCCACCCCACACCCCACCGCTGCTTTGATCTGTCTGCCCGCCCATGGGAGACGTCAAGATTCCACCTGTCAAATGATGTGCCTCCGCCAACCCCGGAACAGCCCCCATACTTAGACCCCCAACGCTCCAACCCCCTTGTGCCAGGTCACACTGACCCTGTTCCATCCCCCCGGCACTGGCCACTTCTCTCCCACTCCTAACAGCGCTGTGCACACCGCTACCCCCAGACAACGTCTCCAACCCGGCCCCCCTACCCACCGGCTGGAGCTGCCCTCGCCCTCTGGGCCCCCGTACCTGGGACCCAGAAGACCCTCTGCCCCGGACTACTGGAAGCCCACCTTTTCTCCGAGTAGGGCCTTTTGCACCTGCTGGGCTCTTGCTTAAAGTCCCCCGGCGCCCACAACCACTCGGACTGCCCTCACCCCCTACAGTCCCTGCCACCCCTGCAACACTATGCCTCTGCGCGCCCCTCCCGTGCACCCTTCCCCTTCCCCTGCCTGGGCCACGTGCTCTAGCCCGACCACCACCTCGAGCCATCCTTGCAAAATTTAGGTAAGTACTTTAACTTAAAAGCCCTGTCTTTGGCCAAGGCTGGCAGAAAAAAAATAAAGACCAAAAAGAGAGCACTTGCCGTTTAAGAGAGGAGGGGGGGGGGGACCTCTCCACTCTCCGCTCTCCACTCTCCACTCGACACTGCCGCTCCGGACTCCCGACCCGACTCACCCCTGCACTTGCACAGGGTCGCTGCAAATTCAAACCGCCACGCTTCCTCCATTTCCAAGAAGCACCACGTCGTGCTCACCAGCACCGGGCCCACTCAAGCGGAGCACTTCCGGCGCCACCCCGAGCTTCACACAGCGCCTCGCACTGAATCCACGACGGCCTACAGGCCCAGCCCAACTGGAACCAGAGACGCCCCGCCGAAAACGAAGCCGTCCCGCTGCACGCCCGACACTGGAAAGGAAGGAGCCGCCAAACTCCCTCCCTTTAAAGCCTCGGGCATGCCGGGACTGTTTCATTGGCTGCGCTCCTTGAACTTGCGGAGCCAATGATTTTAAATGACGCTGACCGCATCCACCGCGTCACCTCTGCCTTGCCCCCCCATCCAATCCCCCCAAGCCCCGAAGCAGGACGCCGGACCCGGGCCGATCACCAGGTTACCGGCGTCCACCGGGACCTTGCCCGTGTACTTCCCAATACTGCTTGTTTTGATTTGTCAATGTATTTTAGAATATCATCAAAGATAACTGCAAAGTGCCATATATACCAATCTGTTTGAGTCTTTCAAAAAGGATACGATGGTTAATTGAATCAAAGGCAGCCGATATATCCAAAAATATAAGTAATACTGCTTGTTTTGATTTGTCAATGTATTTTAAAATATCATCAAAGATAACTACAAGAAGTGTTTCTACACTATGGTATGGTCTAAAGCCATATTGGTGTGAATCTAAGGGGGCATGAAGTTCAATGTGATCCTGAAGTTGATTATATACTATTTTTTCTATAATCTTTGCCATAAATGGAAGGCTAGAGATAGGTCTATATGAAGAGGGATCAAGATTTCTAGTTTTTTGTTTTTCAGAATAGGTCTAATCGAGGCTCTCTTTAGGATGATTGGCATAGTACCATGTGTGAGAGAAAAATTTGCTATATTTAGAATGTAGGGCGCTGGGAGTGGTATAGTATTTTTGATCCAGCTAACTGGGCAGGGATCAAGACTAGAAGTGGTTGTGTTAATATCTGAGATTACCTTATCCAGTTCTTTTAGTGTTACAGTATGAAATTTATCCCATATGTGTTCAGGCTTTGGGTTGGAGTAAATTAGTGGAATTGGAGGGTCTGATAGTGGAGAGAGCTTAGTTATGTAATAGTCAGCAAGAGTTTGTGGGTTAATAGGGGTGATATCTGTATTAGGAGGGTTTGATACTTTTTTAACTATTTCAAATAAGTGGGAATCAGGTGCACTAACTGCGCTTTGTGTGCTAGAGTAGGAAATGGGCACGTTAGGGATGGAGAGTAGGCTTGGTAAGCTCCGTGCCATCAGCATGTGGGCATATATTGCATGCTAATGGTACATTAGGCAAATAGTACTGGTGCAATTATCTTTACCTCAATAGGTGAAATTAACTAATATAGTAAGATAATAGCAAAATAGATGATAATAGATGCAAAAACACTATGGTCCATTTAGTCTGCCGAGCAAGGTGACTAGTGTGGTTGTACCCACTGGTCTGTGCAGTTCACCCCCTCTATATATTTGTTTAGAATTGTACCCTTCTCTATTTGTCATGGTATTGGTGACCCACATGATTGAATGGTGCCATGCTCTACCTATCAGGGAAATGCTGTCCATACCCTCCAACAGTTAGCATGTTCTTTTGTGTTATTGATGTGTTAAGTGCAAACCACAGCACACTTTAGTAAAAGGACCCCTTAGACCTTATTTACAGCACTTAGAAGAGAGATACAGTCAAACCTCGGTTTTCATGATTAATCCGTTCAAAAAAGTCTGACTAAAACCGAAACGGACTAAAACCGAAGCAAGATTTCCCATAGGAAATAATGTAAATTCAATTAATCCGTTCCAGACACCCAAAAATATTGACAAAAAGTACATTTTATAGAGAATAACTATATTTTACATACAGAAAACAATGAGAAATACATATAAATGACTAATGAAATGGATAAATGAACATTTAACATCACATTTAACTTTATTGAAGACTCTTGTTGAGGGGAGAGGGAGGAGGAGAGGTTATTGTTTGGAAGGGGAATCCCCCTCCATAAGGACCTCAGGTATCAAGGCCCTATCCGGGGTTACTTCCCTTCTTTGTCTTTTACTGGCACTAGGATCAGCTTGAGAGTCACTGGACCCCTGTCGCACAAAAAATCTGTCCAGAGAGCTCTGTTTCTGGCGTCTCTTTAAGATTTGCCTAAAATGGAACAAGGCATTGTCATTGAACATGTTGCAGACACGGCTTGCAACAGCTTTGTTAGGGTGAAATTTCTCCACAAAACTTTGCAATTCACTCCACTTTGCACACATGTCCTTAATCACTGAAGAAGGCACCTTCTCTTCTCTCTCTTCTTCCTCCTCCTCTGAAGCAATTTCCTCAGCTACCATCTGTTGCTGTTCCACTTGAAGGTCTTGCAGCTCTTCAGTGGTTAGCTCTTCCCTGTGGTCCTCCACCAACTCTTCCACATCCTGGCCACTCACATCCAACCCCATGGACTGCGCCAAAGACACAATAGATTGCACAACAGGCGTAGGGTCATCAGGGTGAGCCTCAAACCCTTCTTCAAAATTCTTCTCGAGGACACATTCTGGCCACAATTTTCTCCAAGCAGAGTTCAACGTCCTGGAAGTTACCCCCTGCCAAGCCTTATCTATAAGGCTTATGCAATTGAGGATATTGAAGTGATCCCTCCAGAACTCTCTTAGGGTCAATTCAGTGTCCGAGGTCACTTCAAAGCACCTTTGAAACAGTGCTTTGGTGTAGAGTTTTTTGAAGTTTGAAATGACCTGCTGATCCATGGGCTGGATGAGAGGAGTGGTATTAGGGGGCAGGAACTTCACTGTGATGAAACTAAACTCCTCCAACAATTGGTCTTCCAAGCCTGGAGGATGAGCAGGAGCATTGTCCATTAGCAGGAGGCACTTGAGTGGCAATTGATTTTCCAGGAGGTATTTCTTCACACTCGGGCCAAACACTTCATTGACCCACTCAATGAAAATTAGCCTCGTGACCCATGCCTTACTGTTAGCCCTCCACATGACACACAATTTACTCTTGATAACATTGTTTCTCTTGAACACTCAGGGATTTTCAGAGTGATACACCAGTAAAGGCTTCACTTTGAAATCCCCACTAGCATTACCACACAACAAAAGAGTTAGCCTATCCTTCATAGGCTTGTGTCCTGGCAGTGCCTTTTCCTCCTGCATGATGTAGGTCCTCTTTGGCATTTTCTTCCAAAAGAGGCCTGTTTCATCACAATTGAAGACTTGTTGGGGGAGGAATCCTTCAGCCTCTACGTACTCCTTGAATTCATCAACAAATTCTGCGGCCCCAAGTTTGTCCGAACTTGCAGCCTCGCCATGCCTTACCACACTGTGTATGCCAGTTCGCTTCTTAAATTTCTCAACCAGCCTCTGCTGGCCATAAATTCAGTAACATCAGCACTCGTTCCAGGCATTTTCTTTGCAAGATCTGCATGCAACAGCCTTGCCTTTTCACAAATTATCGCCTCTGAAACACTATCTTCCGCTAACTGTTTTTCGTTGATCCACACCAACAACAACTTCTCAACATCTTCGATTGTTTGCGATCTCTGTTTCGTTAGCGCATTCACTCCTTTCGCAACATCAGCTTCCTTAATTTCGTTTTTCTTCAGCAGGATGGAATGATCGTTGATGCAGACTTCCTGTACATCCTGGCGAGATCGGCCACGCGTACGCCACTTTCATACTTTGCTATGACTTCTTTCTTGAATTCTATCGTGTTTCTCACCTTCTTTATCATCAAAGGGTTGGCATTTGGAACTTTCTTTGGCCCCATGGTGGCTTATTTAGCAGTCACAGTCAATGAATGCGGGGTGATGCTCACTCAACGAGAAACAAAGGCAGACTGAATCACAAACGCACTTTGTATGGGCGCTGGATTCCGGGAAAATGAGTGGCCGAGTCACGCAAGGAGGCGGACGAGTTTGATACAGACCATTTTCAGATCACTGCTCCCCTCAAAGTCTGTGTCAAGGCACAATGAGAACTTTTAGCAATTTGCAATCAGGAAGAGAGTCAATCCCACTTCTGGCCACAAGATGGTGCTGCAGAGGTATTTTTGGCAGACAAATTCTTTAAACTGCTGTGAAGGGAGAAAGATTAACAGCACAGTCAAGATGCAAATCTTCAGCAAAAAAACATCCTGAAATTTTTAAAGAAAACAGAAAAAAAAAGAAGGATCCACAAAAAAAAAAGGCACCAGCCACAGCCACCGGAAACACCACTCTCCCGCTCAGCATGCGTTCCAGAACCATGTGGCAATGGCTACAGCAGCACGAGCTCCCGAAGTCTCAGCCAGCAGTAAAACAGCTCCTGTCACTTCTCTCAGCTGCCCGATCGTCCACAGCACAGCAAACACACAGAAACTTTAGGACACCAATCTGATCGCTGACTCCGTCTCAACAGCGTACCCCGCAAGAGAAAGAACTGCCTGCCACAATTCATTCAACATCTCCTGCTACCCTGCTACCTCCGAGCCTGAGGGGGCGCTCCAGAGAACAGGCAGGCGGTGGAGAGATCGGGGCCTTCCTCTCTGCAATCCTTGCATGTCTGGCTCGAGGATGTTGCTCACCTGCCTTTCAGATCTCAACACGCGATCGGTGAGTCCTGGGCAGGCAGTGTACTGTATGCAGACCAGCGCGAAGGTGACACTATTGCAGGCACACGCGATCGGTGAGTCCGGGGGGGGGGTAGTGCTGCCGGGACTGGGCAGGCAGTGTACTGTATGCAGACCAGCGCGAAGGTGACACTATTGCAGGCACACGCGATCGGTGAGTCCGGGGGGGGGGGGGGTAGTGCTGCCGGGACTGGGCAGGCAGTGTACTGTATGCAGACCAGGGTGTACGAAAACCGAGGCGATAGACGAAAACCGAGACAAGATCTCAGTCGGGAAAAGACGTCGAAAACCGAAACCGACGAAAACCGGGGCAACCGAAAACCGAGGTTTGACTGTACTTTAGATCTAAATACAATAATACCCACCAACTGAACCAAGAGATACACTACGTGTTTTCAATGTAAAATGACTTAGGAACTGCAGTTTTATGTATTTTTATGTCTCATGTTGATGGAGCTTTTCATATTTTTTGTAATATTTTATGTATTTGTGTCACATTTTTTTTCTGCTTGTCTTATTATTTTGCAATAATGTATTTATATCTTTGTCAGTTTTCATTG